>CM037851.1:222665469-223265469 GCA_021234595.1 Delia radicum
AAAAAAACGCTGTGTACGGTAGCTTCTCTATTTGTAATATACTCGTTGGTTCAGGTCCATCTATCCCACGATTATTTTTTAAACTTGGGCTTCCACAAGAGTAAGTCCCAAAAAACATATTCTGAAATTTTTATCAGCGACTTGCATGCACTAAAATTTCTAACATATGCGCTTAAAATATGCAGTGAAAATGCAAAATATGCACTTATAAGAAATTCTGCACAAAAAATACAAAAATATGTATAATATGCATTTAAATGTGTCGCTTTTTGAAATTCGTACACACAGAGAAAAATTTAGCTATTTGCCAACTGAAGTTCAGTTACTACTACTCAAATTGAGTTATTACGACTTTCAGGACGGTTGGCACAACCTTAGCATTAGTTTTCACAACAAAGTTCGGCTAATTCAGCTAAATTATAGTTGCAACGCTCAAAATGTGCAGTGCTCTAATGCAAATATTGTTGTACTAACTGAATTTATACACTCAAAAAAATAAGTTAGTAGAAAAGTTAGTAAAACGTCTTGTAAATAAGGTATACTATTTTTTAGAAAATTTTTTTCCTAAAATCGTGTTTTCAGCTAAAATTTTTGTTATACTTATTCAGCACTTAACTGTTTTATACTAATGCTTTACTAATGTTTACTAATTAATTTTGCTAAAAAAAATGTGCAGATAAGCACATTAATAGTGTGGACGGCAACCAGATTGAAAGATATACGCAGAATGAAGTAGATGTCGCGGCCATGTCAAGATGTAGTAGAGAAGAGGAAAATGATACTAAAAGTACAACTCTAATAAGACATAGAAAAAAATCAACCAAGGAAGTTTTTGTATCTCTTTTTCATACATAAAACAAAATTGAGGATTAAAACAACTTAAATTTTGCATTGTCACCGGCTTGTGAAAATAATTGTCTATTAATTAAATAAAAGACAAATAAAATATTTATTTATTTAAACTTTTATATTATATATAACTTATAGATTAATAATAGTGTGGTCAAATTGCAAACAAACATATACAGAAATGTAGACAGAGTAAGCGAAAGACAAAGACACACATCTTAGGTAGATTTTTTTGGTTCCTTTTTCTTATTGCAAAAAATGGTTGTTTTTTTCGTTTGGTTTGTTTATTTTTTCGTTTCGTTTCTATAATTATCTTCGGCAGAAGCGTCATTTTAAACGATAGCATCATTTGGACAACCATTGATGGAAGTAATTGAAAGAAAATTTTTGTTATGTTATATATATTTATTTCTATATATTTTCAGATATTAAATTAATTCATGTCGTCAATGTGGAGTATGAACCTTTTTTATATTTCGTTAATATAATAAATTAATTTTTAAAAGAATCACAAAAATATGTTTTATGATTTTCAGCAAATAAATTAACTAAATTACAATTTTTCTACAAATTTTTTTGCGTTTTTTTCAGTCTACTAAAATTCAGCAAAAATTTATTAATTTTTAGCAAGGCTTTTTTATTTCTAATCTACTAAGTGTTAGCAAAACTTTTGCTGAATCTACAAATTTTGTTGCTAAAAATCAGCTCGCTGATTTTCAGCAAAAGATTTTGCTGACATTAGCAACTTTTTTGCAAGCATCCTCCTGACTAAAATTTTGCTGACTCAGCAAATTTTTTGCTGACTTTACAAACTTTTTTTTTTTTAAGTGTAAGTTGTTACCATACACTTTTAAATTCGGTTGGCACTTTATTTTTCTGTGTGTATTTATTACACGAGAGAGTTTTTTTAAAAATAAAATCAAATAGAAATGTCTAAGGCAGGAGTGCCCAAAAGTTCCTTATGGAAGAGCAAACACCAATACATTTAAAGAAAAACTAATTTTTATTCAATATTTTTTGTTGTAAAACCAATACATACAAAGAAAAAAGAAAACAATATATCAATGTTTACCAGCAAAGCATACGAAAGTGTTGTTGCTTTGCGCTTGCGTGTATACAGTGAAGAACGACAAAAAACTAATAAGACAAAGTTGTTTGTGTATTTCGTATTGCTAGTGCTGAGCGCTCTATATGTGTATTAAAACACACAGCCTATAGCTAAGTGTTTTTACAAAAACAAATGAGCACCAAGCGCATAGGCCTTGGGCACCCCTGGTCTAAGGAGATGACAACATGTTCTTTTTAGTTTGATGCTGTGTTGAGGTTTTTAAATTCATAATTCTCTTTATTTTTAAATAAATCTTAATTTAGATTTTAAAAAATATGCAGTCCAACACAAAATATGCAAAAATATGCAGTCAAAGACAAAATATGCAGTCAAACACAAAATATGCAAAAATATGCACTAAAAAATTAAAAAAAAATATGAACTTAAAGGCAAAATATGCATTTATAACAATATATGCAAAAATATACAGCAATAAATAGATGGCATTTTGTTGCAAATTCTTTGTCGATTTTGTGCTACTGACTTCAAGCATGCTTTTGCATAAAGTCGCTGCAATGCTAATTATTATTAATAATTTACATTCAAATAATAGAGATTTATCATCATTTTCCGACTTAAGCCGTTTCTAGCCATTTCTTCTCCGTAATCTAGCCATTTTTTCACTTCAAAGTGCCTATAATTAATATTGATGTAGGTCATCCCATGATTGGACTTGACCAACAAAAAGTTTCTTATTTTATATTTTTCGTAAAAAAAAATGTTTTTCTCTTTTTGCGCTAAATTATCCTTGAACTCAATTGCTATGTGACTTCTGAAAATCAGTATTTGGCAGCCGAACCACTAAAATACCATCAACTACTTAATGTAGTTTCCGTTTCATGGTAAATTTATGCTCAATAACTACCCAGTCAGAAAAAGACAATCGGACCACCGCTGACAAGCACTTTAGTGGTTCAAGTACAGGCAACTAGTGCTTTCCCAATCCCAAAATGATAACATCATTAAATAAAAGGTCCGTCTGTTCAAAAAGTGTCGGACATGCACTGGGGAAACAAAATAAAATTTGAAAAAATCATTATGTATAACTGTTTTGGTCCCGCTGGGATTCGAACCCTGGCCACCAGATTGGCAGTCGACAGATATAACCACTGAGCTAACGAGACATATAATACTTGATAGCTTAAATCGTAAGTGAATGATAACTTCTGGGTAACAGTTGGCTGTTACCCATCACTGGCATAGGGTTTGCTGGAAACAACTTGCCAACGTTGGCAATACAAAAAAAGAGCTTTCCCAAAAAAAAAAATTATTTTATATGAAAACTAGGAACCTTCCGACTAAAAACTTTTTTAAAAAAATTATCATCAGTTTTATAAAACAAATGCTTTACCAGTGGTTAGACTTTTGAGCCGTTGGTTATTTCTGACTATATAGCACTGGAAAAACACTTTTTCCCAACGTTGGCATAGTGGTCTTAACCAATTCTTTGCAAAATTTTTTTTCTGTAGACCACTGAAATTATTGTAAAACAAATATTGGCAAAACGCTTTTTGGAAACGCTGGTAAAGCGTCTTAAACAAGTGCTCTGTCAGTAGTTTATTTACAATTTCTCGGCTAGCCAGTGATATACCAGTGCTTGATTTTTTGTACCACTGTCAGTTTTCGACTGGGTACTCTCAACTCTGTGCTAATCTTGTTTTAGCTATTCGAGGTTTTCATTATACCCGAAAAGAACGAAAAAAATGACGTTGGTTTATATTCAAGAATGATGATGATGACGACGATGATGATGGGTTTTTTATTTTTTTTACAATTTTTTATTGATGCAATTGACTTGTTGTTGAGCTAAAAAAATATATCCAAATACTTTTATCACAACTTTCAGCAAAATATCAATTGCACTTAAAAAAATATTGTGACTAAAAATAACATTTTTAGTAATAGTTTTCTATTTTTAATGTACGACCAAATTTGTTTAAAAATAATAACACAGCGTTACAAAATTGACCCCTCGAATTGAAAAAAATAATTCCTAAATATTTTTGATACTGAAAATGAAAAGGAAAATTATTCAAGTTCGCGGCCATACTCTATATTTCTTCATTAGGATATTGTCCCAACAAATAATCTATAGAGTTTTTTGTTTTCAAATTTATTATTTGACCCTTTCAGGAATGTGTTGATAGATCTATTTCGGGAATTTTCTAGGTTCCCATCATCAGAACACGTTTTGAAAGCGGGTAACAATCCCATGCCAAACATCAAACATATATATGAACTAGTTTACTCACTACATGAGAACTAATATACATATGAGTTTGAAGTTAAAGATTATAACCATTGATCAAAAAATAAATTGAAAACTTGTTTGATGTGACCCTGAAAGGGTCAAATAATAAATTTGAAACAAAAAACTCTATAGATTATTTGTTAGGACAATATCCTAATGAAGAAATATAGAGTATGGCCTCGAACTTGAATAATTTTCATTTTCATTGCACAATTAAAGGTCGAAAAAAACATAATTTTTATTTTTAATAAAAATTATAACAAACTTATTTTGGATACTCTTATTTTAATGACGTACAGCGGCTTTTATTTTATGGTTTAGATTTTTAGCAAAATTACATTAAAAAGTGGATTGCTTTAACGACGTTTTTATACATACACTTAGAATACTATGTAGGTAAAAACTACTGCAAATGTAGTTTAAAACAAATAAAATTTCACTTAAAGAAAGGACGCCTTACATTTCATTAAATTCAACTAGCATTGTGATATGTTTTTAATGTTCAAAAATGACTAACAATTGAAGTAAAAATGAACCAAATGTTAGTAAAAAATACACAAACATTTATTTTTTTAAATAACAAAAAACTACTGTAAAAAATTAATGCAAAATCATAAAACAGTCATTTGATGTGGTTTGTTTTTTTAAATGAACTACATGGTTAGTAAAAAATGTTATTTGTTCTACAAATGACTGACATTTACATTAAAAATAAAGAAACTGTATTACAACCCAAAAAACTATATATTTTTAAAGCAGAAGTTCCCTGAGTGTAAAATTTAAAAAAATATGATACTTTGTAGAGTCCGACCGAATATTTCTGCCACAAACTGATTTTTTCGTTATCCGGCCTATTAATCGGTCTGAAACTAATATTTTGCATAAATTTTTTATTTTCAGTACTGATAAGACCTTCAGCAACATTTGGGTATCAAATTTGTTTAATAAATATTCAGCGTTAACAAGTAAATCCGCGGTTTTCGCAGTTTTTACTATATTTGACTATTTTTCAACAATTTAACTATCATCCCATTTCGCAATGTATCAAAGCATTTTTAAGCACAGGCAAAAAGACAAATCTGAACATTTATTTCGTATAAAAAAAAAAACAAAAAAAAGTATTTGTGTTATTCAAATTAAATTCACATTAAAATTGGCATTATAATTGATTTAAGCTAAAAATTTTATAGCTATTTGTAACTGTTCGTCTTTTATGCGACTTTTTCCGAAAAGCTGTCTTCACCTACATTATAAATATTTAAAATAAATGCCAATCCTAAGTTGCAATATGGGTATTAAAATTTTTGTTTTTGTGTACTTCAAAGCTGCGTACACACAGAGAAATTGCCAACTGAAATTTGGTTACTATGACTGAAGTTCGGTTACTACGACATAAATAGTTTTGGAACAACTGAATATAGTGTTTTACAACAAAGTTCGGTTAATACAGCTGCATTTTAGTTTCAGCACAAAAATATTAAGAAATCAAATTTCAGTATGATTGCACTAATGGAATTTATTGGTTTTTAACACAAAAATACACTTTTTAACTCGGATTGCACTTTATTCTCTGCGTGTGCAAATAAATCTAAATTTCGTTAACTTCAGACATGTTTCCATACAAAAAAGTAATAATTTTTATCCCACATTTTAACGCTTACACGTGAGATATGATGTAGCAAAATATACTTGACACTTAATTTTTTCGCCTTTATTTAAAACTTGAAAAACTTTAATGCAATTTTTGGAAAAAAAAAAAATCTGGCCAATAAGTGAAAACCTATCAGAAGACTTATAATTTTAATCGACTAGCAAGGCACAGGGGGATATATCACAAAATTTTTTTAAATAATTCGGCCATTTCTTACTTTCCCAGCAAAAACACACCTTACCAAATAATGAGTCTCGAAGGTTTGGACGTATTAACCTTTATAGTATAATTCTAACTTTTTTTAAATGAAATGACCCAAAAGTAATAAGATATATATGTATTACTGGCAGCCTTACGTAAATATGAATTATAATGGGTTATCTATGTCAGGCACGGTTCCAGGAGGAGGGCAAGTGGGAGGGAAAATGGGAGATTTCCTCCCCCAAAATCAAATTTTTCTATACAAAAGTGCTTAAAGATTAGCAACGTTAATCGAAAATATTCTAACTTCCCTCCCCAAAACCTTTTTCTGGATAGGAAATTACCAGAAGGAAAAGAATGGGTTTAAAAATAGAATTTGAAAAAAAATTTGGAATTTAAAAAAAATATTATTAATTTTTTTAAAACATAGTCGAGCTGGGAATCGATCCCGGGTCGTCAGAATAACAGACGGTTGCTCTATACCGTAAGCTACCGAGGCATATAACATTTGATTGTTTAAAACATAAATGAATGTTTCTTCTATGTAAATTCATTAAAGATATACCAAAACTGACACCTTACCCGTTAGCTTACAAAAAGACGAATTATAATGAGTCTAAAAAAAGATTTTCAGAAAATGTTGTATCATTATATTTTGCCTTTAAGTAATAAGATGAATAACCTATTATTGTTCAGTAATGTATGAGAATAATGCATTATAAGTTTCTTATTGGTAACCCATTATTTTGTTACCTAAAGTAATGTAGAAGGTAATAATTACAAAGTAATGTGTAATATAATAAGTAGTCATTACCGTGTTTTTGCTGGGTAGTGGTCCGATTGCAATGAAATTTGGAACAGGCATAAGCGAGCTCAAATTTTGATGTTAAACCTTCAAAACGCCCCGGGGGCTGCAATATGACCACCCTTTTTGTATATAAAATTTTGAGTGCTCGACATTTGTTTGTTTCTAATCCCATTTTTAAAAAAAATACCATAATTGTAATCTGCTAGTAGAGACTAACAGAAAACATGCATACATGTCTGGGTTATCTCTAATAGTTCCCGAGATATTCCCATTTGAAAACGAAAAATTCCAATCTTGGTCCGACTCAGGTCCAGTTTTTAGCGAATAGTGGGTCAAACTCCTGGCAAATTTCTTCTGAATTCAATTAGAAAATATTCGAAGTATTGGGCATCATACACTTGCATAAAATTTTGTATGACCAATATATGGCTTTATCAAAAATTGTAAAAGAAACATTTTTAATGTTGGTTCACATGAAGTTATATATAATTATATGTACAGTTTTGTGAAACAGTACAAAACCGATTTAAGAACCTTTAAAATGAGATATCAATGACACTTGTAGCTTAAACCGTTGAAAAGATATGGGCAATTATGTGCAACTTTTGCAAAACTTTTTTTTTTTCAATAAAGTATATAGTTAGGATTAATCGTTCATTTTGGTGACTCGGTCAGTATCGTTCAATTCGTGTTCGAATTCGAGTTCGTTCAAATCGTTCAAATCGTTAAATCGTTCATTGTTCCTTTGACTTGTGACTGATCTGCGTGTTGTGAACTGTGTCGTTCGTTTGACAATTATTACGCACTATTCATGTTTTACGAGTTTTTTCACAAATTTTACTGTACATAGACAAAAAATGTTATAAAATTGCAACTTTTCTAACAAAAATTTATTTATTTTGAGTAAAAAACATTTTATTTGTATGACTATACAGGTATCCCTCGATTTACGCGGTACTTTATTTGCGCGGTTTCGATATAACGCGATTTAATAATAGTGACCATTTTTCTGTATAACGCGTTTTTTTACGCGTTTTTAGTATAGCGCGATTTAAAAATAGTGGCAACCCTCTAATTGCGCGCATTACACCATTTTTTTTAAACATTATCAGCTGTTTGCAAAAAAGAAGAGGTTAAATTTAATTTGCAGTGTAAAAAATCTTTAAAGGTAATAAAAAATAAACAATTTGCTGCGGTTTTGGTTTTCCTAATGATAATGTTGTTACTGCGTTAACAGCGGCAGTTGCTCAAATACTACAAGTAATTGAAACATCTGAATTATTTGAAAAAATTGTTGATGAGGATATATTGGAGATGATAAATGATGTTCCAGAATTGACAGAACAAGATCTCATTGAATTAGCCACGGCCCCCGATGAATCAACTGAAGACGAAAGTGATAGTGAGGATAATCCAGATTTTGATTCTTCTAAGTTGAAAACTTTTATACAAATGGCTAAGGATTTGATAAAATTTTCCACTGATAATGACCCTTGTACAAATCGATCAGATTTATTTCAGTGTTCAATAAAAAAATCGTTGGCATCATACGAAGAACTTTTGAAACAATAGGAACAGCAAAAAAAGCAAAAGTGAATAACAGACTTCTTTAAAGTGGACGAAGACATTAATTGTGACCAAAATTCTGAAGACGTTAACTAGACAAAGACTCTGAAAAAGTAGTCTTTGACGAAGATACTGAAGATTTTAACTATGACGAAATCTGAGAAGATTAGCAATTCTGAATTTTATATTTTTTATGAATTTTTTGTTTTCTTTTTATTAATTTATGTTTTATTGATTTAAAAAGCCGGAATGAAGTTTTTTTTTATAAAATTTTTGTTATATTTTGATAATTTATAAATTTTGAATTTTTTTTCAAAGCTAGTTTAAATATACTATTTTTACAAATAATATTTTGTTATAACTATTGAAAAGTACAAATAAAATAATTTTAATTTTAATTATATTAAAAAGCTTTTCTTTTAACACGGATTTTCGGTCCCAAATTTGAATTTTGTATGAAGTTAGTGTTTCAATTTGCGCGGTTTATTATATTGCTGGTCCCAAAACAGAATTTTGTATTGATATAGAACCTTTATTTATGCGGTTTTGAATTACGCGGTTTTTTTTCGGTCCCAACGTGCCGCGTAAATCGAGGGATACCTGTAATTGCTTTTCCTAATTTGAAACAATATTACTACTATTTCATAAAAAAAAATTGCTCTTACAAGCTGTTTTAATTGAATAGAGATGCAATTGTTCTGTGAATAAAAAGAACGAAATGAACGATTGAACGACAAGATCGAATATTGGTGAACGAGTCATATCGTTCAATTGAGTGAGTCGTTCAATTGAACTAGTTCGTTCATGAACGACACAACTCTAATAAAGTATTGTTTTTACGTAAATTAATTTTTGTACTATATTTAGTATCATTTTTGAAGATTTTTATTCATAACTTTGAATCGCGTAATAGCTCCACATATTAATTTGGCAACTGCATAGTGGAATAAATTATAATTAACATATCGCTCATTTACTGCAAGACTGGCATAACTCAAAAAACACGATTTTGCAGAAAACGTGTTTAACGTTTTCAATCCATATCTGCCTCTTCGTGAGAGTTGTGTGCGTATTCGCTAATTATCTAGAGACCTGCGAGTAGCACAGTTTATCTATGAAGTATATACTCTTTGCACCCACTTTAAAGAAAAAATAAAATATATTATCCTCTATCTGCATCATTAACTCAAAAATCGCATTTTTTACTTATGACAGTCTTTTAGTAAATAAGCGATATATTTTTTTGAAAATTTTAAAAAGCAGTTTTTTAAAAACAGAGTGGATTTTAAATAAAATGAATTTTAACTTCAAACAAATATTTTTTATTTCGAGCACGGTAACAGTGGATTTTAAATACAGCGGATTTGAAATGAAATGAATTTTAACTTCAAACAAATATTTTTTATTTCAAGCACGGCAACATTGGCTTTAAAATAAGCTGTCAATGAATCATGGTTAAATTTTCGTATTTTCAAACGCGAAGTTTCCACAACCGTTATAGCTAACAAGCCAAAACTTATACGATGACATATTTCTATCACACATACCTTCCATACCAAGTTTGTTTAAAATTGAAGGCAGTAGTGGTCGAAAATTTGTTACTTTTTGATGGTTTTACATGGAATGAGTCTAACGCAAATTAAAAGCTCAAAAAACTTAAGAAAATTTTGGTTTTAAGCCAAAAAATTAGAAAGCTGAAATGGCAAAATAAGCAGATATAAGTAAAAATGGCCAAAAAAAAAAGCAAAAAAAAGAAAAAAGCTAATTTGTCTTCTCTGATAATGACATAAGAAAAATCATTCTTGGTTACTGCTCAGCCAATCTTTAGTATTTTGTAAACTATAATTAGTTCAATAACTTATTCTTAATAAACTCTAAAATTTCTCTTAGTGTATGAACATGATTTTTTTGAAATTTTAGCCAATTTGGCAATATTTTTTATGAAATTCTAATAAACGAGCTGCATTGGTATTTGAGCGTTTAGAATTGGAATTTTCAAGTTTCTCTTATTAAATGGACAAGAAAATGCATGCATAAAAATTGTTCATGGAGTATCTTAATCTAACCATTTAAAGTAATTTTCGAAATGTTTTTCATCGTTTATTATAAATTTTTGTTATTAAATGTGTTTTTTTTTTTTCTTCTGAAGTTTATGCATTTATTAGCAGATTAGCATTATTTTCATATTATCATTTTTGTCGTTATTAGTGTGTGTAATGATACATTTGTATGTGTGTGATATTTTGTATCCATAAATCTCACACAAATTTTTCATAGATATTATTGATTGATTGATTTGTTATTTTAGTGCAATAATGTTCATGATTTTTATTGCATTTTACCATTATAGAATTTGCATAATTTTTGTGTGCTACTTTTTACAGGGGGTTGGAAATATTCTATTGTATTATATTTTTGTAATGATGGGTTTGCAAAAATATATACAAATAAAGCAATTTATTTGATTATATGATTTGGTATTGATGTCACGGTCCTACAGGGAAAATATATTGAAAAAGCGATCACAATATTAAGATTTTTTAAAAAACAACTTTTTAAGACAATCTAAACAAAGTTACACTCTAATAAAATTATACGCAGAAAAAAGAACATCAAGTTATGATAGTTTAAGAGCATTATGTTATGATTGAAACACATAACAATCATAGCATTTTTCCTATAATCATATTATGATTCATATGATGATAATAAAATCGTTACCAGTGATCATAATATGATCAGCCATAATCATGTTCATGATCGTTGGAATAGTGTAAATTTCTGTTTAAATGTTCACACAGTGCTTAATGTTACGCACAAAATGTGTATTTAAGTAATATAGTAATAAGAATGTTTATCAGCATGTTTTAAAGAATTAGCATAAAATTCCCAGCTAGAAAAATACGAACAGGCCAGTGCTGGCGCAGTGTTGGAGACGGTAGTACATGTACTGGCAATGTGTCGGATTTTTAAATTTTACAGTAGTGACGCGATGCCGAAATGATAACACCAATATACGCTTGGCCGTAGTTATTTTCCAATGTTGGCACAGCAATGGAATTCAGTAGTTTGCCAGTACACAGAAAAAACAGTACATAATAAATACCTAATAAAATAGAACAAAATTAACAAGATTTCTCTATGGTTTTTTTCAAGAAGGAAGTCTTATTATTTTAATAAGGAAAACCTTTTTGAAAAAATCAAGAAGGAAACTTAGGGTTTTTATTAGGTATTCTTCTTGATTTTTTCAAAAAGGTTTTCTTCTTGATTTCATTAGGCTATCTTATTGATTTTTTAAAAAAATAATACATGTTGATTTTATTTGGTAATTTTATTAATTTTTTATTTATATATTTGATATAATAATAAAACAAAAGTACTATATCCAGTATTATATAATAAGTATTTGATATAATAATAAAAATAAATAGTATTGATATAATAATATAATAATATTACGGAAAATTTGATCGCAGTTTTGCTGAATGCATCGAAATTCATATATTTTTATTGTTCCATTAAATGATTTTAAATGTTTTATAAGATCATTTGGAGTTGTATGAATCTGGTCCAATAACCATTATTCTTGGCTGAAGTGTTTCTCTTCTTTCTGCATACATTTTAACAATTCCAGGTCTTTTGGCTGAATATCATTAATAGTTGGCACTAAAGTGACAAAATCTGTTTGGGAATCAGCTATAGAAGGCTTATATTCTTCATTAAGACGTTGTGGTTGTAGTAAAGCATGAAGAAGTATTGTACATACACAATATTTAGAATGTGAAGAGAAGCACAAAAATTAGTAGATGTTAAATATTATATAGTATATCAATATTTTAAAGAACATTGTACCTTTTGTAATAATTTCATTACTTAAATGTTGTAGGTAATATTCTCTTGAAGCACGGTCTTTGATTTCGAGTTCAAAAATGTTAAATAACTTTTTATAAAAAGTTTCCAATTTTAAGAATAATTGATTTCCTTTGTCCGTGTATAAAAAATCAAAATCTATTTCGACCTTTTCAGAATAAAAAAGATTAGAAGTTAAGAAAATTAAAAATAAAATACCAATACTTACAAGTTCATAACCCAAAAAATCGTTGTATCGTAACCAGCGGCGTACCCAGGATTTTGTTTCGGGGGGGGGGGGGGGGGGGGGGGGGGGCCCAATTTTTTTTTTATTAATTTTTTTTTTTTTTTTGTTTTAAAAGCATATAATTTTTTACACACCAGAGCCTTTATTTAATATTTTGTATCTGTTAAATAAGTTTTGAATGGGAAAGTTACCATTGACGTTTATACCCAGTTATGATAGCAATTTTGAAGCAAAATGTTTATATTTTGACATGTCTTTGTTATTTTAGTTTTTTTATATCTACAAACAAGTTTTTTTTTTTTTGAAATATTAAACAAATTTATTTATCAATTAAATAATTTTATTTTGATTTTTAAAGTGAGCTATCATATTAATTGAGATCCTTATTATACTATTAACAGAACTCTTAAAAGTTAATTCGACGATTTTTTTTCATAAAAGTGTCAATGATTTCGTCAGGTTGAACCTTTTCTCGATACACTGATGCAAGAGCTAGAGCACCAAGTCTAGTATTCACCCATAGAATTCCTTAAATATGTTTTCACTCTTTTTAGGGTGGAAAAACTTCTCTCCGTGGATGCAGTTGTAACATGAATTACTATCAGTAAATGTAAAAACATGTAAACGTTTGGAAAAAGCTTCTTGTTGCAATCTTCAATAGCATCTAGCAGATTTGATGGTCTTTCTTTTTTATTTTTCCAGTAGTGTTTCCATAGATCAATTTCATTTAATATAACATTAGTTTGATCTTTTAAATCAATTTTATAAAATTATATAATGTTATTAAATTCTTTTGATGGGGCATTAACGACTTGACTTGGTACAATGTTATAAAATTTTTAACAACACTTTCATGCCCAGTAAATCTATCTTTCATACTTGCTATAACTTCTTCTAAATAGGGAATAAACAACACTGCTCTATAGTAATCATTTGGGTCAGCTGCTTGTAAATTTGATCGGTATTTCTGTGTTCCAACGCGTCTTGGTAGTTGTGGCTCAATACCATACGCCGCACAGTGAGACAGCCCTATAGTAACCGCGGCAAAAAATGGTTTTTGGCGTGTCGTTCGAATTTGGATGAAAGTATATCAACAGATATATGAGTAACAATTCCCTGAAATTTCAGCCTCATAACTTCATTACTTTTTGGTCTAGAGCAAGTCAAAGTTGAGGTATGCCAACGCGCTTGAAATATGTTAGTTCAATATGTAATATTCAAAAGCTTATTAATAAAAAAATACGTAATAAATAAACATTTAAAGTATTTTTTTAATTAACTTAGTTGTTATAGAATGAGTAGATGAAAAAATAAATTTAAAAAAAAACACAAAAAAAATTGCTTAACAACAGGAAGCAATATAGAGCAGCCCCTCGCCCTAGGTGCCGACTTATATCAAATGAAAGATTGAAGTCTCAGCTTTCATTTAAAGTAAAGGACATATAGCAAAAGTTTGCAAAAGTACTTTAAACATAAAAAAACTACAAAAAATACGCAACGCGCACATTCTGTCGCTATAGCATGCAATAGCATGTTTACAAATCATTCTCATTCACGGCAACAAAATTTGCCAATAGGTTTGTTTTGCAATTTTTATTTTTGAAAGTATTTTTTTAAATTTTATTTAATATTAACTGTTTTTTGCTACAGGAATGTTATCCGAAGAAGCGCAAGAAGCAATGAATAAGGAGTATAGAAACTGTAGGCTATTCCATTCTCGTAAAAATTCACGTATTTCTACGAATGAAGATGTAATGCACTAGTTGCAAATATCATCAGATCCTTATATTAATTCATTTAGAATGAGAATGAAATTTTAAAAATTAGAATACCATGATGATATTAAAAAATTATTGATAGAATGAAAAAAATTGTTCTTTTTTATTGCATTTCAATGGGAGGTGGGCGTAATAGTGGGGCGTGTTATTGTAATTTTTGCATGAAAACATTTTAAATGATATAAATTACAGTAATATCATATTTGAAGGTTGTACCTAAAATATTTTAGAAAATATGGCACTTTTTATGTTGAGGTTGTATGGGTGGTGGGGGTAAAAGTGGGCTAAAGTTCAAAATTTTTTTCCGATAATGTTTGTAACAAGGGGAGGGGGTCGGGGCGGCAGCGGTTTTCTGTCGAGAGCTGGGTATCGAGGAGTCATATAAACTTCCCGATTACTGCAGCGTCTTTCAGGCGGAAGTTATGGCGGCCAAAATGGCTGCTGACCTTGCTCTTGTTTCTGAAACGGAGGGCAGTTACGTTAATTTCTTTATTGATAGTCAGGCGGCTATCAAAGCTATCGCCGCCAACTTGACCTACTCTTCGATTGTCCAAGAGTGCAAGAACTCTCTAGGGAGACTTGGGTCCGGAAGGAGAGTCCACATCTATTGGGTTCGTGGGCACCGGGGTATTGAAGGGAATGAGGTTGCGGATGAACTGGCTAAACGGGGAGTCCATTTGCCAGTTGAAATGGCATTGGACGTTCGCGTGCCACTTCGGTCTCTGAAAAGGGATGTAGAATCCACGATGATGCGAAGAGCTGATGCGGTTTGGAGAAATACCGAAACATGCAGAGTATCTAAAGTCATGTGGAAATCCTACGATCCCGTAGCGACCGAACTTTTACTGTCCTTGTCCAGGAGCGACTGTAGACTTCTTGTGGGGATTTTAACTGGTCACTGCTGGACGGCAGTTCTTGCCAAGAGAGCGGGAAGGCTGCAGAGTGACGAATGTAGATTCTGTGGGGTACCGGGGGACAGAGAGACGGTGGAACACCTAATGTGCCACTGTCCTGCTCTTGCACGCTCAAGGGCGAAATGTTTAGGGGACCACCTATTCCGCGATCTGGGAGAAATCTCAGAAATCGGAATCTTGAGACTTCTAACATTTGCTAAGAGGGTGTGGGGAACTCTGGCTACCATCACTAACGACTGACCTAACGTGGGGGTTATCGTTCCTTATCTGGTAACGCTAGGGACCTAATGGTCTATGCGGGGTCTTTGACCGGCCAGCTCAACCTAACCTAACCTTGTAACAATATAACATTAAAGTATACCAAAATTGAAAGTTATACCTAAAGTATTACGGACAATACGGCATTTTACAAATTTCGATGGTATGGAAGGTGTTCGTAAAAGTGGGCGAATTTTCTTAATTTTTTTTTAAACTGGAATTATCTCAAAAATAACCTGTTTCAGAGCTCTACAATGACTCCTTGTATTTAATGGCGGCGTTGTCTCACTGTGCGCCGTTACCATATTAATGGTCTCAGTGTAAATTAAAAAGAATTCTTCTTCGGCATTTGTTCGCATTGTGCTTAACATGTCAATTACTACATGGATGTGATCGTACGCCTTAATAATATCTAAATTGACAGACTGCAAGAATTTGGACAAGTTGTGCGTGATATTTAAAATTTTATTGCAAATTGCGACATTCAGAATAAATTCGTATTTACATATTCGGTTGTGTAAACTTTTTCCAATATTACAGCATACTTACAGTATGCCTTTTTAGTACTTACCATTTGACAGCTTCGTTAGTGTTGCAATCAAAAATATATATTCTCAATTAATAATAATTCACATTTTCAAAAAGAGAGGGTGTTGTACTCAAAAACAAGGTTTATATAACATAATACACCCAACTCTATTATTTTTTTATACATTATGTAAACTCAAAAAATATTATAAATTCATTTATTACATACTAACCAAAACAAAAATAAAATAAAAAATCGAAAATATTTCGGGGGGGGGGGGGGGGGCTTTGGCCCCCAGGGCCCCCCCTGGGTACGCCACTGATCGTGACCATTCTTGTAAAATATGGTTGAAAGAACTGGCATTATGTATCTCTTGTATTCTAGTTTTCCTTGTTGCCTTCCAGAAAGAAACTACCTCTTCCCATGGACTGCAATTGTGCTGCAAACTGCACTTGTTCGAAATATTTATCTTTAAAAGAAAGTTTTTTTAATAAATAATTATTTATATTACGTACATTGTACGTACACACTTATTTCCTAACGTATTAACTCAGATGCACTTTTTATAATTTATATAATATTATTATATTTATATTATAATTTATTAATGCACTCTTCACTTGTTAATTTACAACTAAAACTTTAATTTTAATATGTCAAGTTCAAACAACTAAGTACAGTTGTGAGCGGCGACACATATACAAACATGCATATATCACAGTCTAATATCGAAGTCTCTGCAGCAGAGAAATATTGCAGTGCAAAAACGAAAAAGGTTACGAAAAAATTGTTTCTATGTTCATTTATATACTTAATCCTGTATTTACATGGTTTTTTTTAAATAGCACGGCAAAACTTATTCAGTTTTTACACGTTTTTTTTGTTAATGGACAACAAATGTAATTTTAATTTAGCTGTTCCTTGTTTTTTATATGATTATACACGTATGTATGTTATATAGGATTTAGAATTTTCTTTATATGATTATTGTATAGTTAGGGGATTTATAATTTTTGCTTTACTTGCAAGGTGCAAATGAAAAGTAATACATATTTAGCGAAAAAAAATGTATAGAAGTAAAATTGTTTAAAGCAGGATTTTAGAAAACTGTTTTTTTTATTTTGCTGTGCTGTTATTTATTGAAACTTAGAACCAATCTGATATTTTCCATTACGGTGTGTCCATTTTGTTACACGATAAAGTATGTACCGTGTAAATACAGGATTGGGTGTATATAAAATAACAAACAAGATAATATAATCAAGAAGATAGCCTAATGAAATCAATAAGGAATACCTTTTTGAAAAAATCAAGAAGAATACCTAATAAAACTTAATGTAGTCAAGAAGATTTCCTTATTATTAAAATCAAGAAGATGATTTACACATGATCATACAGGAACCTAATGAAATCAATAAGTTAAACCTTTTTGAAAAAATCAATTAGGTAGCCTAATGAAATCAATAAGAAAACCCTTTTTTATACAATTCAGAAGAAATCCTAATAGAATCAAGAAGTTTTTCTCTATGGATTGTTTTTTTTTGGTGCCAAAAATAACGGAAATTGAGTAGAAAAAATTGTGAATAACAAGTTTTCTTCTTGATTTTATGTGTTCTCCTTCTTGATAAAATTAAAAAGATTTACCACATGAAAACAATAATGAATCTCTTCGGAAAAATCTTCTCTTCTTTCTGCTGGGATACCCCTTTGTCTAAAACGTTTTATAGAGATAATCTTCTTGATTCTATTAGGCAGTTTTGGCTCTGTGTACTTTAAATAAGATAATTCAGTATGTAGCCAGTACTTAAAAAATTCGGGTTTTAACAAAGTAAGAAATTAAATAATAATTATATTTTCACAAGTCTTAGCTTATATAAAAGCTACGATTTTTATTTTAAATGAAACTTAAATTGAATTTGAAACGTATTTAGAAAACTATCCAAATTTTCAGTTATTGATGTAGATAAATGTACACTCAGGGAACTTCTGCTTTAAAATATGTAGTTGTTTGGGTTGTGTGTAATACACTTTCTTTATTTTTAATGTAAATGTCAGTCATTTCTTGAACAAATTAAGTTTTTTACTAACCTTGTAGTTCATTTAAGAAAACAAACCACATTAAATGACTGTTTTATGGTTTTACATTAATTTTTTACAGTAGTTTCTTCTTATTTAAAAGAATAAAAAAATTAATGTTTGTTTATTTTTTACTAACATGTGGTTCATTTTTACTACAATTGTGGTTCATTTTTTGAACAGTAAAAACAAATGACAATGTAAGTTGAATTTACTGAAATGTAAGTCGTACTATCTTTAAGTGAAATTTCATTTGTTTTTAACTACATTTGCAGTGGTCTTTACCTATATAGTATTTTAATTGTATATTTGATATACTAATATATCGTTAGGGGAGAAGCAAACCCATGGTAAAACCTTATGCCTACATGTAATTTTAGACTGCTGCGATAAAATTCACATATTTATTTGTTTAACAGGAATTCCGCTGCACATTAATTAACCAAATTAGAATGAAATTGCTTATTTAAACAACGTCGTAATTTTGCAAAATACAGGGGCCGAATTAAGCCATTCGTGATCGAGTGAAATCGTTCGAAAACTATTTTTTTAATGAGTAACTACAAAAATACTAATAATGAAAATACAAAGTTTAACATTTATTTCGAATCAAGGACCGAACATCCCTGATATAAAAAAATTTGTTAAAATTTTTTATTTTCGGAAATAGAAAATTTATTTCGATCGAAAAATTACGATAACGAATTTTTAAAAATTAGAAACGGCAGAGCCAATATTACGGATACAATTTTTGAAAAGAGATCGTTTTCGTAACAAATATTATCTCTGGCCATTTTGGGATCCGCTGAAGCCGAACTCAAATCAGATTTTAATTATTAAAAATGGAAAATAAAATATGGCGGATAATTTTTTAAAAAAATTATCGGTTTCGTTGAAAATTGTTTATTGGAGTGTTTTCAGGAACCTGATATCCAATTTTTGAAATTGAAGATGGAGACTCTATCCATCAAATTTCACGCCAATACAATGCCTACTTCTAAAGTTATTGAAGTTTGAACTCGGAAAATTTTGAATTTTACTTTTTTTGTCTTCAGAGTGACCTTTAAACTAATAATATTGCATGACATCAAAAAAATTAATTATATTCTGAACATTCTGAAATATTTCGGATACGCTGAATGTAAATTTTTAAAAATTCTGGCCCATAAATGAGAGAACTGGGTACGCCATTCAAATCAGGGCGACCGAAATATTTAAGAGCAATGGTCGGTACTTTTGTTTTTGATTGTAGATTTCAATTTTGTAGCGCAGTCTTAGTTTTCTTTCCATAACGTGTTAAATACCAACTGAGTTTTACATTGCTACACTCATAGAAATAAACTTAAGTTAAGATTATAATTTGTTATTTGAAATTTAAGGTGCAAAAAAAACTTCTGAAAATTAATAGATTTTTTTGTTCAATATTAGTAAGATAAGATCAGCAAAACTAAAACAGTTAAATTTATAATATTTTAGTTATATATGAGTTGAATTTTTTTTTTTTATTTTATTAATTAATAATCATATAATTACAAATTATATACTATTACCCTAACCGAGCACAAGCTACTATGGCCTTCGACGCGTTGTAGCGA
Organism: Delia radicum; assembly: GCA_021234595.1. Classification (NCBI taxonomy): domain Eukaryota; kingdom Metazoa; phylum Arthropoda; class Insecta; order Diptera; family Anthomyiidae; genus Delia; species Delia radicum. Next base: position 222,685,150 of record CM037851.1, read on the forward strand.
AAACAGACCAGTGCCTCTGGTGGGAATTGAACCAACGACCCCCGCACTGATAAGCCAGCACGCTACCAACTAGCCTACCGGGGCACGAGTTGAATTTTAGTTAATTGTAAATAGCAATTTCCTCTGCTAAAATCAGCAAAAACGTTGACTGAGTATTTGTAGACAAAAAAGTGCAAACATAAACTGTAATATTTACAAAATGTTTGCAATATTTACCTCAAATTCAACAAAATCAAATCAACAGAAATATTTGCTGAAAAAATTGTTGAAGGGCAAATCTTTATTAGCATAAAAAATATAAAGAAACTTTATATATTTTTGCGCAATTCTAATTCACTCCAATTTAGCACAAATATAATTAAAATTTTGAGTTTTAACATTTTTCACTATTCTTATTTACTAAGGTATGGCACAAAAAAATCCTGCCAATTTTAGCAGTTATTTGCTGCAGTTATTTTGAACTAATTTTTTGCAGTTTTAGCAATAAGTTTTACCAACTAATTTCTTTTTTTGTAGAGTACAAAAATACTTTATAAATTTGAAAAATTTTATAACTATGAACTAGTTTCAAAGATTTATTCACTGTTTATATAAACGGCCACCAGCTTTTAAAATTTATTTTCGTTTTAACTCAAATAAACTATAAAAATATTACATTGCAGCAACTTCCAAAATAATTTAATTCTTGACGCTGATGATGTACTGTATGGTCTATATTTTTGTTGTAAAGCCGCTAAAGCAGCCATGCCATCACGTAAAATCGCCGAACTACAAACTTTATATTGCCATATATCAGCTGGAATTTTCACCGAATTTTCACAATTCTGTAGACCTTCTTTGACGTGCTGTAAAATTTGTTCACCATCTAACTGTGCCTCCAATGGTAAAGCATTTCGTATATATTCCTCTACTATACCAATGACAGTATTTGAAAAAGTCAATACTTCTTGAATTTCTTGATCAATTATGGCTGAAGTATTTGTTATTTGAGTTGATATCGATTGTAGTGTTAACTAAATGATGGATATTATTTAATGACCGTTAAATTTTTAAAATTATTTTTTTTTTTTTTTTATTTACCGTCAAAAATAGAAAACAGCTTATGCTAGTTTTTAGGAGTCTAAAGTTTTGCATTTTAAAAACTGTTACTGATTTCAAGTTTTTCAATATACTAACGGTGTTATTAAATACAGTTTTTGTTAACATATTTTTTTTATTTGAGATTTTATTAAAAAAAAGATATCATTTAGATAAAAAAAAAAAAATTATAAATTATATCTTCTTTATTTTGCGGTTGTCGTCTTGTCGTGTTTTAGTAAATATATTCAACGACAAGTTTTTAAATATTTATTTATTTTTTTAATAAACTGACTAATTAAAGTGTAAATTATCTCAGTTTTATAGATATAATCATTTAAATACAAAATAGTACCTTGTACTACATACAGGTGAAGATAATAAAACCGTTAAAACTATTTGTTTTAACCAAGGTTGGTCAGCGACACTTTTTAACTACCGTTATCCGTTTCAAACCCGTTTCAAATTGATAACCGATGCAATACCAATAACGAAACACATGAATTTTAAAATACCGGTATACCGCAATCGTTTCCCTTAATACCGGTACGATATCGGTATTGAATCGGTTTAACTCATTTTTGCCACAGTGTTCCGTTTTTCGACCCAGTACTTTTAAACGGCTATATTTTTTTACGGGAAAAAGATAATTAAATATTTTACAATGAAAATGAAAATTATTCAAGTTCGAGACCATACTCTATATTTCTTCATTAGGATATTGTCCTAACAAATAATCTATAGAGTTTTTTGTTTTCAAAAATTTATTATTTGACCCTTTTAGGAATGCGTTGATAGATCTATTTCGGGAATTTTCTAGGTTGCCATCATCAAAACACGTTTTGAAAGCGGTAACAATCCCATGCCAAACATCAAACATTCATATAAACTAGTTTACTCACTACATGAATAATTTTCATTTTCATTGCACAATTAAAGGTCGAAATAAACATAATTTTTATTTTTAATAAAAATTATATCAAATTTGTATAAAAGACAAAGTTCAGTCTAGTTTACTCCCCCTGTGTTGTTTATAAACTAAACAAAATATTAAAAGGAAAGAAAAACAAAAACGTGTATTGAATATCTACCAGAGGTGGACCTTACACATAACAAACAAGTTTTCAATTTATTTTTTGATCAATGGTTATAATCTTTAACTTCAAGCTCATATATTAATTAGTTCTCATGTAGTGAGTAAACTAGTTTATATGAATGTTTGATGTTTGGCATGGAATTGTTACCGCTTTCAAAACGTGTTCTGATGATGGCAACCTAGAAAATTCCCGAAATAGATCTATCAATACATTAATGAAAGGGTCAAATAATAAATTTGAAAACAAAAAACTCTATAGATTATTTTTTAGGACAATATCCTGATAAAGAAATATAGAGTATGGCCTCGAACTTGAATAATTTTCATTTTCATTGAAAGATTATTTAAGTGCAAGATCATTTGTTTTTTTGTTAAACAGAAAACCGTGGAATGTCTATTTATTAATTAAAAATGTCTTCATTCACTAATTTAATGCAGACTTTATCTACTGACAGGTCCTTACATGTCGCGTCACCGAACATCTTCAGAGGACCAATGTAGAAGCGGCAGAAGATTTACCCAAATTATAATTTTTGAAGGAAAATGATCAACGCTTTACACGTATTGTTTTATGTACTTGATGAGAAGTAAAAAACAAAATTGGAAGAATTCAACTAAATTAAATCAAATAAAATATTTTTAACTAATAAGCATTGTTCGTGTACAGGCAAGAATCTCTAGTCATAATACACTGTGTTGTTAGTGTTTATTAAACAATAACACTTTCTGACTATAGCACTAGGGCCAGAAGTCAGTTTTGCAGTAGTCTGCAATTTTCAAATGTTTTACTTTTAAATTAAAAAAAAATAAAAATAAAACCAAAAGTTCATTTTTCGATCTTTTAACATTGAACGGTTTTTTGTTTAACAAAAACAAATGATCTTGAACTTGAATAATCTTGCTCATATGATAATTAAATTATTTAAAATCCTAAAATTTTCAACAATGTAACAAATTGTTATCCAAAATGTTGCCAAATAATTATTTGAAAAAAAAAATTGATTTTAATTCTTTACCTATTTCGATGGAACATTTCTCAAAAAATATTTTAAAAGTTTTATTTATTTCTAATTGTTATATTGATAAAAAAAAATAAGAAAATTTATTTCTCTGCTAGAAATTGGTTCATCCATTGGGTATAATTTTTGAAAATCTGACCGATCGTTCGATAAACTCTTCAAATACACAAAGTCTAAAATATTCCAAATTTTTTTCCGTTTTCACTTCAAACATAAATAATGGATGAATTTTATTGAAATACTACTAAACTTAAAAAAAATATATAGTCTGGGTTGTCAAATGGCCATTTTAAAAAATGCTCAAAACCAACGATATTTTTCAAAATATTCCAAAAAAAAAAAACTTTTCATATATTTTTGAATAAAGATTTGTTCACAAAATTATAAAACATTTTAATTTTAAAATATCTTCAACCGTCTAGGATTTATATGCTGTCAAAGTTTCAACTTTGTTACCAATATTTCCACTATATGGAGCTTCAAGGGGAAAAAAAAGTTACACAAATTTCTTAATGAAGCATGGTTTTAGATATCTGGAAAGTTTGGTTGAAAAATATCCAGCGGATCTATTGCGTGCCATAAATGAGTTAAAAAAAATGTTGTTTTTTTGCAAAAAAATACAACTTTTTTCTTTAGAACACCCGAGTAAAACTAATGTTTTATAATCTTGTATAATGTGATCCCATTTTGTATAATTTTATTTTTCGTAAAATGTGATATTTCATTTTATCTTACAATATATGAGGAGCTGCATACCAAAACGTACTTTTTACCTCAATTAAAGTTTGTGGGAAATTGAGGATTAAGTTTTTCATCCCCTTATAAAACAGCATGAACCTGGAAATAACAAGAAGTTTAAAGCTAATCATAAGATGCATCAAACCACAATAAGTCATCACAAAAAATGTTAAGCGTATATGAGATCAAAAGACTTTTATATGTGAAAAAGTACGTTTTGATAAAAAAGTGAAAAAGTACGTTTTGTTAAAAAATAAGGGAAAAAGAACGTTTTGGTGTGCGATTTTTTTTTAACAGTAATATTTTGACAGGATATCTTACATCATCCAAAAATACACCAATTTGCTCACAAGAAGTTAAAGACAAAAAGACATTACAAAAATATTTTCATAAGCAATACTTGATTTTGTGAAGAAAAATGAGAAATAAAGGTTTTATGTTATTACAATTTACTGTAATTTTGGTTTTTTTTTTTAACACTATGATGCCAGTTTTTACTGCAAATTTCAAAATATAATAAAATTTAATTTAAATTAAAACCAAAATATTTATTTAAATTCAGTATAGATATTTTTTATTACAAAAACTAGTTTCAATAAGTTTATTAATTAATTAAACGTGTGTTCCAAAATCATCTTCAAGGCAGCTACATTCATTATTTTTGTCCATTTCATCCCCCGTATTTTCATTTTGATTATAAAGGGTATCTTTGTACCAAACTAATGTGTTGTTTTCAGTCCAGTCATCGCCAAACTGCTTTTTTAAAAGATTTTCTACATATTTTCTCTTGTCGGCGTTAATCCAACGGCCTGTTGAAATTTCTTCAAAATAACCTAATTTCTTCAAAATGGCCTACAAATTTCTTCAAAATGGCCTACAAGTATTCGAGTTCGACCTTTTGTTTTTTTCCCAAAAAAGCCATTGGATCTGGGAAGAAGATAGACAAATATATTTTAAATGATAACTCTAATTTAAAAATATATTTTCAAAATGTCTCTGGTATGCGTTCTAAAAGTAAATGTTTATTTGATTTTTCATCTCTATATGATTATGATGCCTTTGTTATTATTGAGTCTTGGCTAAATAAGGACTTCTTCGATTCTGAATATTTTGATTTAAAAATGTACAGTGTGTATCGAAAGGATAGAAGTTTTGAGAAAACTGGGTTAAAAAAGGAGGCGATGTTTTGATAGCAGTGAAAAAGGAGCTAAAATCATATGTTTGTTCGAAAGTGGCGGTAGATGAAGAACTTGATCAGCTTTTTGTTGTTATACCTTCTGTAAATGGTTTGCTGTATATCTGTGCATCATATGTTCCGCCAATAAAATCATCTGAATTGTATGCTGCACATGTAAATAATATTTTATATCTTAATGAGAATGTGGTTGAAAATACTCGATTTGTTGTACTTGGCGACTTCAATTTAACTGATATTGTCTGGTCTAATTTTAATGGTACTTTTTTACCAACTAATGTTAATAAGGATTTTGAAATTAACGTCATTGACTCATGTTTTGAATTGGATCTTATTAAGATCAATAATATTTGTAATAATCTAAATAATATATTGGATCTGGTATTCGTCAATTCTGATGCAAAATACTATATCTATGAGTGTTTACAACCATTTTCTTCAAAAACAATACATCATACTGCTTTAGTTATTGAATTAGAGTGTTATAATTACTTACGTAGTAAAAATTCAACGTCTGCTAAACAATTTAATTTTTAAGTTTTGTGATTTTGATGCATTAAATTCTGTTTTAAGTAATGTCAATTGGGACAATATTTTGAATGGTAACTGTACGGATGTATCATATGATTTGTTTTTGGATACCTTTTTGAGTATTTGTTTTCAAAATATTCCTCTTAAGAGGGAAAATTCTTTAACACATCCCTGGTACACTAAGGGTTTAAGAAATTTAAAAAATCAAAGAAATAAACTTCATAAGCGCTATAATTTAACTGGCTGTACTGAGGTAAAACAACAGTATCTTCAACGTCAAAAAGAATTTAATTTTCTTAATAAATTTTTGTATAAGCAATATTTGCTTAAAGTTGAAAATGACATTAAGTCTAATCCTAAATCATTTTGGACATTTATTCGGTCTAAGAAACAGAATACTGGCATTCCATCTTCAATGGTTTATGGGAATCTTAAAACTGATAAATCTGATGATATTGTAAATTTTTTTGCGAATTATTTCAGGTCAAATTTTGCCGCTGATAATGATAATTTAATATTTGATGCAACTTTATTTAGGAATTTGTACCCTTTTTCTGATATTAATTTGGGAATTGTTTCAGTATCTAAAGATGAGGTTTTACAGGCTATTTTAGATGTAAAGGATTCATACTGTTCTGATGCTGATGGTTTGTGTGCTTTCTTGTTAAAGAAATGCTGCTTTTCAATTTCATATCCGTTAATGAATATTTTTAATAAATCTTTAATGGAAGGTATTTTTATTGATCGTTGGAAATATACTATAATTTCTCCAATATTTAAATCTGGCCGTAAGGAGGATGTGACTAATTACAGGTCAATCTCTAAGTTAACAATAGTTTCAAAACTTTTTGAACATGTGATATATAATAGATTATATTTTGCAACTAAATCTCTTATAGAATTGGTGCTAATTTAGTTAAATCTGTTAATGAAGTTGAAGACTTAGGAATAGTATTTGATTGTAAGATGACATTTTTGCCGCATATGGAAAAAATGATTCCCAAAGTTTACTCTACTTTTGCTTTTATTAGAAGAAATTGTAATGATTTTTCAGATCCCTATACCTTGAAATTGTTGTATACTTCTTATGTCAGGTCTAAATTAGAATATGGTGCAATAATTTGGAGCCCTCATGCAGATATTCATATTAAACGTATTGAAAAAATACAGAAAAAATTTATTAAATTTGCATTACCGCATTTGAATTTTGTTTATCCAGTTCCTACATATGAAGTCCGTTGCATGCATCTTGGTTTAGAAACGTTAGAAACTCGGCGTAGGATTCAATCAATGTTATTCTTATTTGATTTAATAAATGGTAGTATTGATTGCTCCAGTCTCTTGGAGAAAATTCCGTTCAATGTACCCAGGAGACATCTTCGTCACAATGATTTGTTTTTTGAAATTTGTCATCGTTCTAATTATATCTTGAATAGTCCTCTAATTAGGACAATTAGAGAATTCAATTTATTAAATGTAAATCAAATTGTAGAATTTAATACTTCAAAATCCAATTTTAAAAATTTTTTGCTATTTAATTCTGTAAAATTATAGTAGTTATTTTAATAATTAAATAATTATTTAATTTTTTTAAATTAATTTAATTAAAATTAAGATATTCTTAGTCTGTAAGGAACTATGTTCTATAGACATTAAATAAATAAATAAATAACTTGTTAAAGAAATAAGTGACAATGACTATAAAAAAAAGTACGTTTTGATATAAAAAAAAGTAAAAAAGTACTTTTTGTTATGCACAAATTTTTTTTAAAGTCCATTTTCTTGTTGAAAAAAAAATACGCTAATTGGATTTTTTCTAGTAGATTTCAACTCAACTAATACAAAAATAACAAAAAACCCATTTCTCAAAAAATGTGAAAAAGTACGTTTTGGTATGCGGCTCCTCATATTATAACATACGTTATTAGACTGGCAATATATAATTGGATTGGCAAAATATTAACATAATATATGGTATTAAACAAATTTCCGTATTTCCCCATGAAAAAAAAAAATTTTAAAAATATTTCTAGTTCCCGATTAAAAAAAATGAATATGTTGCAACAAGGAAATGTATAAAATTTATATCTAATTGAAATACAATTTGATCCGAAAAATGGTGGATCGTATTGTATATAAATGGATTATATTTCAATGAGTTTCATATTATTTGATACGATTCAATTCAGTGAAAATAAATTTGTCAAATTGAATACAGGGGGCTTGATATTATTTTGAAACTAAAATTGTTAGAGTTTGATGTTTAATTTTAATAGATATTTTCAATGAAAATTTTCGAGTTTATATTAAAATTTTTAATAGGAAGTTTTTATTTTACACATGACAATATATTGTTTTGTTTAATCCCATGTATTAATTAAGTTCTGCCAATCCAATTTCGGTATCTTTTATATCGATACGAATGGAAAACCGATACCAATATAGAAACAAACACAAAATCGATACCAATAGCGGTACCGATACCTTATTCGTTTCGGTGACCAATCTTGGTTTTAACACTAGAAAAATTATTTAGTTTTGCAAACAAAAAAAAAACAGTTTCGGTTGTAACATATAACACTAGTTTACAGCAAAAATGATACAATTTTTTTTTATTATGTTTTTACTGTGTATTTAAGACTCCTAAAACCTAAAACCGCGTTAAAAACATTTTAAGGTTTAGGTTTTGAAATAATTGAAATCATTTTTATTTTCTAATTTTTTAGTATTTTTACTATTTGACTATATCACGAGTAAGAATCAGGCTACTTGGCTCAGTCAAAATGCAAAACAAATATCATTTAATTCGTAACATATCTATTACATAATGGTTTTAAATCGGTACAGTAACTTCGGACCAATGGGTCGGAATTACACGGAAAAATCTTTTTTTTGGACAAACCTTTCAAAATCTAAAATTACAACAAAATATACGGGCTAATCTCAAAAATATTTTAAATTTATTTTTATTTTTTTTTTAGCTTTATGACACATTAATGTGATTTTACACGAGTATAAACCATTATTTAGGGACGGACTTCAAATCCGTTTGCGTTAATCACTTTCTGCAAGAGGAGCAAAAGCTATGGCGGTTTTAAATTAAAAAAATAGCTCAAATTACATTTGGTTATTGAATTAAAAAAAATCATATTTATACAATTCAAAGCAAAACCTTTGGAATAGGTTGGAATTTCGCTACTTTAATGAAATTACTTCGCCCATTTGTAATTCCAAATTTACAAGTTTAAATGTTTTAATAGTATAATTACACTCAGGAAATTAAGAAGATAGAAATAACTAAAAATGACAAGTAAAGTGATTGACTACATTTGTAGTCAAAACGGCGATGACTTTATTTGTCATAAAAACTAATTGCCATGTAGTCATGTTTAACTATTGATAAAACAACTGCAATAGTAGTAAAAACGACTAACGAAGCAATCAAAAACAATTAACCTTTAATGAATGCATATAACATCGAAACGAGCAACAAAGCATTAAAACCAGTTAGCAGTTATTTTTTTTAATAAAAAAAAATATTTTTTAATAAAAAAAATATTTTTTAATAAAATAAATAATGTTTTGCTTTTAATTACTACAAATAATTTGATTTTCTACATCATATTTAAAATGCAAAGTCAAAATTGTAAACGGTATTCCAGTTATCACGTTTTAATGCATTGGAGATACAATGCAATTTTCTAATTATTATAGTCATATAATAACAAATACAACCTAAAAGACAATTTATAAAAACTAGCCATAATCTTCTATTTTTAAATAACTAACACAAATTAACTGTTTACTGTAAAATTATTGTTTTGGCAGTTGTGTATTAAAATACTACGACCTAGTAATTAGTTGCCATTACCAAATATATACTTATATATAACCAATTATATGGAAAGACATTTCTACACTGGGTGCATTTTTTTTAAAATCGAGAGCTGCTAAATTTTAGAAAAATACATTTTAAAATAAATTGCTCCAGAAATGAATTGGTTTTTAAGGATGAAAAAATGTAATTCCACAATATAAAATAAGAGTTTTGCACCATTTCAATGCAATCTAAATTTTAATGATCCGGTAAATATTAAAGAATATATCAATGTTGAAACTTATACACAGTTTGCATATTTATCATTAAAAATAAATAAAATCAAGAATTTTTAACTTTTAGAATTTCGAAGAAATAAATACGGCAAATTTTAAGTTGTTCCATGGAGTTTCTGCGTGTAAGATATAATTGGCATCCGAAGAATCAAATCTATACCGTTTTGTGGCCGGTCGTTGGTGGAATTTAGATATATTTGTTTGGGCAAAATTTCAGTTTATGGGGGACACCCCTGGAAAAAAAAAAATGCCACGCCCCCCTTAAATGACCCCAGGAGTGCGAAAATCATAATGAATAAGGGGGCTCACGCCCCTTATAGGCGTGGCAGTCGAAAAACGACCCGGCCCACCTACGTAGACAATATGGGTATCAAATGAAAGCTAATGTCTTCACGATTCCAAAAATAGCCGTAGTTGCCAGATCGGGCGATTTTTGTAGCCGATATGGCCATTTTGGCAAAATTTGGGGTGGGGGAAATTTCTTTTTTCCTTTTTTGTTTGCTTATATTTTGCACTTGTGGGCAGTGCATAGTACCTTCAGAAGGAAGCATACCAAATTGCATAAGTTTTTTCAATAAAATCGGCGGCTTATCGTCCAATTCACGACCCCAGTCGTGAATGTCAAAGGCAGTAACGCAATCCATATTTAGTGATGTTCTCGTGTCAAGAGTCAAATCATAAATGAGGATAAGTACAAAATTAAGAAACGAGGAAAACTCTTGAAAGCTTCTGATTGGTTAATGAAAATTTGTTATACTGGCTTCGCTTAGTAAAGTTTTCTGCGTGACCGGCCTACGGCCGGGCTTAGGGGTTTTTAACTCCAGTATGTCTTAATTCTAGACGGCGGGGATCTCGAGTGCTCGGCTTCTGGCCGAGCTAAAAAGAAATAAACAAAAAAAAGTCCTTCCCCCATTTTATAAAAATTAACATATCTTCCTCAAATTCTGGACGATCTGGCAACTACGGGTATTTTTGGAATCGTGAAGACATTTCCTTTCATTTGATACCAATATTGCCTAAGTAGGTGGCATGGGTCGTTTTTCACCCCCGCCCCTATTTAACAAAAATGGCCGTATCGGCTGCAAAAACCGCCCGATCTGGCAACTATGGCTATTTTTGGAATCGTGAAGACATTAGCTTTCATTTTATACCCATATTGTCTACGTAGGTGGGCCGGGTCGTTTTTCGACTGCCACGCCCATAGGGGGCGTGAGCCCCCTTATTCATTATGATTTTCGTACTCCTGGGAACATTCTGAAGGGGATGGCATATTCAGATTTTTTTCTCTAGGGGTGTCCCCCATAAACTGAAATTCAGCCTTTGTTTGTATGGCTTTTAAACATATATTAAATATGCTTTGTATATTATTATTTTTTTTAGAAAAAATTTTGAGATAAGTTGTCAACAAAATCCACAATTATATCAACCCTCTTGCTTTAGTAGAGCTAATTATTTCGGTAACAATCAAATGACGTTTTAGCTTTTGAGATTGCTAGTCAGTGTTGCAGCAGAAACTTATAAAAAACCATTCATTTCTGAAAAATAACTGGGTGTTATTTCTTACATCATATATTTATTATAAAAATTCTGCGTATGAGTAATACATTTAATATTATTTATACGTATGAGTAATAATTTGCTGAACTGATTTATTGCGTATACGTATTGAGATGTTTTGAAAACTTTTAGACATACCTCTCAAATTTTATTGAATTTCTTTCAAACTTCATTTTTGATTTTCTTTAACATGAATAATAAGAACTTACTAATAACTACTAGAGTAATATATATATATATAATGGGTGTTTTTTATACTTTAAGTTGGCAACACTTTTTTAACTGGCGGAAATTTTGTCAGCTGTCAAGTGATTTATGTTTAGTTGGGTTTGGCATTTCAACGTGAATAGACTGACGCCTGAACAACGCTTCTAAATTGTGCAAATTATTTTGAAAAATCATGGTTCTGTTCGAAATACGTACCGTTTACTCTAAATAATAATAATTAATTTTTAATTATATCTATATTATTAGTTTAGATATAAACTGATACTATCAGCTACAAAACTGATACAATGTAATACAATTATATTGGACCATAATTCGGATAAAATTATACTGGACATTTATCTGATTGCATCAGATTAGATTTAAACCCTTACAAACAGATACAATTATACAGGCCCTTATTGTTGATGAAATTTAATAAGATTATATATAACGTCACATAAAAACTGATATGAATACATAAAACTCCATATATAATTTTTTTTATCTTGTAGTTAATTTTCCCATTATTTCCATACAAAAATAATGCCTTACCCATACGTACTTATTTGTATCATTACTTTAAATATGAATTAATGGTTTGAACATTTTTTGAAAATATATTTTTATTCACATTATTTTTTCACTTCTACTCAAAACAACTGTTACTGAAGTACATTATTTTAGTTAGTTGTTTTTTTCAAATTAGTCGTTTTTGATTTTCTCATAGAAAAATTACTACTATAGCTGTTAAAACAACTATTACTTTTTACTACCCGAATGTCATGTAGTTACTGGAAGAATATTCTGAATGTAGTTCGTTGCTATATAGAATTTCATATAATAAAAATTTTACTGCAAATTTGACAGTTTTAAAGTAATATTCGATTTAAAAAGTAAGATTTAAATAAAAAACTCTTTACCTGTAAGTGGGGGCGTAACATGTTACCGACATCTTTTGCAATGACTCATTGTCAGTTGTTACCAGAAAAGACAAAAAACTTAAATTCATTCACTCATAAAAAAGCCCGTACAAATAGTTGAAAAACTCAGCTGCTACAACAGAAAAAGTACCTAAATTTTCGACAGCAGAATTTTCAATGAAGTTCAGACCTAGGTACTGCTAAATTTAGGTGACCTAAATTTAAGGTGAAAAAGTTATTTGAAGTGCAATTATTTAGCAGAAAAGCTGTTAAATGTAAATGAAAATTAATCAGTTGAAAACTGCACATGTTTTCTATTAAATGTTATTTGGTTAAAACTAGGTAAAAATGCAGTTAATATACAAAAATTTAGAAAAATTATTGTTTAAAATATATGCCATCATTATGACAATTATTGATTGAAACAAATTTCATTTTATTTTATCTCGAATAACTTACACAATTCAAAACACTATATAAACACACTAAATATCTCTTTTATTTTTCACTTTTTTTTTATCACCTTTTTTGCCCGTTTTGTTTTCTTCTTGTTTTCTGTATTAATGTCATGAAGAATTGTTTGAAAATATTAAAGGGCTTAAAAACAGAAAAACAATATTTATTAATATTCATATATGTAAGTAAATATATTTTCTATTTTAAACCAAAACTTATTATTTTATATTATAAACTGCAACGGATACACATTTGCAAAACAAACATCGCGTTTATTTGTCTAGATCATGCTTGTCTGTCTTTGCTTATAGTTTTCTTTAATAGTGACCTAAAGAATTGTATGAAATGTTAAAAGGATAAAAGAGAAAATAATTTTCACATAAATCAATATATTTTTTATTTTAATACTAACCTTATTATATTAATTTATTATTAAATATTTATTAATTTAATATTTTTGCCGGCAAAGTTTTGCCTTGCTTTGTTCTCGGTATTTTTTATCTGACTGAAGCACAAACATGTTTTATTTACAAGCGCTCCTTGTTTTTATTTACAAGGGATTCTTGTTGTTTTTATGTAAAATATTTATACACACTTGAAAACCAACCACCACCTCGTTTATTACAGAAATCCACGCACACATAGCCACTAGCGCCCACACATTGTGACATATTCTCAAAATAATTTAAAAAATTAAACTAAATATTAAAACAGCAAATTAGGTCAAGTACAACTGAAATTTTTTCATGTGGTACAATAAGATAACTGATAACTTTAGTTAAATAACAGATTTAAACGATTTCAACAGAAATAATTAGTTCAATTGAGTTGGAACGCGTTCAATAGACTATTGAACTAACTTGTTTTATGAGTGTTGTATTTTAAATTAAAAAGTATCGTTCTATCTCAAGTCCAAACATTTAATATTATATTGTCATGTAAGATTTTATTTGTTGCTCTTCAAAAAGTTTGATCATTTTCATGATAGACAATACAATTGTTTCATTTATACATTACGGCAGACAAAAAGATTCTCATATAGTTAATTTTTTCTGCTGTATGTAATGTTTCGGTTTGAGTTAAGCCAATTATCTTTTTTTATTGCAAACAACTGAAGATTTGGGCAATGCCAATGAAACATGTACTGTCTATCATGAAAATTACTCGTATCAAACTTTTTGAAAAGTAACAAATAAAATCTAACATGACAATATCACATTAGATTTTTGGATTTGAGATAGAACAATATTCTAACTAAATATATAAAAATATAGAAAGTCCAAAAACACAATTTTTGTATTTTTAAATAATAATTTGCTAAAAAGGCAACAGCAAAAAAGCAAAACTGAAAAACTTGGAAAAACAACACTTTTTCCAGAATATTTTATGAATAAAAAAGCATTTTAAGTCAGAAAATCTTAAAGTTAACAATTAAAAGCCTATAAATCTTAAGAAAAAGTAATTTCAAATAAAATGGTGATGCAAGTAGTTAGGGCAGTTAGTCCCAAGTACTAACATGCTTAACCTTAATACCCTGATTTTTTGTTTTGAGCCGAAAAAAATTTATGTAATAAAACTCGCAATTCTGAACAATTTTGTTCTATGACTTTGTCCATAAATGACATTTACCTGAGCTAGGTAGAGAATACCTGGTTGTTCTTGGCGGAACCACTAGGCTCCCGGACATCAAAATTTAAAAAAATATATTTTGTACCACAGATTTTTTTTTTTTGCAAAAATCAATAAATGTTATTCAGGAAAATTAAAAAAAAAATTCAGAAAAGTTAAAAACTATTAGTATAAAGTTTAAAGTTTTGGTGAAACTTATCGAAACAGTTTTTTTCAGGCGAAAAACACAAACGCATCGCGCCTTCCCTTCTTTGGTATATTCTGGTAAATGCCCAACGTTATCCAGGCGAATGTCACGTGGCGAAGCGGAGCAGACATTGGGCGATGGCGTTTCGCAACAATTTCAACTTCGAGATTACTTGGTTGACCTTTTCCAACTCGCATTTCAGTACCAGATTTTGTCAAGCAATGGGCAACTGCAGACACAAATTCATGCAACACTTTCTTTGGCTCCGTTTGATTAGTCACTGCATGATGCCGCTTGTATAAAATCCAGGCATTGATAATGGCCATATCACACATGTGGTAGAATAAGAAATTTGTCCATTTGCGTGACTTTATACGGATATGACTACGACCGAGTGACGAATCGAAAAGGTCAACACCGCCCATGTATTTGTTATATTCATGTATTTGTTATATTCACTTGGACATTGAATACTTTCCATCACCTTTTTCTTTTTATTATATCGTTCAGTGGTTGGTGCATTCTCGGGCGTTTTACCATGGTCCGAAATATATGGCTTCACTACGGCCATTGTTGATGCCATATTTACAACCTTATTGTCATTCCAAGCCATTGTTGTTACGTTGATTCCATGAAACGCCCCAGCATACTCTTTGCAATCACCTCGATTGGCAAATTTCTGTGGTAATTTGCATAACTGAAGCCGCGGGCGTCGAACAGTTCCAAGCGAATACACCATCAACGGAATCGAAGTGTAATAATTATCAAAATATATGGCATGATTTACGAATCGAGGAACCGAGCGAGCCAATCGTACCACAACATTCGCATATTCATCCAAATTTGATTCATATTCCTCACGATGGTCGTCGTAGCCGGAATAATTTTCAAACGCATAGCAAACCCCGGAATCAGCACACATACGAAACAATTTGTTACCCAACGCGTGCGGTTTGTCTGGCATGTATTGTTTCAAATAGTGTTTTATCTTTGTTGCACTGATTTGTTCATCAACACACAATCTTGCTCGCTTTGGCACTTTCTGAAAATGTCTGTAATGTAAATCGCTTATTTGCTCCTCATCTTCTAAATTTTCATTGCGGAAAGCAGTATCAAAGTCGAAATCTGGGTCATAATCAATGTCGTCAGCAGAAAAATCACCATCATCTTCGCTTTTCGACCACGGAAATTGACATACTCCGAATTGACATACTCCGAAAGCTCTTCTTCTGTTCGAAAATCACGAATTATACGCGCCATTTATAAACAACAAAGTAAAAAATACCATAACAAAAACGTGGCTATATAATTTCATATTTGCTTAATTTGGAACTCCCGGGTGCCTGATGGTTCCGCAAAGGACCAACCAAAATATACTTAAATATAAAAATTATATTACTTTAAACACTCACAATAGCTTCTATACACTACAAAGATCACGGAGATATTTTTTTTCAGACTCGATTTCGACGTATTAACCACAAAAATATTTTTTTGAAAGTACGCGATTTCACAAAAGTTTTATTTCTCGATGTTTAGTCACTCTACTGAACACACAAATGAAGTTGATTTCAAGCGGCGACCAGCGTAACCGGTGGGGCTTGGATCAATAAACATTTTTTAAGTCGCAGCGTCAAGTTTACAATAAATTTCTTAAACAAAGTTTTATTCTTTTTTTTTTTCTTGGTTCCTAGCGGTACCAGTGGGATATTAAGGGTAAAAGGTGTAGTGCCTACTAGGTTTGAAAAATGAATGAAAAAAAAATCGAATGATGGACTGAATTCCCAAATTGTAAATCGATTGATTAAAAAATCGATTGAATTCCCATTGATTGAATTTTCAATGATTGAATTCCCAATGATTGAATTCAATAATTGATAATATCGAATGAGATAAATTGATTGAATTCTGTACTAATTATTTCCAGAGAATGAATTCCAAAGAATGAATTCCCTGCGATTGATTAAGAAAGAATTCATTTGATTGAAATAAAAAAAAAAATTTTTTTTAGGGAATTCAGGCAAACTACACTGATAGAAATTTGTGCGTAGTATTAATGAATTCCTTCATTTATCCAATGAATTTTTTCATAAAAAAGTCCCCAAAGAAACGTTTCATTGAGTCAATGAAAATTGTTTCATTAAATCAATTTTAATGAATGGTTTCATTGACCCAATGAAAATTTCATATAGTATATGAATTTTTTTTCATTAATACTAGCCTAGTCGTTATGAAAGTTTCATGTGTTTAGTGAATAAAATTCATAGTTTGTATGAAATAGTTTCGTTGACATTTAATAATTTGCACTTTTTATGATTAATTTAGCATATAATTAATTTGGTGGTTATTGAGAAATTATCATTCGTTGATATTATGTATAAGGATGGTCTGGTCCAATTTTAATTTATTTCTGCTTTTATTGCTTTATTTTTACAAAATTGTTCAATCTTTCTTTACATTTTTTATAATTTGTTTAAAAGATGCCATATTTTCTTATATGTCGGTACTAAATATGTAGTTTTTTATCGATCTGACTTGGAATTCTGTAGAACGATCGACGATTATAGTCCACGTTTTGTAGTTAAATTACGACCATTTTAGATCAAAATGTTAAATATTGTTAACAATGTTGTTAAAAAACAAAACGTTATTATCGTTTAGCATAACGTTTTTGTGTAACATCGACAAAACGATAACAATTTAGGTCTCGTTTTGAAAAAAAAACTATGTCGTTTTTCTTAGAAAATCTGTTCCCTGGAATTTCGTCAAAAACTGTTAGCTCTAGGCAAATTTAATAAAAAAAAATTTATTTATAACAAAGTTTGGTTAATTATGCTTAGAAGAAATTTTTCAGTTTTTTTTTTAATTTCAAAATGATAGTACAAAAAAAAATATTTTTTTTTTATTATTAAGTCAAAATTTTTATTGAAAAAAATTTGAAAATTTTTCATTGATTTAATGAATTTTCTTAATGAAGTTATGAAAAAATCATAAAAAATGCTAATGAAAAAAATCCCAATATTAATGAATTTTCATTCAGTTAATGAAATTTTTCATTAAATCAAAGAATCGATTTTAATGAAATCGTTTCATTAATACTACGAAGAAAAATTCTATCAGTGTAGAATTCAATCTTCGAAGCTCTTATCTATAGTCAGTTCCAACAGGTCTCGGAAATTTTTGAAATAGCTCATATATGTACTTCCCTAATTAAAGAATCGTAAAATGCTTTTCACAAAAAAATGTTTATAGGATTATGTTATTTCACATTCATATAATGTAAAAAAAATGTTAACTACTAATGTTTTATGAACATTGCTTTTTAAAAACGCAATTATAATTTTGTTATAAGTTTTAAGTCTACAGAGTAATTTGTTAGTTCTTTGCATTTTAACTAGCAAAGAAAGTTTTCTCATTTTACTTTATGTGACACATTAAAACTCCTCTTTTTGTTTGGATTTTTTGTGTTTTTTTGTTTTGCGGAATAAATGCATAAAGGCGTCAAGGCATTTACCACACTTGACACTTTCATAAAGTTCATTAATATGAAATGAAAAAATAGAAAATTTTTTTTTAGCTTATTCTTAATGAAATGCATTAAAATCTTGCAATTAATAACATTTACAGTCAAGTGTATTTGTGTTTAAATTTTTTTTTTAACTTGTCCTCAATATGTTTGTGTCTAAACATAAATGTGTTTATTACACTGCGCAACAAATTTTAATTCATCTTATTCAGACTCAATGGTTTCAATGTGAAATGAAAGTAGACAATTATACAGAGAAATCTTTCAAAAGGTTTTGCGGAGGTAGCTCGCCCTACAAATACCCTTTCGAGATTTCCTAAACAGAAAAAATAGGCTCTGTGCAATAACTTGCAGGTGGAAAAGGTCCCCAAAAAAATTAAATAAGTCGCAAAAGTTTTTCATACTAATTTGGAAGTACCCAGGAAAAAATTACACATTCCAAAAAGAAGGTGATGCCCACACTTGCTTACATATCTCATTGCCAAATTAGTAACTGCAATACCAAACTCATTCCAACGATAGAGTCAAAAAAGCAAGTAATATTGTAATCAATTCTTTAAATTTAAACCAGAAAGCATGAACTCAATAACAAAGTAATCATTTACTTAAAAGAAAATTACAATGTTATTAACTTATATGTATAACTTTTTGTACTCAAGAAGTAATCATATACTCGTTATTGGAAGTAGTTCCTAATTTTGAAAAAAAATAAGTTATACAATTTTAAAGAATTTATCTCATATATTTTTTCAAACAAATTTTTATTTGCAGAAAAATAATACTTAAAACAGAAATTGCATTTTTTTGAAAAATTATATTTCGTGGTTTATAGCTCCAAAATTATGACAGACCCATGTTATCATATCAATTCGGTGTTTCACTTTTAGGATTTTATTTCCGTATGAGTTTTGATCGTTATATTTGAGTGACCTAGGAGAATCACGTGTGAGTAAAAGTTGAATTTACTTATGGAACTACTTCTTTTTTTTAAATGTTAGTACTTCTTATTTCTTCTAGGGAACTATTTATTTATTTTTTTTTTTGTGTAAGTACTTCGTAATATTACAATGGAACTATTTCTTTATTAAAAAATGTATGTAGTTCTTAAAAATATAAAGTAAATGGTTCTTTGGTAAAAAAAATAATCAATTCTAAAGAATCAATTATTTTAGTCTCACGCCCTGTTAAAAGAATCGAGTAGGTAATCTAGTAAGGAATGCGTTCTGCCCAAAATGCTTGATTATAAACCCGATTACCTTTTTGGAATTTTTTTGCTGGGTAATTTCAAATGAAATAATACCCAGTTCTTTTGCAGTTATTTCATTTTTTTAGAAGTTATTTCATTTTTGTTATTAGGTGTTATTTCATAATGCAGTAATTCCAAAATGAAATAAGTACCAACAGAACTTAGCGTGGGACCTATTTCATTTTATTTTCTTGTTCCGTGTTATTTCATTTGATGTGGGAGTTATTTCATTTTTAGTAGGAGTTATTTAATTTTAAAAAATTCATTATTTTTTTAATATTATTAATATTCTAAACGATTCCTATAACGGGATCTTTCAAAATATTTTGATGATCTTCTTAAATTGACCTAACTTAATCTGGTCTTTAACAAATTTTGAAGGCGTAGCGTTATATTCCCCAAAGTCATATTGCCCAAGAAAAAACGATATAGCGCCCGAAAAAATATATGTAAATTGTTGTTGTAAAAATTTTCTTGTTTTTGGGCAATACGACATTGGTTTGGACTAAATAACATTTTTTGTTTAGCGCTATGACGGTGTTTTGTTTGGCCAAAATAAATTTGACGCTATGACGGTAAAAAAAAGAAGTTATTGCCCAAAATCATAATTTATATTTTTTTTTTTTTAATGTCATAAGACCTTAAATGTCAAGGCTGATTCATGAAATCAACAAAAGAGTTTTAAGGAAACTTAAAAAAATTGCTTCAATTTTATTTTTTTGTGTCGCACGCAGACAAAACTTTATTTCGCGTAGCCGCCTGCCGCGTTCTACGGAGGAAAAAACCCTAAGAGTGGCCGAAGGCCGCCACACAGAAAAACTTGTTTTTACAAATCCAATGTCGAATCCATTTAAATCTTATTTTTAAGACAATAAGTAATATAATTTGACCAGTTATAGCTTTGCTAATTGATTGTTTTTATCTTAATAATCTTAAATAAAAGAGTAGAGCATTGGCCTTCTGTTTATTTAACGTTGAGACACTAATATATACGTAAAATTTTTAATAAAATAGACTTTTAAAAAAATAATCATTAAAAAACAATAAATCTTGGTGTTGGTTGGTATTTTGGGACATAAAAAAGTTATGACAGGTGAAATAAATGTTACTTGATGTCTTAAAATATAAGATTTCAACGGATTCGACATTTACATTTGAAAAACAAGTTCTTCTGGGTAGAGGCCTTCGGCCGCTCTTAGGGTTTTTTTTCGTAGAACGCGGCAGGCGGCTTCGTGAAATAAAGTTTTTTCTTCGTGCGAAACAAAAGACATTATGTCTTATGACATTTAAAAAAAAAAAAAAAATTATGATTTTGGGCAATAACTTCTTTTTTTTTACCGTCATAGCGCCCAAAATAAAAATAGTTTTTTTCAAAATAAAATGCCATAGCACCCAAAAAAAAAGTTTTGGATTTTTCTGTCATTGATTTGGTCGTTATAACATATTAACATCCCCAATTTTGGGGTATATGCGGACATTTGAGCAATATGTCATTTTGGTTTTTGGGCAATACGACTTTGGGGAATATAACGGTATGCCCTTACTTCATTTGTGTTGCATGGACTATTTTTGGGAGTTATTTCATTTTTATTCTTTGGAAATTATTTCATGATGAAATAACAACCAAAACCTAGGATTTGTTTCATTTTTGTTTTGGAAATTATTTGATTTTTTAGAATTTATTTCACTTTTTCGAGACGGAACTTATATAATTTTTTTAGAATTTATTTTCATTGGGATCTTTTGCACTGGGACTTTTTGCACCTGGGACTTATTGCATAGAGCCAAAAAATATTGTCAATTAAATTTCAATTAAACTTTTGGTTGATTTCATAATCACTTTCAGTTAAAGGTGTAATAATATATTATGATGTGAGCAAGAGTATTCAAGATCATTTGTTTTTTGCTAAACAAAAAACCGTGCAATATCTATTTATTAAATAAAAATGTCTTCATCCGCTATTTTAATGCAGACTTTAGCTACTGACAGGTCCGTATATGTTTCATTTCGCGTCACCGAAAATCTTCAGAAAACTAATGTAGAAGTGGCAGAAGATTTACCCAAATTATAATTTTTGAAGGAAAATGATTAACCCTTTACCCGTATTGTTGTTTGTACTTGATGAGAAGTAAAAAACAAAATTGGAAGAATTGAACTAATTTAAATCAGAAATAAAACATTTTTAACTAATAAACATTGTCCGTGTACAGGCAAGAATCTCTAGTCATAATACACTGTGTTGTTAGTGTTTATTAAATAAACAATAACACTTTCTGACAATATCATTACACTCAAAAAAAAAAATTGTAAAGTTAGCAAAAAATTTTGCTGAGTCAGCAAAATTTTAGTCAGGAGGGTGCTTGCAAAAAAATTGCTAATGTCAGCAAAATCTTTTGCTAAAAATCAGCGAGCTGATTTTTTAGCAACAAACTTAGTAGAGTCAGCAAAAGTTTTGCTAACACTTAGTAGATTAGAAATACGAAAGCCTTGCTAAAAATTAATAAATTTTTTGCTGAATTTTAGTAGACTGAAAAAAACGCAAAAAATTTGTAGAAAAATTGTAATTTAGTTAATTTATTTGCTGAAAATCATAAAACATATTTTTGTGATTCTTTTAAAAATAACTTACAATAATTACGAAATATAAAAATTTTCATTTCCCACTTTGACGACATGAATTAATTTAGTATCTGAAAATATATAGAAATAAATATATATAACATAACAAAAATTTTCTATCATCTACTTACATCAATGGTTGTCTAAATGATGCTATCTTTTAAAGGACGCAACTGCCGAAGATAATTATAGAAACGAAACGAAACGAAAAAATAAACAAAAACAAACGAAACGAAAAAACAACCCTTTTTTTGCAATACGAAAAAAGAACCATAAAAGTCTACCTAAGATGTGTGTCTTTGTCTTTCGCTTTACTCTGTCTACATGTCTGTATATGTTTGTTTGCAATTTGACCACACTAGATTATTAATCTATAAACATTTAGTTTAGAAATACATATTAAATTTAAATATTTTATTTTATCTTTTATTTAATTAATAGACAATTATTTTCACAAGCCGGTGACAACGCAAAATTTAAGTTGTTTTAATCCTCAATTTTGTTTAATGTACACATACAAAAGTCTTCCATGGTTGATTTTTTTATATGTCTTATTAGAGTTGTACTTTTTAGTATCATTTTCCTCTTCTCTACTACATCTTGACATGCCGCGACATCTGCTTCATTCTGCGTATATCTTTCAATCTGGTTGTCGTCCACACTATTATCAGCACAATTTTTTTTAGCAAAATTAATTAGTAAAACAGTATAATATTAGTAAAGCATTAGTATAAAACAGTTAAGTATAACAAAAATTTTAGCTGAAAACACGATTTTAGCAAAAAAATTTACTAAAAAATGGTATACCTGATTTACAAGACGTTTTACTAACTTTTTTACTAACTTATTTTTTTGAGTGTAGGTCCATATATTAGTTCTGCCGTACTCTGCAATTTTCAAACATTTTACTTTTAAATTTTAAAAAATTAAAATCAAAAGTTAATTTTTTGGTCTTTTATCATAAATTATGATGTGAGCAAGAATATTCAAGTTCAAGATCATTTATGTTTTGTTAAACAAAAAACCGTGCAATGTTTAATTATTAATTAAAAATGTCTTCATCTGCTAATTAAATGCATACTTTAACTGATGACAGGTTTTTTGTTTAACAAAAAAACAAATGATCTTGAACTTGAATAATCTTGCTCACATCATAATTTATGATAAATGATCAAAAAATAAACTTTTGGTGTTCATTTTAAAAACTTAGCAAATCTTTGTTAATGGGTGCGATAAAGTAATACATTGCCTTGTAATGCATACTCCTTACCTGTGTAATTATTTTTCAACAAAAAGTAATGAGTTACCGATAATGGCTTACATAATACATTACTTTGTAATGAATACTCCTTACCTTCAGCAAAATCCGAAACAAAGAGTAATGAGTTACCACTAGTTGGTTACGTAATGCATTACTTTGCAATGCTTACTCCGTACATTCAACATTATATTGAAACATAAAGTAATGAGTTACCAATAATTGGACACGAATGGGCTGCTTTTTTAATGATACATCATTACCTTTTACATTATTTCAAAACATAAAATAATGACTTACCATATTACATCAATTACATAATGCATGAAATATAAGCGTAAATTAATGTTCAATATTTTATTTTGAAAATCTATATTTAGACACATTGCTTTGTGATTGTTTTGTAAGCATGAGGGTAAGTTGTATATTTTTAACATCACAAACGAAAACTCGAATCACCACAATTCATATTTATAAACACATTACTTTTCCGAACCCGGTAACAATAAAAGAAATCAGTAGGGGGTAAAGTAACCCCCTACTACGTAATGAGTCCACCCATTACTTTTTGGCTTATCGCCTGTAAAATTCATCAGTGAAGTAAGGTGTATTGTAATTCATGGAGCCCAATGACGATACATTACTTTACCCATTATTTGGTAATGTGTGGTTTTCCTGGGAATTTAAAAGTAAAATGTTTAATAATATATTCATATATTTAGTTAGAATATTGTTCTTTCTACCTCAAGTCCAAACTCTAATATGATATTGTCATATTATATTTGTATTTATTGCTTTAAAAAAAAAAGTTTGGTCATTTTCATGATAGACAATACAATTGTTTCATAGACATCACCCTAATCTTCAGTCTCCACAATAACACTAACCGACGCTATGCGTTTTTGCAATGAATTTGGTTGCACTTGTTCGACATGAAAAATAAATAAAAAATTCTTCTTCATTTTTTTCGTTGCCTACTTTAGGCGATATTTGCCAAAGTAGGTTTAGAGTTTAACTCGAAAACTAAGGAACGAATAGGAGTAAGTTTAGGCAAAAATTATATATCTTACTAAGATATAATTTTAATTCAAAAATTAAAATTTTCGTGCTTTTACTTAAGGAGATATAGCGATTTTCGCTTTTCTGAAAAGGCGAAATTTAAATAAAACGGACCTTAACTTCGATACATACTGTTGAAACTTACACGCTTTATTAATAATTCTTAATACATTATTTCATATTTACATCTTACTTTGTATTTATTATCAACGGTTTTTATTAATTTGAAATACGTTTTTAAAGTTTGGAAAAAATTGTGTTTCTTTCAAAATACAGTGAAGCAGGGTTATAACGAACTCGCGGGGACCGTCAAGCCCTGCTCCAGGCGGTTTATTTTAAATTGGCCATAAGTTCGTCAAATTAGTGATTTATAATAAGAATTTAAGTCATTTCGATAGAAAACCAAAAAAAAAAAGCTATAATTTTGGCATAAGGCCATACAGGATTCTAAAAGGATACCTGTAAAGGACATCGTCTTAACTTAAAAACGTATGGAAGAATTTTTATGAAATTTGGCAGAAAGATTATATTAAGTATTGGTAGCAAGTTTAATCAATATATGTTTTAGTATATGGGGCGTTTTCGCTCAATTTCGCGTTTTTCAAAAGACAAAATCGCCATATATTCATTACGAAAAGCACAAAAATAGCCATTTTTTAGACAGTAGCTATAAATTTGTAAGAGGAATAATTTATGCCTAAAGTTATTTATTTTTATGGACTAGTTTTTTAGATTTGCTCTTAACCTATTTTGGCCCATAACGCCTAAAATAGGCAACGAAAAAAAATGTTGGTAGAACTACATATCGTTTATTTTTCATGCTGAACAAGTGGTATAAATTTTAGGTCGGTTTGAGCTTAGGTCGGTTTGAGGGCTAAGCGAAGTTCGCTATAAGAGAGGTAAATATTTTTCATAAAATTATTAAAATTTCGGAATTTTTTTCTCAAACTCTCCTGATTTTAAAATTTTAGTTAGTACTTCTGAAACAATTCATTCATTAAATTACGTTTCATACAGTTTTTAAATTTTTTTAATAAATTTGTAATTAAAAAGCTATCAGTTTTAAAATTTGCAGTAGAATTTTCATTTTGGAATCTCGATTTTTTTAATATGTTCGTTATAAGCATACACATCTTTATGAAAACTCGAAGGAAGGGTCTAACGTATTATGTTCGTTATAAACGATTTTCGTTATAACCGTATTAGTTTGTATGAGATATGTTAGTAAATGCGTTAAGACTATAAAAATCGTTCGTTGTAACCGAACTCCACTATAATTATTTTTTTGAAATTTTAGCTTTGAAACTTTCTCGCTTCCAAACCGTGCACTGCACACGTAAAATTTCTTCACAAAACATTTAAAAGGGGTGTTTCCCGATGGGTTCTCTCTGATCTTAATAAAATTTGGATATGTGATAAAGAAAAAAAAATAAGAAACATGTATATTTTTTAATTTTTTCGGTGTTTTTGCTAATTTCGAATTGTTTTTGAGAAATTTTAGACAAATTGGGAACTAAATTAAAGGTCTTTTGGAGACGCTAGCTTTTACATATTTTTGTTATTCAAAAAATGTGTTTTAAGTGATATAAAAAATGGCGTTTAGTTAAAGAATAATAGTTGGATTAAGCTAAAAAAATTGTATATTAATGCCTATTCAATTTAATCGAACCGACAATCGTAATTGCTCGGCTTTAATGTGAATTTTTCCGAAGGGCTTTTTAACCTATATTTTAAATAAATCGCTACCCTAACACTTTACATAGGCAATAGTTTTATCAAAATTTTTGTTATCTGGAGTACATCAAAGCTGAGTTCAAAAAAATTCGACTTTCATTAGTTTCAGACATGTTTCCATACAAAAATATATTAACTTTGGCCATACATTTTAACCCTTAAACGTGAGGTTGGGCTGCTTAAAAAATACGTGTAATTTATTTTTGTTTTCTTTATGACATCTCCAAATTTGTTTAAGATCGGAGATAACCCATCGCGAGGCTACCCTTGTTAGTAAATTTTGTTTTCTTTCGGAATACATCAATTTGTAATTATAAATTGCACATTTGACACATTTGTGGTCTATTTCATGATAAGTGCCTTGAGGCAATCTTGCCGGGCAGAGCGATAAGAAAACGATGATTTGCTTAGCTCAAACCGAGACATTACATAAAAAGTCCGAAAAAACATCCAAACATGTTAATTACACACAAAAAATATTTGCCAAGTAATTATTAGCACTTCAACTAATAAAGTTTATTTGCAAAAGTTATGAGAAAAACTAATAACATTTTACCAAGTTTTTACTGGTTTTTACTTAATTATTCAATAATTTATGCGAAAAAACTTTATTAGTTGAAATGCTTCTAGTTACTTGGCAACGATTTTTTGTGTGTAATATATATTAACACCCGTATTCATAAAAAATCTAAATTCAGATTTCAAGTACATTTTAGTTAAAATACATGTTAAGCCTTAAAACTGTATTCATAAACGAATATTAGCTTAAAATGCATATTTTAAACCTTGTGTAAAGCTACACTAAGAATATTATGTAGGTAAAGACGACAGCAAATTTCACTTGAAGAAAGGACGACTAACATTTCATTAAATTCAACTAACATTTATCATTTGTTTTTATTGTTCAAAAAATTATTAACAATTCTACTAAAAATGAACCACATATGTTAGTAAAAAATAAACAAACATTTATTTATTTTTTAAATAACAAAAAACGGCTGTAAAAAATTAAAGTAAAATCATAAACAGTCATTTGGTTGTGGTTTGTTTTTATAAATGAACTACAAGGTTAGTAAAAAATTTAACTTGTTCTACAAATGACTGACATTTACATTCAAAATAAAGAAACTGTATTACAACCCACACGACTAAATATTTTTAAAGCAGAAGTTCCCTGAGTGTAATATTCCTTTATTTTTTAATTTTAGCACTTTTTTAAAATTGTAATGATTTTTTAAATTTTGAAAATTTGTTTTTAAATTTGTGTTTTTTTTAACTTTTTAATTTTGCCCATTTTTTTCAAATACAGGGTGTCCGCCGGGAAGGACACTTTGTTTTGCCGCCATTTTGGGAAACATTAGTCTTGACAGTTCATATTTGGCAGTGGTAAAGTAGACACGTGTCAAATTTATTATGGAAAAATATTCGATAAACCAACGAGTTTTAATCGTTAAAACATGTTATCAAAATCAATCATCGATTACTGTGACGATGAGAAAGTTACGTGAAATTTTTGGGAGGAACAACGTGCCAACAAAACGCACTATTTATCGTGTAGTGAATGATTTCAAAGAAAGAGGGTCTGTAGGTGATAGGCCCAAGCATGGACCACAAGACTGGACTACTGCAAGATCGGCTGAAAACATTACTGCTGCTCAAGAAAGTTTTCAAAACAATCCATCAACATCAATTCGACGTAACGGTAATTGTGAATGGTCGCTCCCCATTCACAGTTACCGTGATATGATTGAAAACTTTTTAACGCCACAACTGCATGCTTTGGGCTTGATTAACATGTGGTATCAACAAGACGGTGCCACATCGTATACAGCCAGGATTACAATGGAATTACTGCGAGACCTCTTTCCACAACAAGTTATTTCAAGCAATGGTGATGTTGATTGGCCTCCACGGTCGCCTGATTTGACTGCTCCGGACTTCTTTTTGTGGGGATATCTGAAAAGCAAGGTTTATACAAACAAACCAGAAACGCTTGAGCAACTCAAACAAAATATTTGTGATGAAATTAATGAAATACCGCGTGAAATGTGTGAGAATGTAATAAAAAATGTGCTCAAAAGGGCTCGCATTTGTGAGGCTAACAGAGGCGGACATTTATCTGATATTGTATTCCATACATATTCTCTTTCATTTAATCAAAATTATAAACAAACAAAGTAGTATACCTTCCCAGCGGACACTCTGTATAAGCGATTTTTTAAATTTGAGCGTTTTTTGTCGATATTTTTCCAATTTTTGGAAATTTTTCACTTTTGGAGATTATATGAATTTTATCAGTTTTTCTCAAATGTTGGCGATTTTTTAAATTTTGCCGTTTTTTTTTCAAATATCAGCGGTTTTTCCAATTTTACCGATGTTTTATTTTTGTGATTTTTTTTTTCAATTTACGAAATTTTATTTAAATTTTGACTATTTTTTTAAGTTTTTTGCGATTTTTTTTTTTAACTATTAACTGGCTTAACAAATATTTTTGTTGAAACTAGATTTTAGTTTTTTCTGTATAGTGTAATGTTCAACTTTCATTTTGCGTTGGAATCATTGAAGCTGCATTTCCTTGTTGCACTGTGCTATAAGGTCCTAGTGGGGATTTTCTTTCATGCTTTTTGTTGCACATTATGTTAACAGTTTTCTAGTTCGTTGATTGTATAAGTACTATTATTTTTACTATAAAATAGTACAAACATCCTTTGTTATGGTATTTAATTACTATTTCGCATGTTAGTTTTTGAAATAAAATTAAATTGATTCTAAACAAACATTAACGAGTGCACATTTAAAGTATTTTTTAATAAAACATTTAAAGAAATTTTCTAAAAGTTTTTTTTTAAATATATACTGCGGTATTCATAAAAATGTTAAACAGCATTTTAAATCATTGTTAAGCAAAATGCGATAAAATTTGTATTAATAAACGAATATTAGAGTTAAATATCTAAATTTTAAAATTGGTTCGACCCATGCTTAAACCTATTTTAAATTTGTTAAATAAGTTTTGGGACTTTAGCACATTTAATTACTATAAATGCAATTAATATTTATCCCAATGAAAATGAATTCAAAATGAAATTTTTTGCTTTCTGTGTATCTTCAGTTCGTACATTTTTGCGAAAAATTTAACTCAATCAAAAGAAGTTAGTTAATTTTTTAATAACTCATGGAACTAGAGGTGTTCTATAAACCAAAATGCACTTTGTGGACAAGGATGGGTCGGGTTTGTTTTATTTCTATATAAAAATTATACATATATATGAAATTTGGTGGCAAAGAAAAGTCGTGCCGAAATCCATTGAAAATTCAAACTGTGTTTATATGGGGAAAAAATTCTAGTTTTTATTCCAGGTAATAAATTAATCGATATATAGATAAAATAATGAATTCAAAAGGGTATAAAAATCCAAAATCGGTTAAGAACTAGGCCAGTTATAAATACTGTCCTATACCACTAATGTTACTAACTGTTACTTGACCGAGAAGTTCGAGCACACACCTTAAACATTTTTGAAATTGATTACTGCAATATAATTTTTTTTATTGAAAACGCTCAAAACTGTGAGCTATGAAAGAATTTTTTTTTGTGGATGTCGTTAACATGTCCTAAGGTGATGTCAAAAACGGGCAACATTTTTGGGGCGTTTTTCAAATCTCCAATTTCGAAAAAATTGAGATTTGCATTCCAGCGACTTGTTTATTAAAACATCTTAGAGAATGAAAATAAAAAATTTTAAAAATATCCCACGGTGCCCTAGCGACAGCGATTTAATTTTTACGGAATCTCCAATTTCAAAATTTAAAAAAAATTTTCCAACAAAATCGGAAATATTGAGATTTGTATTCCAGGGATTTGTTTATTAAAATATCTAAGTGAATGAAAATAAAAAAAATAAAAAAATATCACACGGTGCCCTACCGACAACGATTTAATTTTGACGGATTTAGGGGAAATTGTGTTTTTTGGTAATAACATAAAAAAATATTTGTTGTTTTATTTTAGTATTATTACTCAAGGTCGAAAAAAAAATTGTTTCGAACTTCTTTAACCCATGTGAACCAGCGGCCCCCAATTTTCGCCAGACTTATTTATTTCAATTCACTACTATTGAATTTTAAGAAACGTGATTTAAAATATTCCCAGCGAGAAATGCACCAGTCGTTGGTATGGTTACGTAACTAGAACTTTGTGTGTGTATAAACCTTTTCTTGGTTTGGTGCTGTTATATGAAAGACCAGTACTTTTAACATGGGCTTGTCATAGAAGGTGGCAATTCCTTCATTTGGAGCACTTTGTGACGTGGCGAATAACTAAACAAAGGTAACCTATCACCATACCGACTAAAATGAATAAGCTACGAGACAAGTTAAAGTAGGATCAATTTACGATTTATGTAATATGTAACAGGACCAGTGGGAAAATAATTATTGCGTGACTGGTGTAGGTGTACGTATCGTAGAACTGGAGAAAAAAAAATTTTTTGATGGGAAACTAGTCACATATTAAGTGCAATGGGTTCTGTTACAGGGGTAGTTTGAATGGAACAGTTTTGTGACGTACCTCTGCACTAATGTAAAGAATACAAGTCGTTCATAAATACCAAATTTTCAAGCTCTCAAAATGTGTGAATACCTTGGCTCTCCCACTTTGGAGTCTAATAGATCAGCGCCTGGTATATGTATTGGGCCCTTTTTTGAAACTTAAGCTTGAAATTGAATTATATCTGTGTGAAGTTTCATGGCAATCCGATCATCCAGTAAGAAATATCTGAATTATATCCAAAATATTTGTAAAACAACTCACTGTGCATTAGTTCAGCATTTTTAAATTTATAAATAAAATAGTAAAATTTTTTATGCAAAATTATACAAATTTTAAATTTTACTAATTTTTGTCAAACACTAAAAAAAAAGTTTTACAGTTACTACATGACAGTTGTTTGTGTAGTAATCAGTAGTAAATATTTGTTTTTAATTGCAATTACAGTTGTTGTTCTATGAAATAATACAAAGCAAATATTTTGACAGTTACAACTGAAGAAAACTACTGCATTTTTAACTAGTTGTTGTAAGCAGTTATTTTAGTATTTTAGTAAACAACTACCAAAACAGTCATTTTGCAGTAAACAATATAATTGTTGAATTTAATGAAATGTTAGTCGTCCTTTGTTCAAGTGAAATTTCTTTAGTTAGTCTCTTTACAGGAAGAAGAAGAAGAAAACATTTTTATTGAAAAATTTTACGGACACAAGGGATACACCAGACTGCCGCAGTTTCGTCCCCCTCCTGGGACTCGTCAGTGGTTAATTTATGTGTCAATTGAACAAAGTATTTTATATTGTTAATTTTGCTCTATATGAAAAACTTTTTATTTTTTTGGTGTCGTACTGTGATTTGAACTCACAGTCTTAGCATCAAAGCTATGCATCGTAATCTCACCTCTTAACCAGTTGAGCCACGGTCGACACAGCGTTGACTGCGACTAAATTGGAGTTTGGTCACACTACGTACACACAAGTATTGTTTTGATCAGAAGAGACAGAATTAGCTAATACCAATGCACAATTCATTTCTCAACTAGAATGCTTTTTCTTCTTAATCCTATCTCTTTTTCACAAGTAAAATTAATTACGATTGTCATTGTCTGACGGTTGCAAAACACTTTCTAACATGAAATTTCATTTGTTTTTGACTACAATTGCTGTCGTCTTTACCTACATAATATCCTTAGTGCAAAAATAGAAGATTATTTTGAGTTTTTAAAAATTCTCGTTTTACTAGTTTATATTTGTTATTATTAATATGCTCAATAGGGTTCTTACACCTCTTAAGGGCCCAATCAATGTGACTACATATTAAAAGTGTAAATGACCAAAAATCGCTAAACAAAAGTGTTCATCTTAACATAGTGCGGCCCTCCGTAAGATCGTAAAATCTCAAATTTGCCCTTTCAAGACATTTACGTGCCCACCCATATACTATGCCATATACCCACCGCACAGTGGGATGGTGAGATTAATAAAAAAAAAATTTTAAACGGAATTGAATTCTAGGCCTTCTGACTGCAATGCTTGCATCTTACTTTCATAAAATGTCATAGTTTCTCATAAATCATTTCTAGTGCCAGCTCGATCCAATTTTATATAAAAAAATATACAATTTTATTTAAAGAAAATGAAATATCAATATATATTTTTTTAATAATTTAACAATTTAGCAGGGTGTGTTCAAACTTTTTTATACATATATTTTAGTGTGCGGTGAAAAACATTAAGATCTTAAACTGCAGCAGCTGGATCAGATGGTGCTATGGCAGCAGCATTTGCAGCTGCTTGAGCTCTAGCAGTGGCTTCATCATCAATTATCTTCAATTCATTTTTGGATCTTTGTAATTGCAAAGCTGAACAACGTATTTGCATCCAGGGTAATGTCGCTGTTGTAGAACAATTATTAAATCCCTGTTCGGCATTAGCCATTGAGTCTAACACACGTTGTCTCAAATCATCCGGTAAGTCAGGATTAATTAAAAGTTTTTCAGCTTCGGATTGTAAGACTATAGTTTGAAAGAATTGTCCCGGTGATAAACCGGCAAAGGCAGCTTTTGGTCCAATATTTAAACCTAAATTAAGTTGGGCCTGAAATTATGAAAATTTTAATTGAATTATTAAAATAAATTATTAAATATTTAATTATACCTGAGTGCATCCTAGAGCACATAAAAATAATAGAGCCAATATTAATTTCATTTTGAAAATTTTTTTTTAAAAAAGAGTTTTTTTTCGGAATTTGTCGTTAGATATTCGTTAAATTACTGATGCTGGAAAATGTTCTTGCGATTGTTTTTATAGTTGTTACAAACTCTTTGGCATTATTATTTCCAAAGATCTTATCTTTGTGTTATTTTTTGTAGGACAACGCACAGTGCTTTGTTCCCATATAAGAAATGGACAAAAATAGAAGCAGTTGTCGTATTTGAATAAAAATTGGTATGTCAAAATTATAAAAAAACAAGCATAGTTTTCCAGAAAATCGGCGTAAGGATACGAATACCTCCCATTAGATACGGATCCAGCCCAAACTTTAGGTTGGGGATATATTTTTTAAAAATTTTGCAAATTTTTCTGTAATCATGGTTAGCAACCGAATTGATTAACAGGTTCAGCAAAGATTTGCAACTGTATTCATAAGTCAAAACGAGTTACTAAAATCGAGTGCATAACTTTTTTTTCCAATAAGGAAAAGTTGTACACTCGATGTTGTTCACTCGTTTAAACTAATGAATACGGCTGTTATTGTTTGTTTCGGTTTCGGAATCGGAATCGGTTTAACCAAAACTTCTATAATTTTGAAAAAATATACAAACCAAATTAAACCGGCTTTTATCACAAAGAAAAATTGAAAATATATATTTTTTATATAAAACAAGTATTTTCTAATATGAATATAGAAATTATAAGGCCCAATTAATAAAAGTCTCGTTAATAATTAACAAATAGTTTAACTGAAATTTTATATGGAAGACAAAAAAGTGTAAACCAAGATCTGTTTTTTTTTTTTTTTATTTATTAATAATCATATAATTACAAATTATATACTATTACCCTAACCGAGCATTAGCTACTATGGCCTTCGGCGCGTTGTTGCGAAAACAGACCAGTGCCTCTGGTGGGAATCGATCCCACGACCCCCGCACTGATAAGCTAGCACACTACCAACTAGCCTACCGGGGCGCACCCAAGATCTGTTATTTGCGAGGCTAGTGAGGAAAATGACATTTTAAATCCAGAACCATGGTCATTAGAGCGTTTTATCGCAACTTTCAAATCGTAATATGAATGCTTATGAGCCAAAAGATGTTTAAGAAATTGTTCTGATATAAATTTTATCTAAAAAATTAAGTTATGAAACATAACATTTTTGATTTTTTCTTGTAAAATGATTTTGCAAAACCAGACAAATCACTACTCAAGAATTTGATGCTACTCCAATTATTCGGTGCTGAAACTAATTGTTTATGTGCCATTTTAGTGACTCTTAATGTAAAAATTCTAAATTTCTCATTTCAAGCTTCTATAACTCCAGGCAATATGGGTCCAAAATTAAATTTGTTAGATATGTCTTAAAATATCTTTCATTTGATGCTCACTTTCAAAATAATAAAATTTATATAATTTTTGCTCACACTTCATATGAAATAGGTAAAGAAAACTGATTTTGTTTGAGGTTTTTAATACTTATTCTATAGCGAATGAAAGGTATTGGCATGACATTTTTAACAAATTATATTTCTCGCCTATACATTGCCTATTTCTGATTTCGTGCAAAGTCGGCGATGCCAAAGAATCTAGGGCAAACAAAAGCATTATGAGTGCCCAAACCTATTTAATTTAACCATCACTTAAAATTACAAACCCTGTTATTTTAAAGTTATTTTGGTTCTTATTATATATTTTTTTTTTATTTTTAACCGGTTTGGGAGGAATATATCACCCTAATCCGCCGCCTCTGAATCCGCTCCTGTCTCCTATATATCCTGAATTATGGATTTTGAATAAAAGCTGGAATTCTCATACATATGTCGTAAAAGTTGGTTATTGTTCAAGAATGAAGTGTGCCAATTTATATTTTAATCGCAGCAAGTACTCTTACTTAGCTGTCATATATCCTTTTTCATAAAAACGCTATAAATCCTTTGATAAACATCCGGTTGTTAGACATTTTTTTAATTTTGTCAAAAATATAAAAGTTTTTTTTTCAAAATAGTTGCAAGGAGATGCACCATTTTCATATATCCGGAATTTTGTTAATTTTAAATAAAAGCTAAAAAAAATATAGCTTTTATTCAAATCCATACAATGTTTCAAGAATTGGTTATTGCAATATTTGTGAAAATTTGAATTTTAATCGCAGTAAGGACTCGTATTGTTGCCATATATCCTTTTTTTTTAAAAGGCTAAAAAAAGTCTTTTAAAAATTATACGATTTCCCCATTTCTATTTTTATTTTTTCAGAATTATAAAATGTTTTTTTTTTCATAAAATAATTGTAAAGATTTTCTAAAAATACATATATATTAAATTTTGTATGTGCGCCCCGGTAGGATAGTTGGTAGCGTGCTGGCTTATGAGGGCGGGGGTCGTGGGTTCGATTCCCACCAGAGTCACTGGTCTGTTTTCGCTACAACGCGCCGAAGGCCATAGTATCTAGTGCTGGGTTAGGGTAATAGTATATAATTTGTAATTATATGATTATTAATTAATAAAATAAAAAAAATAAAAAAAAAAATGTTAAATTCTACTGTAAATTTTGTAAATTCTCCTGTAAATTCTCCTTGCAAAAGTGTTTGCTTTAGTATTTTTTTAGAGAAAAAATATTTAAATAATAGTATGTTGATTTTTTTTTTATTTATAACGAGCTTCCAACCTCCATATATTTACAAATATAAAGCAAATCAAACATATTAGCTAGGTTGATAATAGTATTTCGATCTGGCTAAAGATATTATCAGAACCTGAAGTTTTAGAAAAGCTAGAGCCTCCAGAACAGATTAAGACTGTATTTTTTGCCAATTGCATTTTTTTCGGTTGCAACAACCTTTATTTTTGTTTGTGACAACCGAAAATCGGTCAATGCAACAGAATTGCTGGTGGAACAGTATATTTCAATAAACCCTGGAATAAATTTTATTTTGAGAGTGCAAAACGGACAAAATGTTTGCTCCGCAGGAGTATACACCCTGATAATACAAATAGGCTAAGTCCGGGGTGTCTTAATTATATGTTTACCCCAGGCGTGGATCCAGAGAAATGTTTTGGGGAAGGGAAGTTACCAGAACTATGTTTTACCGGCCAAACAACAACAATTAAAACAACAAGAGAAAAAGTTTTTTTTAGGTATTGAAAAAGTTAAATTTCTTAAAAAAAAAACAACACAAATTTTTTGTTTTTGTTGTTGTTTGATACGTTCCATATTAAAGTCATATTTGAAAATAGCGATTGTTTTTATTTTTTATTACTAAACAAAGTTAAATGAAAAAGAAAATTTAAAAAAAAATATATTAAAATATTTTCCTTTTTTTTGTATCTCTTGTTTTTTATTTCTTTTTTGAAAGTAAAAAATATAAACAAAAGTTTGTATTATTTTTATCATGAGGAATACTTTTAAGTAGATACACGAGTAAAAAAATGTATATATATATATTAGAGTTAATTTTGAAAAATAGATTTTTGGATATTATCACTTTTTAGAAGGTTTTTGTATCAATAAAAATAATGGCGTATTTTTTTTTTTTTTTAATTCCAACTCCTTCCCGTGCCTATAGGCGACTCAAATCCAATAAATTATTATATAAACCAATAAATTATTTTGTATTCACTAAAAAATTAAATTTTTAAACTTTAATAACTTTTGAACGGGTAACTACAAAATTAATATTTTTGGACCATTTTTCTCAGATGTAAGTATTTTTTCATTGTAAAAAAAAAAAATTAACAAAAAAAAATATTTTAATTTGTTTTTTTTAAAAAACATTTTTTTTGGGCCACTCTAATTATGCATTCTGTTGCATTCCAAAAACTAAAAAAAAAGCTTATGGGCCTAAGTTTTCCCGTAGAATCGAATACTGAAGTAATATTTGACATATATTTAGCCGTTTTTGTTGTATGGGAAAAGGGACCCAAAATCCGCGATTTGAGTCACCTATAGGCACGGGAAGGAGTTGGAATTAAAAAAAAAATACGCCATTATTTTTATTGATACAAAATCCTTCTAAAAAGTGATAATATCCAGAAATCAAAATCAAAAAAAAATTTGAAAACGAACTCTAATATATATATATATATATATAATTGTATATAATCATATATAGCCCCATATATAATTAGATATAATTATATATGCGGGTGATTATTAAAAAAAAATGTTATATGGTGCTATATAAAATTATATATGGTAAAATATATAATTATATCTGCTTATATAATTATATCTAATTTTATATAATATTATATAATTATATAAAATTGTATATACCCATTTTTCGAATATAATTATATATAATTATATCAGATTTAATAGAATTATATATAATTATATCCACCAATTTCCGTATATAATTATATATCATTATATATGGCTTATATTATTTTTTTTTAATCGGGTAATATATTTTATTTTCTTTGTATAAATATATTTTTTTCATACTTTTGCTATAATTATTTTGATAAAAACAAAAAAATAAAAAGTTTCCGGTCGTTGATTAAAATATGTTTTTTTTTTAATATTCCATTAAATTTATGTTTTTAAGCAGCAAACAAAAAAAGGTAGTAATTTAA
Organism: Delia radicum; assembly: GCA_021234595.1. NCBI lineage: Eukaryota > Metazoa > Arthropoda > Insecta > Diptera > Anthomyiidae > Delia > Delia radicum. The sequence continues at coordinate 222,722,663 of CM037851.1, forward strand.
AGCTCCTCTTGATGTATGTACAACAAATTTTTTTTTCAAAATTAATACTTTCTTGTGATTGTAAATACATATTTTCAAATATTAAAAACAAAAAATCTTATACTTAACCTTAAAAATAATTTTTTTAACAATTATTTTAAAAATTAACATTTTCTTATTACAAAATATATTAAAAGTTTAACTATTTTAGCGACTACAGAATGAGCCATATCACAAATGATACTAACTTTTATAAGATTAAGCTATTTTAGTATATATCCAAAAAAAAATTCAATTTCGTTTAAAACGAACACATTTTTTTTTTTTTGATTTTTGTCCATGGCACAATGCACTGTGCAGCGCACTGCATTTTTTTTTTTTATAAATTACATTCACGCTAAAATTCACTTTTTATGATATTATTTCCTCTTAGCTATTTGTTAATTCCAATTTTTATCTTATTTGTTAATAAATCAGTTAAAGTTATTTATTATTATATTTGCAAAGTTTACGCATTACATTTTTAAGTGACTAACAGTTTATATTAAATATTAACATTAAGTGACGTAAAAGGAAAATTTTAATTATTTTTATAAAAAAATATCTTTATGGTGAAATTTGGTTTAGCTGTTATACTAATTAAAAAACAGACAAATACAAATTTTTAGCCACCTGAGTCGACAGAGGCCGAAAATACGGAAGGTTAAAATTTTCCCCAAAATCTCTAAGTCGCAACGCTCTGGCACCTTAAAAATTCAAATGGTTTCTATGGTACACTCACAAAAAAAAGTTTGCAAAGTCAGCAAAAAATTTTGCTGAGTCAGCAAAATTTTAGTCAGGAGGGTGCTTGCAAAAAAGTTGCTAATGCAACAAAATTAGTAGATTCAGCAAAAGTTTTGCTAACACTTAGTGGATTAGAAATTAAAATACCCTTGCTAAAAATTTATAAAATTGACTGAAAAAAACTCAAAAATTTTAAAAAAATTATACTTTAGTTAATTTATTTGCTGAAAATCATAAAACGTATTTTTGTGATTCTTTTTAAAATAATTTACAATACGTTACAAAATATAAAAATGTTCATACTCCCAAATTGACGATATGAGTTAATGTAATATCTAAAAACAATAGAAATAATTATATATAACATAAACGAAATTATCTTGGAACTACTTACATCAATTATTGTCTAAATGATGCTATCTTTTAAAAGAACGCAAATGCTGCAGATAATTATAGAAACGAAACGAAAAAATAACAAAATATAACATAGACATACAGTGAACTCTCAAAAACGTAAACGTAATACTACAGAATTGATCCACTTAGAATAAATTATATTCCAAGTACTTCAGAACCAATCATTATGTTGATTATTTAACAAAAAAATAAAATATGCAAAGAGTTTGAATATTTTTCTCCTGAAAAATTCTGAAATTCAAACATACATTTTTAGAAAAATTATTTAAATATTCAGACACTTGCCTATAGAAAAATATTAGCACTTTAAGAAATGTTTCGTATTAGAAAACTTTTTAATTCTGTGACTTTTTTAAATAAACCAAATTCAGAATCTACACTCAAAAAAAAAAGTTTGTAAAGTCAGCAAAAAATTTTGCTGAGTCAGCAAAATTGTAATCAGGAGGGTGCTTGCAAAAAAAATGGCTAATGTCAGCAAAATCTTTTTGCTGAAAATCAGCGAGCTGATTTTTAGCAACAAACTTAGTAGATTCAGCAAAAGAAATAAAAATGACTTGCTAAAAATTAATAAATTTTTTGCTGAATTTTAGTAGACTGAAAAAAAACGCAAAAAATTTGTAGAAAAATTGTAATTTAGTTAATTTATTTGCTGAAAATCATAAAACATATTTTTGTGATTCTTTTAAAAATAATTTACTATAATAACGAAATATAAAAATTTTCATTTTCTCACATTGACGACATGAATTAATTTAATATCTGAAAATATATAGAAATAAATATAAAACATAACAAAAATTTTCTTTCAATTACTTACATCAATGGTTGTCTAAATGATGCTATCGTTTAAAGGACGCAACTGCCGAAGATAATTATAGAAACGAAACGAAAAAATAAACAGAAACAAAAACAAAAACAAACGAAACGAAAAAAACAACACTTTTTTGCAATAAGAAAAAGGAAGCATAAAAATCTACCTAAGATGTGTGTCTTTGTCTTTCGCTTTACTCTGTCTACATGTCTGTATATGTTTGTTTGCAATTTGGCCACACTAGATTATTAATCTATAAACATTTAGTTTAGAAATACATATTAAATTTAAATATTTTATTTTGTCTTTTATTTAATTAAAAGACAATTATTTTCACAAGCCGGTGACAACGCAAAATTTAAGTTGTTTTAATCCTCAATTTTGTTTTATGTATGAAAAACAGATACAAAAGTCTTCCATGGTTGATTTTTTTATATGTTTTATATTTTTTTTAGCAAAATTAATTAGTAAAACATTAGTATGTTAGTAAAGCATTAGTATAAAACAGTTAAGTGCTGAATAAGTATAACAAAAATTTTAGCTGAAAACACGATTTTAGCAAAAAAAAATTGCTAAAAAATAGTATACCTGATTTACAAGACGTTTTACTAACTGTTGTACTAACTTATTTTTTTGAGTGTAAGACAATTTTTGCATACCCAAATTATTGATTTTAATACGTTTTTGATATTTAACACTTTTAAATTTCTAATGCATTTACTAAAAAAATTGATTTTTTTATATGTCTTATTAGAGTTGTACTTTTTAGTATAATTTTCCTAGGCAATACTACATCTTGACATGCCGCAACATCTAATTCATTCATTAATGTGCTAATCAGCACTATTGTTTTAGCAAAATAAATTAGTAAAACATTAGTATAATATTAGTAAAGCATTAGTTCAAAACAGTTAAGTGCTGAATAAGTATAACCAAAATATTTACTGAAAAATAGTATATCTGATTTACAAGACGTTTTACTTACTTTTCTACTAACTTATTTTTTTGAGTGTAGATACAAAGCTCAATTGCGTTTTTAAGCTCTTAATATGCTTTACAAGACTGCTTTAACCAAAAAGAATTTCGAAAAAAATTCGTTTCAAACGTTGGGGGAAATCGGGAAAATCCCCCGATTTTTTCAAAACTAGGGATTCTCAAAGAGTAAGTCCCAGAAAACATATCGTTACATTTTTATCTTGAGACAACGACATTCCATGTCAAATCAATCAAAATAAATTGAACATTTTTTTGCTCCCCTCCAATTTTGAAGAAATTTGGGAAGTGGGGCGAATGAATCCCCCGATTTTTTTAAAACTTGCGATTTTCAAAGTGTAAATAACAAAGAACATATCCTGAAATTCTTATCTTGGGACAAAATGTTTTAAACATGCATCAACCGAAAACTTAAAATTTTTTATTTAAAACTAAATTTTGCTTTTTCTGTGACGCTAATGACGCCATCTAATTTATACAACTTTTTGAAACAAAAACTTAACTATTGTCTCCATACGAGAAGTTTTATTTTTTGTGTAATTTGTATACACTCAAGGAAATACATATATAAATACTGACACTATTACGAAGTGTTAATCAGAAATTAAGGACCAGTTATAGTATTATGTCAAATGCAAAATAAATATGCCATCGCAATAACTGAGTAAAATACTGCCAACAAATGAAATTTCTTATTTGGAACAAGTAGGTCATTGATGTCCGTAATTTGTATACCACCACATACTGTGATAAGGGTATATATTAGTTTGTCATTCCGTTTGTAACGGAGGGCCGTAGCACTGTTAGTTTCTGATCATAAAAGATTTTTGAAAATTGTTGATTTACGGTATAAAGTGTATATATGTATAGTGTTTTCAAGTATTCGACCTAGGCGGTTAACCGGTTAAGGTATTATTCGAAAAGTCACTTGAATGGATTAACCGGTTAATCGGATTTAATCGAAGTGCTTGTTGAGGATAATTCAAAGCATCCTGCGAGGTTTTAATATATTTTTGTTTAATATTATTTAATTTGTTGGGGCTAACTGTTTCTCACAACTTCTTTTCACAAAATCTCACACAAGAATGACACTAAAAGAGCGAAGACGCTCATAAAAAAACACACTGATTATCTTATAGTTGGAGCAACTATAATAGATTTGTAGTTAGATAGAGGAATATGATAATAAATACTATATTATTATTGTAGACAATACAATAACGGGAAAAAAAAGAGAAATGTTTACTAGAACATGATGAAAGCAACCATATTATTGGTGAAAAATTATTGATACAATAATAATTTAATTGAAACTACCATTTATGGCTGTAGGAAACATAGTTTTGTGGCCGCAACCATATTGCAACCATATTTGTTCTCTGCTTATATTTTTATAACATTAATGTCATAAATATTTTGCCAACCCTGTAAAGTTTATTATACATTTTGTTTTGTATTTTTATTTCAAGCATTTAAAAAAAATTAAATAAATAATTTTTTATTTGTTAATAATATAATATTCTATTTTATAAATTTAGTAATAATCGAAAGAAATAATCGGGGAATTTTAGAAGAAACTAAGCAATTATATTTAAAATGCGTTAACAATTTTGAATTTCCGTTACTGCAAATACGCTTTGTGTACTTTTACACTAAATACAAGGCGTATTATGAATGCCTCCATTGTTTTGTTTAGTCCCATATATTAATTTAATTCTGCCAATCTAATTATATATTGCCCATCTTATAACGGGCTCTATGAAATAAGTCCCCAAACCAAAAATGAAATAACAACATTTTTTGGGGCTTTATTTCATTATGAAACAATGCCCAAAAAAAATGAAAAAAAGCCATAACAAAATGAAACAAAACCCCAAAATAAAATGAAATAACGCCGCAATTTTTGGGTCTTTATTTCATAATGAAGTCAAGCCTCATTTCGAAAATGAAATAAGGCCCCAATTAAAAAAAAAAAAAACTAAATTATATATTACATTAAAATATTTTTTTATTCCTAATTAATACATAGTTTTTGTGTATATACCTGCAAAGAGTCCCCAGCTGTTTGACGGCAAGAACATAAGAAAAATTAGTAAATGAAACCTGTAAATATGAACATTAAAAATATTTCACTAAAAAACAATTTTAAACAATATTCACTGGAAGATTATTCTTGTACCCTAAAAAAAATATTGCAAAAATATAGTTTGTTTTTTGTGTCGCACGCAGAAAAAACTTTATTTCGCGTAGCCGCCTGCCACGTTCTACGGAGGAAAAAAACCCTAAGATCGGCCGAAGGCCGCCACACAGAAAAACTTGTTTTTACAAATCCAATGTCGAATCCGTTGAAATCTTATTTTTAAGACAATAAGTAATATAATTTGACAGTCGTTTTAGACAGTCATTTCAAAAAATAACTATTCGATCTAGTTTTGTATAATTTAATATAGTTAAGTATGGCATCAAGTATAGTAATACACACATTTACTTGCCACTGTAATTTTTCGTAAAGCGGCATATTTAATTGTATCTTACAACGGGCAATATACGAGAGCGGTCCCAAAATTAGCCGACCTGACGTATAGATGGTGAAAAGTGGCAACCTAATAAAACATATGTTTTAAGTTTCAAGGCGCCACGGTGTTTAGTATTTTTTTAGGGCCATCAAAAATAAATGATCTTAGTGAATTTGTAAACATGGAAAAATTTGGTCACCGCTTTGTAATTCAATACTTTTATTTAAAAGGTCTCAGTCCAACCAATATTAAAGTAGAGCTAGATTCTACTCTGGGGGAGTAGAATCTGGTTTTAACAAGAGAGAAATTTGCCCAATGTGGCATAACCTTGTGAAAAAAAATGTAAACAAATACAAATTTTTTATTTATTTAAGAAAACTAAATAAAACCCAATAAATGGGCATTTTTTATTCAATGAAAACTTCAATTCATCATCCTGTTACTTGTTTTTGAGTCCGGCGAAAACAATTTGTGCGAACAACATTGATATGGTGACCAGAAGAACAAAACCAAATATCGTGCTTCCAAAAAGTCATCCCCCATAAAAAACACTTTTTTCTGCCAAATTAACATTGTTTGTTTAAATTTCGCTGCAAATTTTGTCTTCCGCCAGTAAATTAATAACTTTTTAGAATAATTTTCAGTTTGTGGTTATTTTATTTGTTTTGTTTTCAAAATGCTATTGTAGTCAACCCAAAATCCAGTTTGCCTGTGAAATTTTATAATGTAAACGAGGGCGTTTTGTAACTGGATTTAACTAGATTTTAAACCAGATTTCGTGAAAGTGCAAATTCATTATATCACAAGATATTATGATATATAATGATATATATATCGCTATACTAGAAGTTTTCATAAAAATGAGTATGAGATGTAAATATATATTGTAACATATGGACTCATAGTAAATTAAATTATATTAATTAATAATTATATGACATCAAGCTATATATGAATTAAAGTTTAAACTTTTTTCGTCGGGTGTGCTGTTTTTTTTCGGTGTAAATGCAGTATTGAAAGAAATATGCAGCGATGCCAATTTAGCGTTTTTTGCTCTCAATTTAGCGCTTTGTACTACCCAAAACTTGCATTATTTTTTATTAGCGCTTTTTATAAAAAGGCGCTAGGTTGACGCTTTTCACAATTTTATTTAGCTTTTTTGTGGCTTTTTTAGTAAAATATTCAATTTTAATAAAACTTTTGCAAAATTTTATGTTTTTAGGACAACAATACTACTTTTTCATAAATTTTGTAATAATTTAATATTTTTTTTTGTAATAATTACCTTACAAATGCGTTAACATTTCTTATCAAACGTAATTTTTGCTTTAAGAACATAAAATGTATTGAAATTTCTACATTTTCAAAGCAAGTAGAATGTAAAATTCAGTTATTTACTCATAAAATAGTACTGTTTAGCGATGTTTCGTAGCAAAAATAAGTTGATAAAGTACACATTTTGATAACAAAAAAATGTACCATTTAGCGCTACATTAGTGACTTTTGTTTTGCTTTAATAGACTTGTCATCACTGTTTCTAAAGAAAAAAAACACTTTTTTTAAATAATATTTTTAGCGCTTTCTTGTTTATTTTTATTTAGCGCTTTTTTGGTAGCCTTCGGCGCGTTTTTATTAAAAATAGTTGGCATTACTGGAAATGTGGGAATAGAATGCAATTCAACCAAAAGTCTGGCATATCTGTAACTAAATCAAATGGCATTACTGCCACCTGTTTGTGAAGAAAACAAGAGATGCCAACTTTTGTAAATAATTTTAAATAGTTGCCACTATTAAAAAAACGGCCGTTAAGTTCAAAAAAATCTTATTATCATTGATAAATTTACAAACGATTTTTATAATGCTGACATATACAGAAAATAGAAGCTAAAAATATGAAAAAAACAAATTAGCACACATGTCTTAACCTTATAAAAAAATAGCATATGTAGTAAAAACGCTTTTGATTTGACACTATTGATTTTTCACATAAATTCTTTATAAAAGATGCATTTCATTAACAATAACTTAATAATAAAAGTCATCAATAAATTTTATACTCAAATCTTAATATAGATCATATCCATCATATAATTTATTTATACATTTTTATGTTTTTGATAATATTACTCATATTTGCTTTTGTTAAGAATTTTCTTTAAAATGAATATACGATGAAAATCCACCCCCACAATAGCCTTCAACTTGACATTTATATAAATACTTACTACCAAAAGTCTGGCAACACTGTATTTTGCGATTTTGCAGAAAATGTATGATGAAAAAAAAAAAGATTGTAGAAAATTTTAATAGTAAGAACAAGCATATTTTAGTAGCAGAAAATTATCGATTTGCCATACACACGATAGAACGAAAAAAAAACTAAGTGGTTTAGAAAAAATTGTGTAAAAAAAATGTTGTAAAAAATACAATTAATTAAGAAAAATATTAAACATTAATTGCACAATAATTAATAAGAAATAACCAGCAATTTAACAATACAAGCAACTAACTAGTCAATTTGCAACAAATAAAAAAAAAACAGAAACCTCCTCGTCCCAGAAGACAAAAAGTGATTTGATTGATTTTTTTTTCGCTGTGTGTTGTAATTTGCGTGTGTGTATTAGAGAAAGTTAAAACATTCGCACACAACGTCGTCCCAAAAAAAAAACCAGTGACCAGTTTGGAAAAGCTTCAAGAAAATAGTTTTTTTGAGAAGGAAATCTAAAAAACATCCAGAAAAATGGCATTTGCTGGATTTAAGAAACAAATTAACAAAGCCAATCAGTATGTAACGGAAAAAATGGGTGGTGCCGAGGGCACTCGACTCGATGTCGACTTTATGGAAATGGAACGTAAAACAGATGTAACCTCCGAACTGGTAGAGGAACTGCAGGTGAAGACAAAAGAATTTCTACAACCCAATCCAACGGCTCGAGCTAAAATGGCCGCTGTTAAGGGCATTTCGAAATTGTCCGGCCAGGCCAAAACTAATACGTACCCACAGCCTGAAGGTCTTTTGGCTGATTGTATGCTGACTTATGGCAAAAAGTTGGGTGAAGACAATAGTGTTTTTGCGCAGGCGCTAGTTGAGTTTGGCGAAGCCCTACGCCAAATGGCTGATGTTAAATATTCGCTCGATGACAACATTAAGCAGAACTTTTTGGAGCCACTGCATCATTTGCAGACCAAAGATCTGAAAGAGGTAATGCACCATCGCAAAAAGTTGCAGGGACGACGACTCGACTTCGATTGTAAACGTCGCCAGAAGGCCAAGGATGATGATATTCGTGGAGCCGAGGAAAAGTTTGAGGAATCTATGCACTTGGCCCAAATGGGCATGTTTAATTTGCTCGAGAATGATACCGAGCAAGTGTCGCAACTTTGCTCCTTTGCCGAGTCTCTGTACGAATTTCATCTTCAGTGTGCTGACATTTTACGTGGCCTTCAGGAAACGTTGGCCGAAAAACGGGAAGAAGCCGAGTCGCGTCCCAAGCCGGAATTTGTGCCCAAATCTTTTGCCGATTTGAATTTGGATGGTTTGGGCAATGACACGGAGAGCTCGGGCACACCAGCCCACCATAGGGCGGCTGGTGCGTCTCCGCTGCCATCGCCCATGCGTTCTCCTGCAAAATCGATGGCTACCACACCGTCGCGCCAGCAGATGCAGCCCTATTGCCAGGCTTTGTACGATTTCGAGCCGCAAAACCCCGGCGAATTGGGCTTTAAAGAGAATGAAATTATCACACTGCTGAATCGCGTCGATGATAATTGGTATGAGGGTTCCGTTAATGGGCGCACCGGCTATTTTCCGCAATCGTATGTCCAAGTGGTGGTGCCTTTACCAAATGGTAATTAAAAAAAAAAACTGTTCAACGCTGAGGAATTACCATAAAAACAAACCACAAACTAGGAGGCTGATGATTACATAGATTGATTGATCGATTTGATAATATGGAAAGATAATAATTCTATAAATGCTTATAATTATAATAATGATGATGAAGAAAAAAGTTAACTGAAGAAGTGAGTTTATTTATAACGTATGTATTGTATTTAATTTGATGTCTATGAAAAACAAAAATTGGCAAACAATAACTAATTTATTAATGAATTAATTAATTATAATTACACTACTCAACGGCCTCAAAAAACCAGGCTTTGAAATATATATTTTTAATAGAACTATTTACGCTCCAAAAAAAAGAAAATCTCATCTGCCGATTTGAAACGTCACTTTTTTTAGTATATTTTGCTTTATTTTTTTCAAATTTTATCTAAAAATCATGAATTATTTTTCAAGAACATAAATCTAGAAAAATCTAATAATTAATTTAAGTATAGCCATGTCAGCGTTTGTGTTAGAATATCGTCCTTTGGTATACCAAGGAAATTGAAAATTGTATTTTTTCAGTTTTATCTTTATAAATTTTATAGATGCTATAAAGTTTTAAATTTTTATCATTGTGCCTATAATAGACATTCCAATGGACAAATTTTTGTATACAAATTGCAAGTCGATTGAAAATGTTCGGAAATATTTAGAAAATAACTTAAAATTTTAAGTAAAAAAATTATATCCATACAAAAATATTCAGTGTGTTCAGGTCAGAAATTTTACTTTTGCAAAAATAGAAAATTGCGAAATTACACTAAAGACACCATCTATAGTGTAATTTTTATCAATTATGATTGAGAGAATGCAAGCAGCTGTGTTAGATCTCCATTTTCAGTATTTTTAAATCAAGTTTTAAGATAACGCATCCATTTCACAATAACCCATGTAGGATCTACCTTTACTTCTTCTAAAAATGTTTATATTTGATTTGAGTTAAAGGATACTTAGAAAACCACACAATTCAATAATACCCGAGAAAAGTCATATTTTTTCATACCTCAAAATGTAGATTATCGAACAAAAATTAAGTATTATCAGAGTACTTGTTCATTGATCCACTTTTTGGATATGTTTTCCTTTTATTTAGATTTGTTTACTTCTTTTTCAATAGTGTGTACCCGATTGAAAAAAATTATATAAGCCTTATCAAATTATATATAACTATATACGGAAATTGGTGGATATAATTATATATAATTATGTATAATTCTATAAAACCTGTTATAATCAGATATAATTATATCCGAAAAATGGGTATATATAATTTTATAAGGCAAATATAAACAAATTTTTCAATAATCAACCGCATATATAAATATAAAAATTATATTAAAATATATATAATTCTATATAAATATATATAATTATGTATAAATATAATAATTATATATAAATATATATAATATATATAATATATAGAATTAGATATAAATATATATAATTATATATAATATATATAATTATATATAAATATATATAATTATATATAAATATATATAATTATATATAAATATATATAATTATTATAAAAAATAAATATAATTTTTTACTCGGTTACTCAAACGAAAGGAAATTACCTCATTGTTTCAAAAATTAAATTTTTTTCATGGCCCGAATTACACCCATTTTAGTACATTTTGAACCCTTTAGGGAGGGCCGAACAATTGTAAATTTTGTATTGAATAAAGTGGCGCTCAAATTAAAGAAAATTACAAAAAAAAAATGTTTTAAAATAAGGTATTACAGCTTTTTTAGCAAATTTTAGACCCACCCAAATTAAAGCCATTTTTGCAAATTTTGAAAAAAAAAGTCCTCTAGTATGTAGAAACAACGGCTTAGCTCAGGAAAGTTTTCCTGTTTAACAAGCTTTCCGCGCAGCCGGCCTTCGGCCAGATCTAGAGGTATTTTTTCTATGTGATAAGCAGTTTAATGGCTTAGCTGAGGGAAGTTTTTCTGTGTAATAAGGTTTCCGCATAGCAGGCCTTCGGCCAGATCTAGAGGTATTTTTCTATGTGATAAGCAGTTTAATGGCTTAGCTGAGGGAAGTTTTTCTGTGTAATAAGATTTCCGCATAGCAGGACTTCGGCCGGACTTAGGGTTTTTTTTCTATGTGATAGGCAGTTTAGCGAATTCGCTGAAGGAAGTTTTTCTGTGTAACAAGCTTTCCGCGTAACCGGCCTTCGGCCGGATTTAGAGGTTTTTTTTCTATGTGATAGCCAGTTTAGCGGCTTCACCGAAGAATGTTTTTCTGTGTAACCAGTTTTGAAAAAAATTTTAATTTTTTTTTTTTAATTTCGGTCCACTCTAAAGGATTTAAAATTTACTTCAATGGCTCTAGTTCTTTATTTTAGACCTTCAGTTGAGCACCGTTTTTTACAGGCACTTGTAAAATCATTTTTTAATATTTTTTGGGCATTTATTTATTAAGTGATGGCACTGTAAATATCTCTCAAGTGTTAGGAGATTGTGTAATACAAAATGGAATCCAAAAGTTGAAAGCCACAAACAAAAAAATAAAAAAACGTGTTCTTGTTTCAAACGATTTTTTTTAAATTTTTCAACTTTGCCTAACGATAACAATTAGAAATTCGAGTTAAATTGTTGTTATTCCACACATGTAACACGCTTTTCTACAATAATAAAATTCTCAAGTTATTAAAAAATAATATCACTTTCAAAGGAGTTAAACATTTTTAACAAAAGCCCCATATATTAATTCTTAGGATTTTCAAAACTTGCCACAAACTGTTTGTTGGTTTTTTGTTAATAAAATTTTACTTTTGAAAGGCTAATGGGATTTGGATGACATTTTCATCCAAGTAACTAGAAACTTATATTCCGTATATATCTCCCGGGATACCACAAGATTAAATATGGTCATTACATGCGTGAAACCTTCAGCAAAATTAGCCGCTTATAAAATGAAAAAAAAAAAAAAAAATTATTCAATGTTCAACAATTTTACTCACATCGATTGTTTTTAGCAAACTTAATAAAAAAATATATTCAAACTTTATTAAAACCTCCTATAGTTTAAAACTTATAAGCAATCGAAGTTATAAGCGCTATATCGGAAAAAAAGTCGTTCGCATAATGTGATTTTTCTACAGATAAAAACTGTAATGTGAATATTATGACATGAATTTAAATGAAAAGACTACAATTTATCAATCCTGGTCAAAGAATTTCAAGTTGAGGTTAACTTACAAGTAAACTACACAGTGGCGAATCCGCAGATTTTAATGAAACTTGGATATGTTGTTGAGGACAAAAAATACGTAGACACGTATTTTTTAGGAGCGCAATCCTAAGTTTATGGATTAAAAAGGGGGTCAAATATTACAACATTTTTGTATGACATGTTTCAAATTTAAGCAATTGTGATTTTTTTTGTACGCAATTTTAAAGAACTCGAGAAAACAAAAATGTTGATACCCATATTGCCTATGCTATTGGCCTAGGGTTGCCACTTATTAGAAATATGTAAAATATGTGTTATAAACGATCTTTGGGAAAAGTCGTGTTAAAAGCGAACGATTACAAAAATTTAAAAAAGCCCAGACACACATCCATCAATCAAACAAAAACTACTGCTACAAATGTAGTATTCGAAAAAAATTTTTGAATAACAAAAATGTTCGGACATGCACGGACATGTTTTATATATGTACCAATGGACACGTCTTTAAAAAATCGTCCACTTGATACCCAATTTGCATATAGATAGTTTAAGATAGTTTGCTTATAGAAATATATTAAAAAAATACGTGTCTAATATTTTTGTCCTTTACAACATATCCAAGTTTCATCTGCAGATTCTCCACTGCGTAGTTTCCTTGTCAGTTGTAAAAATATGAAAATATAATATTATTTTTTTTTTTTTTAAATTTGTTTTACATAAAAAAAATTTTGAGGAAATAAATATAATAAAGTTAAATCTTACTTTTAAAAATTTGGTCATTTTGACCCAAACAGGACAAAAGAGTAAATACAAAAATTAGTTCAGTTTAACGCTAAGCTAACGCATAGTTATAAAATTTTACCATACAAAAATTTAAAAGGATCAGGAAAAATTTTCAGCTTTTCCTTGCAATACCGTTTAAGATATTCTGAAACAAGCATCCCGCATGATTGATAACTTTAAAAAGATAATTTCAAATGAAAGATAGTTTTGTGTATATTTATATTCATAAAAAAAAATGTAATGATTTCGTGGTTAAATATCGAAGAATTATGCAAGATATACGAAAAAATGGGGTTATTGATATAAATATAAATACCGCGATATTTTAAAAACTGCAAAAAAAAATTTTTTTTGAAAAAATATTTGGATTCAGCTTAACTAAGTCTAGTAAAAAAATTTATATTTCAAAGGTTCTGCAAAAAGTTGAAATTTGTTGAGTAGTGTTATGAATTCTACAAAAAAAAATTTTACAATTTAAATGTTAATTACAATTTATCTACAAACAAAAGTAAAAACAAAAAAAACTAAAAAGGCAACCAAAAATAAAATTTAAAGGAAAATCCAAAATTTAGACAAAACAAATTATTCAAGAAACAAAAAAAAGAAAATAATGCTTCAATTTTTAACAAAAAGCCCCAAACAATGCTAATTGTTTTAACTAAATTTTTAATTGTGATCTACTTTTTTTTCCATTAATTTTTGTCCATAATTATTATAATTCAATGTTAAATACAAAAAAAAATTATGATTGACTGTTTTTTTGTCAATATTACAATTTATTTGTTCTCTCTATTATTTGTTTTTTAAACCCCTCTCTCTATCTCGTTTGTATGTGTAACTCTTAAATGTCATAATTAACAGGTGTTTTTTTTTATAGTACTGCATTTAACACTAGATTTACAAAATTGTCACATTGACAAATGTTAGTTTGACAGTAATGCTAATATAAAAAGGGGGATGAAGAAAAATCCTTGACATAGTGTTTACTTTGTGTCCTTGACGTCAATGATGAGATGATGATGTTTAACCCTCTAACGCCTGACGATGACATTTGTCATCGTTTATAAAATTAAACCCAAATGCTTCGAATGAGTGTTTTATACTTAGAAATTGATATAGTTCGATATAAAAGTGAATTAGCTAAAAGTTTTGCGAAGAAACTGTTCGTATTCAGTGCACTGTTAAAACGCGAGAAAGCTTTAAAGTTCAAATTTTGTAAAAATTCAAAAAATAATTATTTTTTAATTAACTGAGATTTCCAACAACTAAAACACTTATTTAAGTTGATTTAAAACTCTTGAAAATTAAGTATAAGTAAGATTAAAGTATTACCTTTAATAATCAGTCCTTATTTTTCTTCAAGGACGAACAGGATTTTATCAGGATATCTCTAAAGGACATTGTCTTAACTTATAAAGTAATGGACGGATCGTTTTGAAATTTGGTATAGAGAAGACAATCAGTAATAGTAGCAAAAGTCTAAAGTTTGAACAAAAAATATTGAAGTTAAGATACTTTTTCGCCCTATTTCGCATTTTGCAAAAAGCGAAAATCGCCATATCTTCTTAAAAAGATGCACAAAAAAGTTTATTTCTGGATTGTGGTTATGTCTTGGTAAGAGCAATAATTTTTGGTACGAACTTTTGTTTTACTTGCATTAGTTTTCGAGATAAATTTTAAATTATTTTTGCTCATATCGCCGAAAGTAGTCAGCGAAAAACATTTTTTTAAGAGAAATTATTATTTTTTTTTGCGAGACGAATACATGGTATGAATTTCATTGCAAAACAAAATTCGGGCATTAGAGGGTTAATATATAATTTTTTTTTAATAGAAAAATGTTTGCATTACATTTAAGTCAAATTTTTGCAAAATATTTTTTTCTTATTCTATGAAATTTTTAATAATCGCTTAACAGGTAGTATCAAGCTTAGTTTATATTTTAAAATGTTATTTTTTAATTTTACATTTAAATTTACTTTGTCGCTTACAAAACGAAATCCTGTTTATTTATTTTGTTAAACGAAATGCTTGACTTGATATTTTTAAGTCAAAAAATTTGTTTTTAAAGACGTGTGTTTTTCAATTATTACGACACTTCCAAAAATATAAAACTTTCATATTTTAAAAAGTTCAATGAATTCAGCCTACTTTTTCTATATTAGCAGTAATGCTAATATATTAGCAGTAATGCTAATATAGCAGTAATGCTAATATAAAAAGGGGGATGAAGAAAAATCCTTGACATAGTGTTTACTTTGTGTCCTTGACGTCAATGATGAGATGATGATGTTTAACCCTCTAACGCCTGACGATGACATTTGTCATCGTTTATAAAATTAAACCCAAATGCTTCGAATGAGTGTTTTATACTTAGAAATTGATATAGTTCGATATAAAAGTGAATTAGCTAAAAGTTTTGCGAAGAAACTGTTCGTATTCAGTGCACTGTTAAAACGCGAGAAAGCTTTAAAGTACAAATTTTGTAAAAATTCAAAAAATAATTATTTTTTAATTAACTGAGATTTCCAACAACTAAAACACTTATTTAAGTTGATTTAAAACTCTTGAAAATTAAGTATAAGTAAGATTAAAGTATTACCTTTAATAATCAGTCCTTATTTTTCTTCAAGGACGAACAGGATTTTATCAGGATATCTCTAAAGGACATTGTCTTAACTTATAAAGTAATGGACGGATCGTTTTGAAATTTGGTATAGAGAAGACAATCAGTAATAGTAGCAAAAGTCTAAAGTTTGAACAAAAAATATTGAAGTTAAGATACTTTTTCGCCCTATTTCGCATTTTGCAAAAAGCGAAAATCGCCATATCTTCTTAAAAAGATGCACAAAAAAGTTTATTTCTGGATTGTGGTTATGTCTTGGTAAGAGCAATAATTTTTGGTACGAACTTTTGTTTTACTTGCATTAGTTTTCGAGATAAATTTTAAATTATTTTTGCTCATATCGCCGAAAGTAGTCAGCGAAAAACATTTTTTTAAGAGAAATTATTATTTTTTTTTGCGAGACGAATACATGGTATGAATTTCATTGCAAAACAAAATTCGGGGCATTAGAGGGTTAATATATAATTTTTTTTTAATAGAAAAATGTTTGCATTACATTTAAGTCAAATTTTTGCAAAATATTTTTTTCTTATCCTATGAAATTTTTAATAATCGCTTAACAGGTAGTATCAAGCTTAGTTTATATTTTAAAATGTTATTTTTTAATTTTACATTTAAATTTACTTTGTCGCTTACAAAACGAAATCCTGTTTATTTATTTTGTTAAACGAAATGCTTGACTTGATATTTTTAAGTCAAAAAATTTGTTTTTAAAGACGTGTGTTTTTCAATTATTACGACACTTCCAAAAATATAAAACTTTCCTATTTTAAAAAGTTCAATGAATTCAGCCTACTTTTTCTATGGGAGAAGAATTTTTTAATGTGAATATTTAAATTACAAAAAACATATTTTGAAACGGACAAAATTCTAAAAATCTTTAAAACCTATTTTAAAAACAAAGGAAAATAGAAAGGGAAACAGTCACGGAAAAAATAATAAACAAAATAGCAACGGAAAACTGATAAACTTTTCATTTTAGGTTAACATTTTTTTCTACATTTTTATTATTAAGACTTTAAATTGAAAAAAACATTCCTATATGTGTAATCTCTTAAATTATTTTATCTTATAGGGTAAGAGAAACATTTTTTTTTAAATGCCATTGGGATGAAAACTACCTATTCCGCTTTAATAAGGATAACGGTTATTGTTTTAGATAAAATTAACTGTTTTTAAAAAAAGTATTAAATTTGGCTAATTTATGTATTTTGTAAAAGAAATCGTATTTGCCAGTACTCGGCATACATTTTTCAATAGTCGGCATGTGATGATCCTATAATCGGAATGACATTTTTTGTTCAAGCAAAAAACAATTCTTACGGTAATTAAAATTTATTTAATTTGAAGTAGTTTTCATCCTCACATATTCAATGTATTTGATTTTGGGATATCATTACTTTTTTTTGACAGTTTTTGTGTCAATAATAAAAATGGCGTATTTATTTTTTTTAATACTTGTATTAACTCCTTCCATGTGCGCTAGATGGCCAAAAACGCTGATTTAGGGTCACTTTTACTGCAAAGCAAAACATTTTAAATTTGACATACAATTCTACAGCAAAAATTAAAAAAAAGTGCACCATTTAGGCAAACTTTTAAAAATTAATTTTTAATCACTAGCAATAAAAATGTATTCCTGACTGTACAAAAATCTTTCGATATATCGCGAACCGCTAAAAAGTTGTTAAGGTATCAATTTTGTAAAATATAATAAAAATATTTTTTTTTAACACACAATGAAGTATATTTTGAGCTAAGAAAAATGCTACAAACATTTTCGACCCGTTTAAAAAATTTTCATCAAAAAAAATTGTAATACAGTTCAGTCAAAAAAAAACACTTTGAAAACTTCATAACTTTTTACTGGGTTAAAGCTTTTTTATTGCTTTTTTATTGTGTGTTATAAAAAAATACTTTATTGTCTCTGTTCTGGAATCCCATTCGCAAAAAAATAAACTAATTCAAATGTCTTTTTGTTCTTGAATTCACTTTCATTTTTTTACGGGAAATGAATTCGCCAAAGTGTTAGGGTGCGAAAGTAATTAGTATATATTTTTTTGTTATTAAATACAATTAAGACTTATTTAGACTTATTTTTATTAATTTCAAGCAAATATTTAAAGTTTTAACATTTTCAACAATAAAAAAGGTGTTTTAAAAAACATCTAAAATATATATTTTGTTTTGGAAATTACACATGAATTTCTGTCAGTTATTTAAATGCCCCCTTTTTAAATAATAACCTTTCTGGTGGTTAAATAATATATTTTTTTTTTTATGCTAAATTTTTCTTTATATTACAGTTAACTCTCAAACACGTGAACTAATTTTTGCAAGTGGTGTTCCCGTTTCTGATTTTGTTCACGTTTGTGATTGAAAATTTTTTTTAACTATTTTACTACAGAATTGATCCACTTAGAATAAATTATATTTCAATTTCTTCAGAACCAATGATTGTATTATATATCTAACAAAAAAATAAAATATAAAAAGATTTTGAATATTTTTCTCCTGAAAAATTCTTAAATTCAAATATACATTTTTAGACAAAATTTTTAAATAGTGAGACACTTGTCTATAGAAAAATATTAACATTTTAAGAACATTGTTCCTAATAGAAAACTTTCTGATTCTGGGACTTTTTTAAATACACCAAATTCAGAATCTAAGACAATTTTTGCATACCCAAATTATTGATTTTAATACGTTTTTATTATTTAACAGTTCTTAATTTCTAATACATTTACTATAAAAATAACTACTAATTCTATTTATACGTTTTAAAACAATTTTGATATTAAAAATTCTTAAATTCGGAGATACAGGAAAAGAGTTTTTCTATTCATGTTACTATAAGAACGTTGTGAAATTATTATTCGGAATTCCTCAAATTACTAAAATATTGAAGAAAAGAAACATTTCTTATAAAAAAAATGTGTTCACGTATTGAACTTTGTTCACTTTTTGGAATAGTCAATGTACAAAAAAAAGTGTTGAAGGTTGAATTAGTTTTTACGTAACGTTGCGTGACGAATCAGCTGATTTGTTTTTGATGTATGAAAATGAGTCTGTGTGGTTAGTTTGTCTGTAATGTAACGTTCCGTGCCGGACGAACCTGTTAAAAACATAATTTTCTGTACTACGTTAAGTGACTGCTAAAAACAGCTGATTGCCCTCACATAAAAAAAACTAAACAACCAACACAAGACCTTTTTCTGTAATTTTATAAGCTAAATTGTACAAAATAATATAAAAAGGTTTTGTGACACATTATGATAATGAAATTACTACTATATTTGCAACTAGTTAAACAATTACTATAATCGTTTAGCCGCAGATGTTGTTACGGACAAGACTAACCACACAAAACAGCCATCCGGAACGGTACGTTACAGAAACGGCACGGAACGCAGAGACTAATGGAGCCTTTAATGTTTCTGGAACTTTCATGTTACTGGATGTTCACGTTTCTGCGAGTCCACAGTAAATGCAATTATTTTGTTTAATTCTATCTTAAAAAAAAATATATTTCTAACAAATCACAAAATTTCCTTAAATTTACATCTATTTTTGCAATTTGACTACTTAAATTTTGTATGTGCAAAAAATCTAGAGGTTTCTACAGATAAAGTTTTTTTTAACAAAAACTTTGGAAGCACCAAAACGTACAAATTCAAGAACACCGATTTTTCAATTTTGCTAATTTGAAAAATTTTATGTTTTCAATTCCCCACTAATTCCAGAACATAGACGTATAAGTTTTTTTAAAAATATTTATTTTTTCCGAGCTCTATATTGCCTAAATTTATTATTAAAAACAGGATTTTTTTTTTTATACAGTTAAAGCCCGGTATAACGAATACTCGGTATAACAAAAACGATATAACGAACGAGCAAATTATTTGCATTAACGCACGCAAGAATTTTTTTTTAATTACGCTCACGTGAGTAAAATTAGTTTTCGCTCACACTCACGTGATCAAGCATGATTCACGTGAATCACGAAAAATTCTGCTCATGTGCCCATCTCTACTCGATATAACAAACAGTTGGTACAAAATATGTTAAAATTAAAAAAAGTTTAAAAATCGTATTAAGAAAAAAAGTCTTTGTTGAAGAGCCTTTTCATTCCGGAGTGTAGCTACAATTGCAGATATATTTTTCAAATGTCCGATTTGGTACAAAAGTTGTCGCGATATAACGAAAGGCCTGACGATATATCATTCGTTATACTGAATATCATTATAATATATATTCGTTATTAAATAACAATAAAAGAGACCCTAAAGAACTTGAGCAAACGAAAAGAACAAACGTAAGAGTTTTTGCAACTTTCATAAGGAAAAATAAAAAAATATTTATCTGAAAGAATTTTCAGATTTTGAGAAAAAAATTCCAATGTTTACCAAGCTTTTAGTTGAAAAAATTATTTAAAAACTGTTAACATTTTTAATACATTATTTTTAAAACAAAAAATTAAGATAGGGTTATTCTATTTAACAATTTTCAATTTTTTTTTGTTTTTTTGTACATAATTTAAAACTTAATGAACAGTTAATAACGACAAAAAACATTTGTCAATTTAAAGTCCCAGTTGGTATCTAAGGCCCGATTACTGAATGTCTAGTTAAAATTTAACAACCAATTAAACTGAACATTTATATGGGAAACAACAACAAATGTGTCAGTTAAAGTCCAAGATAGTAGGTATAACGGGACATTGAGAAAATGAGGCTAAATGTGTTTTCTATAGTACCGAATTACGTTTACAATGATCTAAAAAGTTCTCCCCCTTTGAGCCATAATTTGGAGCAAACTTTAAAATATGGTAAATCTAGTGTTAATGTCGCCAATGCCAAACCAGTTGAAACTCAAAATAAAACATTTTTTTTTAAATGTTTGATAGAACTTATATTTATGATTATTATACAATTTAAATGTCCTTGATCTTTTTGTAAGAAGATTAAAAACAAATCCATTTAATATTTATTATTACGTGTATTTTTGAACTCATTATTTATTTTTACTTTATAAACAAGCAGTTACGCTTTTTGTTATTTATAATTACGTAAATATATGTACTTATGTATTTATATAAAATTCTTTGAATTTTCTTTTTGACATTTTTATATAAGGTACACATACCAATTATTTTATTGAAATTTTGCCAACAGGAAATTGATTTATTTGCGAAATGCTCTTCTTCTATGATATTAATCATATAGAAAATGATAAATTATCAAATATTTAAGTGACTCTTTTTAGTTTTTATTGATTTTAAAATGGATATTGGTCCTTTGACAATTTATTGTCATGCATTATTTTATGGGTATTTAAGAGAAATATGACATTCTTTATATTGAAATGATTTTAAATTTTACACAATGGAATAGGTAATATTTTTTTTAAATTTGTACTGGTTTTTAATCATATATTTTTTTAATTTTTAATAGTTACCGTTAATATATCAAATAAAATACTTGTGCGTTTGGTAACAAAATTTTCAAGAGGTTTGTGATGATTAAATCCTCTTTAAGGCGTTGGCTTTTGGTGGTAGCTGGAGACTTTTGACCATGTTCTTTTGGATTTCAATGTTACTCGCAAATCGAAAAAGGCAAGTCCAATTAGGTATTCAGAAAAATACCAAAGATGTCGGTGAAAAGCTTTTACTTCCGCTGTAGCAACTTTTTCATTAGGATACACTTCAAGTTGCGTAAGAAGATTGGCGTCATTAAGTGGAGCCATTGTGGCTATTGGGTCTTCATTCCAATGGCAACCGTATACAAGACTAACAAATAAACTTATTTCGGTGACTGCTTTCTTCTCTGTTTCAGTTAGATCGAACTGATTTTGAAACATAAATATTTTTAGGCAGTATATGGTTTTTGCCATCCAACGAGCATGGTGACAAGCGCCTGGTGCACGAAATGTAAACTCTAACTTGTTGTTTTTGTGTCTGCCAAAAATATACGACAAAGCGTTAAGAGTTCAAGGTAATCGGCCCTTGGCTGTTGGTTTTTAATAGCGTTTGTATAATATTTATACATTTCTTCTCGTAGTTCGAGTAAGCGGCTGGTATCGAATAATACATTTTCTCCTAACGTAAAATTTGCTTTATCGATTTTTGTCTATTGTTTTTGAAAACGCTTATTTCACTTTATTCACAAAAGTTTTTAAATATTTTTTAGGAGTTTTAGGGAAAAATTTTTTAATGAAAAATTTGTTATTGAAAACTTTCTTTCTCTTATAAAGCGTTTATGAATAAAATAAGATTTAAATAAAAATGTATTTTATTAATATTACGCCACGATCTAAAGATTGTATTTGATTCAAAATTCAAGAATGAGTTTTATGACATTATTCTATATTTTTTTTCGATTAAAATCATTAAAATTTGTATTACAAAAATTTAAAAGTTTTAAATATATATTTTAAATGAATTTCAAATGGAACGAGTTACAGAATGAAGTAATTCATTGTGTTGTTTTCTTACATTGCTGTCCTAAAGATAGTCGAAGAAGTTTACCGAGCGTTGAAATATATTTATACTACTTGAATTAATTAAGCCGTTAGTGTAACGTGCCCCTTTCAAGAAAAGATCATTTTTCTTTTTCAATCAAAATTTAAATAATTTAGTCTATAACCTCTGTTACTTTTAATTAGTTTTCAATGATATTCAGTCTTTGGACTTTCCTTTTCCCGATTTTGCGTTATCGCGTCGCCGAGACAACTATAAGAAAATTTTAAATCTTTTTATGTCACTGATAAGTTTTTGATATTGCCATATTGAGTTTGAATTACAGTTTTTTTTTTTTTGTTTTATTGGTCAGCTGCAAATGCTCATTTAACAATTTCGCTTGTAATTACATTAAATAAAGGGTGATTTAAAAAAAAAAACACACATAAAATTTAGAGAAATGTATGAAATCTTTATTTGAGTATATATAACGAACTATATAATTCAATGTTTAAAGATGATGTCATGTAAGTGTTGACCGCGGCTACGCCTCAAATAAATTCTTTAATATTGGCTTTCAGCGCGTCAACAGTTGCGGGCTTGTCCCTATAGACATAAGCCTTAACATAGCCCCACAAAAAAGTCTAAAGGCGTTAAATCGCAAGATCTGGGCGGCCAATTGACCGGTCCCAAACGTGAAATAAACTGTTCACCGAACTCGCTTCTCAATTGGGCCATTTTTTCTCGTGTTGTGTGCCATGTGGCACCATCTTCTTGAAACCACATGTCACCCAAGTCCAGCTCTTCCATTTTGGAAAAAAAAAATTGTAATCATCGCACGGTAACGCTCGCCATTCACAGTAACGTTCTTGATTTCGTCGTCTTTAAAAAAGTACGGTCCAACGATGCCACCGGCCTTTACACCAAATACGGCAATTTTACTTGTTCACGTATCCATTCAACCAAAAATGAGCTTCGTCGCTGAACACAATTTTCCGATAAAAAGTGAAAACTTTACCAGCGCCTTTTCACCAAAAGTTAGCCGTTGTGGTAGGTCATGTGGCTTCAATTCTTGCACCAGCTGTATTATAAAAGGTTTTACACCCAAATCCTTCCGCAAATTTTTTCACGTAGTCGAGTAACAGAGACCCAATTGCTGCGAACGGCGCCGAATCGAAAATTCACGGTCATCAGCAACACTGGCGGATACAGCTGCGATATTGGTGGTTTTAAGTCCAATAATGTAAATTTGGTGCAACATTTTTTTTTTTTTTTTTTATTTGAATTTGAATTTATTTGACAATCCCATACAACAAGATATATATCTTTTAATTTAAAGTATGGGATGTAAGAAATTGTAATTACATAATTGGGTTACATTTGTAGTTTTAAATAATTAAATTAATAATAATTAATAAAAATAGAAAAATAGAAAAAAAAAAAAAATTAAAACATTAAAACAATAATGACAATAAAATGAAAAATAAAATAAAAATTAATAATATTTATTTACTGACATGAAAAACTTTAAGTTGAGAAATGTTTTGTTATTTCCTTTTTAAAACTTGTTGCGTTATTGTTGGTTTGAATTTTATTTGGAAGAAAGTTCCAAGGATGGATTCACAAGATTCCGAATATCCTTTTCAGAAGGTCGCCCATACTGACAATAAATTGAAAGAAGTGCACGATGCACTTTCTTAACCGCGCATGAATTTTGATAATAAAATTTCAATAATCTGCAAGCGTTGTTCGTTTGTATTTCGATTCGTGGTTAAATTATAGACCAAACTGAACGTGTTTAAAAGTAACATGTTACACTAAAACAGTTGAGCTGCCAAAAACAGTGTTGCCAAAAAGAAAGTTGCTAAAAAATCACCCTTTATTTATATTTTTCTTTGAATTTTGAATTATTTCCGATTTTTTATAACGCAAAATAAATCAAAACCGATAAATCGCTTGGTCACTATTAATATTTAAAACTGCGATGAGTTATGGCCATATTACATAAAAATTTTAAATAATGTTAACAATTTTAGTAAAAAAAACAACAATTTTCCATTGTTTAGTTTAATGTTTTCGTATGTAACATCGTCGAAACGATAGCAATTCAGGCCTCGTTTTGAATAATATGATATCGTTTGTCTTAGAAAATCTGTAACCTCCCAGTGTGCCATTTGAGTCCAAAAAGACTCATAAAAGAGTCTTTGGCCCTTCTAAAATCCTAACAATAAGAGGGTGTTTCCGTTTACAGGTGAAGCCTCTTTCTGAGTGTTCTTTTTTGACTCATAAAAGACTCTTAGTTATGAGCCTTCGGAGGGGAAATTTCCCTCTTTTTTATGAGTCATTTTTGAGTAATAAAAGAGGGTACTAAAGAGGCATTACTTAAAAATTTAAAATACTCATTTTATTATACTTTCCAAGGGGTTTTAGGCTCATTTATGAGTCCTTTTTGAATAAATTTTTAATCCATTCTAAGCCTTTTTTTCTGCGACATTTGGAGCCCTTTCTGGCGGCTCCGAAAATTGCTCTATAAAACTTATTCAGAAATAAAAACGAAATAATGTTAATTTTTTTTATTTTATTTAGAAACTGGATAAATATAATCTTAAACGAAAAGGAGAGTTAAAGAACAATGACAACAATAACATAAAAGTATCAAAAAAAAAAACAGAAAAATAACAAGTTAAGTAGTAATTCAAAATTAACCAAATAATAACGATTAAAATAGCATTATATAATAATTCTTAAGAAGTAGAATTGGAGGTTCCTGGTTCGTTATACTCAATTTGCAATAAACACTTCTTTTTTCGCAACACAATTTAAAATTAACACAATTTCCTCAATGTATTTATGAAGAAACAAATATTTTCAATTGACAAAAAATTGGGAAAATTGTTTGACAACAATTTATTTCAAAATTATTTGTAGGCTCATATTTTGTTCAAAAATTTTAAGCTTTTTGGAGTGTTTAAAATTATATTCTTTTTTTCTACATTTATGACTCTTTTTAGAAATTTAATTTGAAAATATTTAAAATTTTTTTTATTTTTTTTAAAACATTCAGAAAACACTCCAAAAAATTAGTAGTTTTTGAGTGTGTCATTTTTAATTTCCCCATTAAAAAAATTTCCCAATTTTTTTAGATTGAAATTTTAATCATTTATGAATGTTCCAAAAATAATCAGAAATAAGTGCTTTTCTAGAGTAAGTTTTTGAAAGGCTCATAAAAAAGATTCAAATATAAATAATTTAGGACTCCAATTATGAGCGCTCAGAAATCCCTCATATTTTGGACTCAAAAAGGAGTCATAATTTCTGAGCGCTTAAAAATGTGTACACTGGGCTGTTTTAATATATTTTTAATATAATTTATTGTTTTAAATAAATAAGTGCACAAATTATTTATTTGTATTACAAATTTGTGCTTGCTTGATTATAATTTTTCAAGGTTGGCATAACGGCATTGGTTTATCATGCCGAAACCAAACCCGATATGAACGTTTTAAAACACGGATAATTGGAAATTTGCCTCATGTTTTAACATATTTAGTCTTCTGTTTTTTCGGCTCGAACTCGAAATATATGCCTGATACCATTATGAATTTCTGTTTCGGTATTTAAACGGGTTTATAATGGCTTTGGATATATCTTTCTTATTTGAACAGGAAAAAAAAACATATTTAAAACTTTAAAATATGGTTGCAATTGCCCTTATAAACGTTAACACACAAAAAGTTACGTTAATAGAGACTGAGTTAAGCGATAGTTTAAAATAAAACATTTTATTGATTCAAATTGTATACCGATTTATATTCTGTACCATCTTATATAAAAGTTAAGCATTTAATATATTTTTTTTAATTTTTCTGGTAAGCCGCTCATAAGCAATTTCTGTTGAGGTTTTTCTGTCCACTTATATCGAAAGTTGGAAATAGATTTGAAAACTTTGTTTGCAAATTTCGATAGTTTTTTTGTTTGGTACTATTCCGGGACGTCTCTAAGACTATCCGCTACATAAAACCTCCATCCGGGAAGCTGTGAAAAATCCGCAAATACATAACTTTTGTCGTCTATAATACAACATTCGATTTTTTAAAAAAAAAATCTTTCTTTAGTAGTTTTGCTCGTTTTTCGGTCCAATTTTTTAACTTGGATCAAAAAATGTTTAGAACATTGCACTCGTCGTGCTACTTCGCAGCCAGAAACCTTTGGATCAGCTCTCAAAATCTTCTCCAACTTTTTGGAATTGGAAGAGTTCCTGGGTTTCTTTGTTTTGTCAGTTTCAGGTACTACCTCATTTAAAACAAACTGACTGAAGACGTGTAACCTTTTTGTGATTTTTTTTTTTTGAAAGTCCAACTTGAATTATTTCGAAAAGTTTAAAAAACTTTTTCACGCACTTTCTATTGATTATTTATTGTGAACAACTAACTATACAATTAATTTTGACAAATCAAAAAATATTATTATCTGACACAGTTTACAAACATAGTCTGATGAATAAAAAATATTTAAATCAATCGGAAAAGAAGTTATGAGCAAAACTAGGTTTAGTAGCCTTGTTTTAAAGCGTTCATATCGGTTTTAGTTTTGGCATCATAAACCAATACCGTTATTTTAAATTTTGTATAATAAGGAGTGGGATCGAAAAATTTCCGACACAGTTATATCGCTTATAACGTTTTTTTATGTTTAAAACCCAACTATTTTTGGATCAAGTTATCTTTTAAAAAGTCATCAGATTATGTGTACAAAAGATAAGCCAAATCGGATTATTAGTTTGTTTACAAATGGACTTGAACAAAAAGTGAGGCCAAAAAAGTAAAATTTTTTAAAAAAAAACCCTAGAATTTCTTTAAAAAAAATTTGCTTAATTGTCCAGTAGTCAGAATAATCAACTGATATTCACATTCTTTTTAAATAATTGATGAAGGCTATAATAGGAGTTTCCAATACTATCACTTTTTTGGAAATGGTCTGCTCCTATAAATTAGGGCACTTAAAGATGCCAAAAACAAAAACTCAAATACTCACATTTTGTTCAGATTCCATTTATAAGCGAAATAATGAACCGATCGCTTTAATATTTTGCACACATAATCTGACAACATTCTAAAAGGTAACTTGACAAGAAAAAAAATTGCAGTATCGTACACAAAGGCAGTTGTAAGTGAAAATGTATGTCGGGTTATTTTCGTTCACATTCCTTATAATATAAAACGTTTTAATATTTGTTTAAACGCTTGTTGTATAACCGCTTATAACCTTCCTTCTTATAAAGCCCCGTTCACATAATCACACAAGTATGTTATACATGTCAGAAATGTGTTGTATAAAGCAAATGTATAATGTATGTAAATACAATTCGTTACACACATGTCAAAATATCGACACACATTTAAGAAATATCCTCACACATTTTTTTTTTTTTACAAGCTTTATTTTTTGAAGTATTTTACACATGTTTAACACAAGTGTTGTATTATACATAAAGATTATAATTAACAAATTGTAGAAAAAGTAAATAAGTAGAAGAATCACTTTTAAATGTATGTAGTAAAATTTTAGCACAAAATTTAAAAATTTTCATAAATAACATTCCAACAAATACAGTTAGACTCGGTTCACACACGGCAATTTTACTTGCGCAATTCTTGAGTTTATAGAAGAGGGAGGGAAAGAGAATGATAGGGGGTACAGATTTGCCCGTACTCCAATTCCGTTTTGTTTTATCATCCGCAATTTTCAACACTGCAGGTTGATATACGAAAATTGCTGAAACAAACTTTTCCTGTGTGAACACAAAAGCAATTTCAAAGGAGAATTGAAGAAAAATTGCGCAATTATAATTGCCGTGTGTGAACCAGGATTTACATTTTTCAATACACTAAAAGTTCTATAAGTGTCACCTATCTGAATCAATTTTCTAAAAAAAAAAGCAGACTTATAGAATTTTCATACAATTAAAACGTACTAGGAATCAATTTTGTTCATATATTTTTTTGTTTTACTTTTAGACTTATAGAATTTTAAAAATTTATTTTTGCAACTTTTAAGGCAAGGTGACAATTACAGTACTACATGCATCAACTTTTCAGACCTTTAAAGAGGGTGACAGTTATATACAAAATAACCGGCGTATTTTTAATTGACTATAAAGACGCCAAATGAGGTTTTTATTATAAGAATTTAAGCTACTTCGATAGAAAAATAAATTTACAAAATATTTTGTGAAATAATTTTTTGTGTGCAGAGCACGGTTTTCCAAACGAGAAAGCGTTAAATGAACACGATTTTCAAAAATCTTGAAAACATATTTATGTTGTCTAAAAATCGTTGATACTAAACACAAAGTAAGATTGGAGCTTAAACTTAAAAAAAGCTCTAACTTTGGTCCAGGACATACAGGATTCTAAAAGGACATTGCCTTATCTTGAAAACGTATGAACGTATTTTTATGAAATTTGGTTTAAGTAGTTTTAGCAAAGTCTTTAACCAATTTCGCGTTTTTCGAAAAAAGAAAATCGGCATATCTTCTTAAGTAAAAGCACAAAGAGTAATTTTTGAGCTGTAGTTATATCTTGGTAAGAGAAATAATTTATGACTGAAGTTATTAATTTTTATGGATTAGTTTTTTAGATTCGCTTTAAACCCAAAAACGACATATACATTTGAACTGGGCAACTAAAATTATTCCTCGTTATCTTATTATTATATTTCTTTGCTCATAGTAGCAAATTTAGCTAAAAAAAATATAGGAATTGTATAAAAATACTATAAAAAAATCATACATATTTAGAACAAATTAAGTAATAAGTTATATTACACTTGGATTCTTATACATGATAACCGCAACTGTATAAATCACTCTTCTATATATATAAAATAATAACGTTACTCACACACTTACTGACTGACTGACTGACTCTACAACACCCATGCTATACCGCTGGAGCAATTGACTTGAAATTTGGCATGGAGGTTCATCCTCTTGCGTAGACGTCCTCTAAAACGGGATTTTTGAAAATTACTAAGGGAAGTGGCAATAAGGGGTAAAGTCTCCCACTTGGAGGCCTGACGTAGCCCCTTGGGATAGAAAGCTGACATTTTTAATGTGTTCTTACGGATATGACCCAACTCACTGGTATGGTACTTTTTAGAATTTTGCCCAGAAACGTCGTAGAAAACCGGCTAATTAGGGAAAAAGTCTCCCTTGGCGGCCTGGTCAAACCGCTGATGCTAAGAACTTCAAAGAGAGAAGCAGAAGACATCTGTATAGAGCGGATTTTTAGGAATTTCAATAGGGAAGGGCTAAAAGGGGAAATATCCCCCTAGGCGGTCTGGCCAAACTGTTGATGATAGGAACTTGAAATTTGGCACATGAGTTTCTAATCAGAAGTAGCCATATGTATTAACGGATTTTTTGAAATTCTATAGGGGAGTGGCATAAAGGGTAAAAGTCTACCCCTTGTCGGCCTGCCGAAATCCCTTTGGTCAGAAATTGAAAAATTAAAATTATATGCTGTTTCAAATATACTTTTTGGATTTCTGCCAGGAACGTAGTTAAAATATGGTTTACCGCAGGAAAAAATCAAACCCTGGCGGCCAGACCAAACCATTAAAGCGAGGAATTTATTTAGTATCACTAGGAGTAGGGCTTAAAGGTTGAAAAAGTCTCCCCTTTGAAGGCCTTGCCAAACCGCCGAAGCTAGGAACTTAAAATTAGGTATGTGGGTTCCTTATTATTAGTAAACATCTGTATAGACCGGACAACTGTATTGACGAGATTTTTGGAAATTTCCACGAGGAGGGGCAAAAAAGGTGAAAGTCTCACAATTTTGCTTAATCAGGGGTTAATTCAGAAAATTCTTACGCGGAGGGGTAAAAACGGTAAAGTCCCCTCCTTGGCGGCCTGCCCAAAATCCTTTGGCCATAAATTTGGAATTTTAAATGTCCAGGATCATGGTAAAAGTAGGGGTTAAAGTATGTTAATATATCACTTCTTTAACCGCTTAAGAGAGGATCTTCAAATATGGTATATGAGTGCCTGATCCAGCATAGACATCCCCTTGCAACAAATTTTTGGGAATTCCTACGGGGAGGGTCAAAAAGGTGATTAGTCTGCCCAATTGACGGCCTGGCAAACCCCCTTAAATTTATATTCACAAAATTCCATTTAAAATTTAGAACACATCAACTGATCTTAATTTCATTCAATTGATGATTTCTAAATTTCAAATGGAAATTTTTTTTCATATAAATGATATGAACAAAAATATTTTCACACGGTTTATGGAACTTTTTTATGAAATGATTTATGAAACATTTGTCATAAATTTTCAATATGATGAAACTTTTTTCCATGAGTGTTCTTAGAATGCAAAGTCAAAATTCCAAATGGTACTCCAGTTATTACTGTTTTAGTAGTTTATTAATATATAAGGTGGCGCAAAAATAACCTTCCGATGTTTTTTTTTTTATTATGTATTTATTATGTATAGCATTTTCTGATAGGAGGATAACTTTTGCGCCACCTATTATTAAAATAACTGCTAGAGTTGTATAGTTCGCGAACGACCTAGTTCAATTGAACTAGTCTTTACTTTGAACTAGTAAGCTAGTTCGCAATATTCAGCTCTTATGTATTTCGTTCTTTTTTTATCATTTAGGTGATATTTATCTTCTTTATGTTGTTTTGAGTTTAATTGTTCTTTTTTGCCTGCTCAATTTTTTTTATGTTAAAAAGAAATTTCTAATGTGAATAATTCGCTTAAATATTATCAAACAAACGATGTAAGGTACACATAAAATGCGCATTATTCTTGTGCAACTTTTGCTATTGTGCAAAATATTACCAGTTTGTATGTCATATAGGAAAGTTGTACAATATATTGGGAACATCCAAACATTTTTTGATTCTTATTGCTCAACCCAGAAATATTTTATTGTGCATTTTTTATATCATTCCGCAACAGAACAAAAGAGTGGTGCGATATTTTGTGCAAAAGTATTGCACTGTGTAGGGCAAAATAACAATATTGCTGGCAAAAATATTTGCAATATTATTGCAGTGTATGGGTGCCTTAACGAACGATCGAACGAAATTGCCAAAAAGATCGATTGAATTAAAAGAGCGACCTAGTTCATCCAGACCAATTGAACTAGAAATAGCGCTCACTCAAACGAACTAGATTGCCCAAGTCTAATGCCCGTAATTTCAAGCAATAGATACCTACCGGTGCTTAGATACCTACCCGATTTTGTTCGTGTACACGGTAGGTATCTAAGCACCAGTAGGTATATATTGCTTGAAATTACGGCCATAATTACTGCTGCAAACATGTTACAAAAATACAGTATTTTTCTTCTGTTGTTTTTTTTAATAACTGTTGTTTTGTTATTATTTTTATAGAAAAATAACTGTATTTGCAGTTAAAAACAACAACTGCTGATTACTTCACACACAACTGGCATGTAGTAACTGTAAGTGAGTGCAATATTCCCGTTACAAACTGGTTTAAACTAATTGTAAAGAAAATTAAATTTTAAAAACCTGACCTTAGACATTATATTGGATTTCAGTTTTATAGTAAATATTTCAAATCGAAATCGACAAATTTTAGGTGCATATTTTTAGATTTATTGTATATTTTTGGATTATAGTGAAAATGTAGCTTTTAAGTTGATATTATTAGACCATATTTTGATTGTTTCTTTTAGAATATTAAGTTTGGCAATTGAAAATGTTGGCTAATTAATTATTTCGTTGTCATCATCACGAAATTCTCATAAATACGTCAGTCAGTTTTTCTTGCTCTCCACCATATTCTTGCTCTCCTTGATATTTAAACTTAAAAGGTTTTTAAACAAAATTACCTTCTATAGCGAGTCATTCGACTTATATACCTCGATAAGTTTTTTCCAACCATCATTTGAAGTTGCAATTTTTTCACTTTTCATCCATCCTTTCGACATGCTATAACGACATTCTAATGATCCGTTTCTCAAACGTTTTATTCAGCACTTTTGATCTTATTCATTACCCAAATGTTCTGGGCCCATAACCTGTTATAAGGTTTTGCTTGTAATGTTAAAACAATTTCTTCATTGAATTACGTTTCATCCAATTTTAATTTTGTTTAAATAAATTTTCAAAGAGCTAAAGTTTTTAAGATTTGCAGTACATTTTTCATTTTAAAATCTTGTTTTTTTTTTTTTTTGGTTCTAAAAGTAAACATTTTTATGAAAATTCGTTAAAGGGCCAAAAATAATAGTTCGTTATATGAAAAGTTCGCTATAATTGATTTTCGTTATAACCGTAATAATTTGGGGAAATCGTTCGTTATACAAAAATTTCGTTAGAACCGCACTAAAGTCAGCAACATTTTTGCTGGGAGGATGATTGCAGAAAAATTAATATTAGCAATTTTTCTGCAAGGATGCTGACTTTACTGCTTTTTTTTTAGTGCGGTGTTCATTATAAGCGGATTTATTTACAATTAATAGTTGAAACACAATAAAAGTTAAAACTATAAGCGGAAATATTTTTTGTATGAAATACAAAAATTAGCCGTGCTACATTCCCAATCAGAAAATTACAAAGGGACCACCGCTTGCAAGGCAATTTAGCAAGTGGTGCAAGTGCTGGCAACAAGTGCTTTCGCAATTTCAAAATGATAACATCATTAGACAAAAGGTCCGTTTTTTCAATAAGTGTAGGACAAGCACTAGCGAAACCAAATTCCCAACGTTCGCAAAATGTTGGTAAAACCATGAAATAGGTGGTATTAAAATTTGTTTTCCAAAATAAAATTTAAAAAAGTTCATGTAAAATTTTGTTTGGTCCCGCAGGGATTTGAACCCTGGCCACCATATTGCCAGACTCTGCCCACTGAGCTAGCGAGACATATAATACTTGATAGCTTAAAACGTAACTGACTGATAACAGCTGGTTAACAGTTGCCTGCACAAACGTTTCAGCACTGGCATAAGGTTTGATGGAAACAACTTTGGGGAAACAAAAAAAAAGTTGGTCTTAAAATAGCTTCACCAGAAACAAAAAATTTATTTTATATGAAAAAAATATTAAGAAGTATAAAAAAAATCAAAATAAAATGTTTGCCTAAGAACGGGCTTAAATAAAGTATCATCATTTTTTTTAAATAAATGTTTTACCAGTGGTTAGACTTTTCAGCCGTTTGTAATTACTGACTGGATAACACGTTTTCCCATCGTTGGCATAGTGATATCCGCCAATTCTTTGCCAATGATTTTTTCTGTAGACCACTGAAATTATTGTAACACAAATACTGAAAAAACGTTTTTTGGAAACGCTGGTAAAGCGTATTAAACAAGTGTTTTGCTAGTAGTTTATTTACAAATCCTCGGAAGGCCAGTGGTATACCAGTGCTTGATTTTTTGTACTACTGGCAGTTCATAACTGGGTTGTCTAATATTTTTCATTATTTCTCACTGTCGAGAAATTGGAACATTTTCTTAATAAACCAGAACTACTTTTCAATAACAATTCCATTAAAAAATTTTTAAAATGCTGAATAGTTTTAACGAAATTCAAGAATAAAATTTGAAAAAAAACTGGCACTGGCACATTTATTATTTAGTTTAGGCTTTAAATATGCATTGCCGAAAAATATTGTAAAATTAGTAAATGTTAGACGTAAATCAGATATACATTAAACATATTGCTCTATAATAATCCCCAGGATGTCAATGTTATTAGTTGTATGTAAACGATCAATTTCTATGTTGTTGAATTTTCTAACTTATAGTTAGAGTACGTTCGCAATAAGAGTTAAAACTAAAAGCGAAAAAATTTTCTCATACATTGTAAAGGAAACGATAAATTTCGCCAGTAGCCCGGCAAATTTTTGCATTTCATACTAAGGCTGAGTTTTTGGGATGTCAGTTAAACTTGGTTTAGGTTAACCGGTAATGAATTTTTTCTGTCACTTCCAAGTTTATTAACAAAAATTTGTCGGAACCAATTCATCTTGTTTAAAATTTTGGTCTTTATCATAATAAACCAGAATAAATTACATTTCAGAAGCAGTATTCCATTTTAAAAGTTCGTTAATCTAAGTTTAAAGATATTATACATCCTAAAAACTCGGCCTAAATGTATTGGAAAATTTTTTTTTTATCTTTTAGTTTTTATTGTGAACGTTGTATAGTTTCCGTATAAGCCATTTCCTATATAATTGCATTTATATTACTAAAACATTTCAAGAGTCTTAATCTGTCTGCCAATTTATTTCTTATCTCATTCAAATAAATAAATTTACTATAGTTTTGTTTTTTATTATAATTTTTTAATAAAATATTTTTAATTTTTTTTTTTTTTATTTTTTTTTTTAG
The DNA here is from genome assembly GCA_021234595.1 of Delia radicum. Taxonomy (NCBI): domain Eukaryota; kingdom Metazoa; phylum Arthropoda; class Insecta; order Diptera; family Anthomyiidae; genus Delia; species Delia radicum. Next base: position 222,757,482 of record CM037851.1, read on the forward strand.
CAATCCACGCCTTTAATTGCCATAAAAATTTTATTGAAAATTTTTATTATTTATTTCATCAAAACAAACCTGTTGTTGTTATTTATTACTCGTATATCCATTTTTATAAACTGCTTGTTTAATAAGTAAATTAATAGATAGTTTTTTTTTATATATATAAATTAAAATTAAAAAATCAAAAAAAAATTCTCTATACTCCTCTCTCTTTATTATAAATGTGTGTTGTTTAATTTTGTTATTTATTCTTATATTTAAATTATACAATATATAAATATTAAGGCTAAACAAAAATAAATTAAGTTTAAACAAAAATAATTAAAAAGAAACTAAATTATATACATGTATATTTATTAAACTATATTTATTTATTATTATGATTATAAAAAAAATTAAATGAATAAAAAAAAAAAAAAAAAAAAAAAAAAAAAACAAACTACGAAAAACGAACTCCTTAAACGAGTTTTTAATAAAAAAAATGGTATGAATAGTGAATTAAAAAAAAACAAAAGTACATAAAAAACAAAAAACACCTACATTAAAATAATATCTTTATTGAATCCGTAAAAGACAAATTTAATTTAAAAACTTAAATATTTTTTTAAAAAAAAAACTTTAATATATTTTATAATGCAGTCGGTTGAACTGAAATTTTTACTAATATTACTACTATTAGTAAAAATTTTTTTACTTTAGCCTGCACGTTATATTGAAATTTTTACTATTTTTACTATGTATAATGTTTAAAATTAAATTACTTTTTTAATACAAAACTTTCTTGTTGTAGTAAAAATAGTAAATTATATATAAATAAACGAATAGACATGTTTATATAAATCTTTCAACTGTAGTTAAAAAGAAAATAATTGTTGTGAATTAAACGAACAGTTATAATTAGGGCAGTTTTAAAAAATTAATCCACATAATATTATTAATTTTAAGATAAAAAAAAATATAAAAATTAAGAATTTTGTGTGGATTTGGTTTTTTGTTTTGGCGCCCAACGTAGGGCCTCAAGCGTGAAACTCGTCTCTTTGACTTTAAAAACAGTTTATTTCATAAATTCATTAATAAATTTAAAATTTATTAACATTTTATTGCAAATTTCACATTTTTAAAACAAAAATGGAGAAAAATTTTAAACACACAGAGTTTCTGTGAAACTCTTCTTGAAATTGGATTGGCATTTGATATAATTTCCAATACAGCTTTAAACGTAATTTTTTAAATTAAATTAAAATATCTTGGCAGTGTGTTTTTAAATATTTTACTCGGTTTTATTTTTATCTGTAAAATCAACTTATTCTTGCATTTATTTAAATTATTTAGTGTAATATATAATTTTCAGATTATATCAAATTGAGTGATTATCAGAAGCATTTATTAATGTATTTGTAGGGCTTTATATTACCAATGAAATGTTAAAACTGTTAAGAATTAAATTTTTTTGTGTCGCTTGATCTTAGATTTACACCAGGAAAATCAGGTTACACACAAGAGACACAAACCAGTCGCGTTTTGTCGATACGACGTCACAATCAACTACTTATTATAGTGCTCTAAAATATGGTTACTTTTGACTACTCAATTGGTCGGTTCGAAAAAATCCCAATTCAATTCGATCTCAATTTACATGAAACGGTAACAATATACGTACAATTTCGACTTTATTGTAAAATTTAATATCCGCGATAGCTTGCGTCGAACAGATCCAATGCTACTCGAATCTTTTCAATTATCAATAGCAACCACACGACGGGCACTGCCTTACCGACCTTAAGCCTATATACTAAAGGAATAAATGAATGTTTTGAAATATATTCTCTTGCGTGCTGTGACAGGCATCACACGATTTTTATACATAAAATAGCAAAAAACAGACTATTTCATTTAAAAAAGTTTTTATTTTTTTCATAGGATACTTTAATGTTGTTCATGTATTTATAATTTTTAAGATTTAATATTATTAGAGCAAAAAAAAATTTGTTGTATACAAAAATGGCTTGCGAATGTGTTGCAAGACATTCGTGCTACCCTTTAATACATACTAAAGGGGTGCATGAATGCTTTGAAAAAACATTCGCTTACGCGCTCTGATGCCACTTGTGATGATTTTTATACTTAAAAAAGCAAAACTACTTAGCTTAAACAATTTTTTTTATTTATTTGTCCATGTTTTCATAATTTCCAATATTTAACCTGTTTCTAGATATCCTCAATTTGAGATATTTAGAAACGACTTTGTATTATATCCGCAATTTTAAAATTTAATATACATTGTTTTGATGCTTACACTACTGTTTGGCATATGCAGTAAATTTTGTATTCAAAAACTAAAAGAAAAAATTATTCATTAAAGTTTTGCTGCAATTGACATAATGCGTACAAAATATACTTCATTGGCTGCATTACCAAAACAACGAACGTAAATTAAAATAAAAATGATAACAGATTTTAGCCGTACATAAATGTATGGGGATTCAGTATCATTAATCCGAAATTAGAAAAGAGACCATACTAGCGTATGTAAAAAATAATGGGTATGAGTATAAAAAAGAAATCTTTCAAATATAAATCGATTTTCAATACTCAATACTGCAGGATATTTTTAATTTGCATACTCGATACTACTCAATACCTTTAAATTTTATATATTTTCCAATTTTTTAAAATGTTGTCTTTTTAATAAAATTCAAATTTTTAAAACTTCATCTTTTTTCTTTATACTTGTCACTTTTGATATCTTCTTTTAGCCGTGTTGTATTTTAATGCTTATTAGTTTACAGGAGTCGCATTTATGTATGTTTTCTGTCCAAAATACAACTCTGAAAATATCGAGTAGTTTTAGGTGTCGAGTACACAAAAAAAATCATATATTCGATACCCACTACGCCATCTTTTAAAAGCACTTCACATTTTGCAACTGTTATTCAGAAAATATCAATTGAATTTTAGAAAATATCAATTGAAATTCAGAAATTCCATTTGAAATTAAGAAAACATGAATTGAACTTCAGAATTTGCATTTAAAATTTAGAAAACATAAATTGAAATTTAGATTTTCCATTTGAAATTTAGAAAATTTTATTTAAATACCAATTGATATTTTCTAAATTTCTTATGATGTTTCCTGAATTTCAATTGATATTTTGTTGGTATTTTCTAAATTACACTAAAACAGTTGACAAACGTAATTTTCAGATGCATATTAAAAGGCTTGTTTTTTTCCTACACGTGTTACGAAATCCCATACAAAATTTGACATTGCACTAAAAGAACAAAATTTCATCATATTGATGATATTGCTTCATAAATCGTTTGTCAATTACAGTTGTTTTTCTATTTAATAATACAAATCTTCATTTTTACTGCATTTGTTAGTTGTATTTCAACAGCTAAAAATTGTAGATTCTACTGTCGAAACTTTTTTGAGTGTATATATCTCCAATGCAAAATAGGTAATATCTGAAGTAGCATTTGCAATTTTGACTTTAGATTTTAAGTAGAACGTAGGAAATAAAATTTGTCGTTGTAATCGCAAGAAAAACTCATTTTTTTTATTAAAATATATTTTAAAAATACCGAAAAAATACCTGCTTAAAAACAGAAGTTTTTACTAATTTTTTCAGTTGTTTGAAAATGTAAGTTAATTTTTTTAGTTATTTTTACTGAATTTGTTGATTGTTTTTCAACAATGAAAAATATGTAAAGTTTTAGTTATTTTAACGGTTATTACTAGAGATGTCACGAATAGTGTATTCGGTACTTTACCGAATACCACATTTTCGTATTCGGTTTAAACTGGAAATAGACAAAATTAAATAGAGTAATAAAACTTGTTTAGGTTGAAAAATCATATCCAACCAATGCAAAACAGCCGTGTTTTGACGATTTAAAGAAAAATATTATGTGAAAAACTCGATTTTCTCAATTTATATAATAAAAATGCCATTATTAAGCTATATTGTTGCAACCGAAAAATTTTCCCGAATAGTACTACTATTCAGTATTCGGCCGAATTGTAAAAACATGCCGAATATTCCGTCTATAGTAATTGTAGTTTTAACTTTCGTTTTAAGTAGATTATACTGCCGAAGTTTTTTGAGTGTACCAAATTGGGTATCAAATGAAAGGTATTTTGAAGACATTCACTGACACATAAAACATGTCCGTTAACTTCCAAATACTTTTGTTAGCGGCAATTTACACGCTATCCATCTCTGTCCACCCACATCTACTATTTCCCTGTATTGGTAATACGAATTGTGAAATTATTGAAAAATTACATTTCGTATCAGTAATACTTGGAAATAGTAGATATGGGGGGACAGGGTACATAGCGTGTGAGTCAAGCTATAGGAGCAATTCACACGCTATCCATCCATATCTACTATTTCCTGTTATTTTTGATACGAATTGTCAAATTATTGTTAATTCTCTTTTCAAAATGACAAAATACTGGGACATAGTAGATATGGATGGACAGGGGTGGATAGCGTGTGAATCAAGATTTATTCTAAAAAAATGCGTTTTCAATGACTTAAAAGCAGTCATTTTGGTAAGAATTTGTAGTTGATTTGGTTTAAAAATCATGTGTATTAATGAATATCTAATTTTAGCTTTTCCTCCTATATTTCAAATATTTCAAATACTTTAAAAACGATATAGGCAATATTCTTCACCTTTACAACGTATCCAAAGTACAGTAGAATCTGTGAGTCCGAAGCGGAATGCCTTCCTTGTTAGTCATTCCTATGACCTGTTAGTTTGGAAATTTGACCGCTATCTGTAGCACTCTTAAAGACCAAACCATATAGTGAAAGCACCAGTGAACATAGGCAGTTCTGCCAAATATTGTTCCCGGATTTCGAGAAACTATTTACTTTTTGATTTTTTTAACAGTTCTTGTTTAGACTAGCTCTTGTTTATTTAGAAAATCTACCATTTTATTGACGGTGGCAATATAAGAAAATTAAAAAACAATTTTACAAACTGTCCCACTGTGATCTATCTGTAGATAGTAGTATACTGAACTGATTCAGATGGTCGATAAAACAGTTTCTATTAGTTTCTTTTTAACAAACAAGGACTGCTTTTAGTTCAAATTCCTAAAAATATTAAGTTTCGCTAAGTTCAATAACTAATTTTGGTTAGTGGATTTCCATACTACTCACTGCCGCTCAATCTGCTCTCTTATTACGAGTATTTGTTCGTAAATTCACGCCGAGGAAAATTTAAAAGTTTAAATTAATTTTTAACATCTTTTTAAACAATAATTTAATAAAATTTTTTAATTATTTCAAATATTAATGATTAGGTTAGGTAAGGTCGAAAAGAGGATTCGGAGAAGGGAAAATACTTCCCTAATCCGACTCAAGTCCCTGAGGACTTACACTTAAGCCAGAATGTCGGCTTGTTGTGCGCTCTAAACAATCGGTCCTATGTCACCTTTCTACCCCAGGAACTCTGTCGCACTGACGAAACTCCTCAACTTCTTCCATCCTATGCCCCTAAGATCCCCCAATGTGGATATTGGGTCACTGGATGGTATTTCGACCCGGATCTCGGCAAATGCCGGTAAAGTTGTTTTTACTCAAATATTTAAACAAAAATGTCAAATTTACTTTTTTTTTTTTAATTTATTAATTTAATTTTCGTAAAAATATTTTAGGAAAAGGTTTAAAAACTTATCATAATATTTTTAATAAATTTGCATTTAACCATTTTAAAGTAGTTACTTAATACTTAATGCCAATCCAATTCAAATTCAATTTTTACTGAAATAGTATTTTTTTAATTTAACAACAATTGCAATTCAATTCAAAAAAAAATAATAACAAAATAAATTAAATGCTGTCTCATGTTGGAATATTATAAATACATTATACACCCTACTACTAATATATATATATATATACTTACCTACCTACCTATTTAAACAAGTAAAACAAAAACAATAATATTTATAAAATAATAAAAAGCAAAATTATAATAAAATAAAAAATATTTAAACAAGAAGAAAATGGAAAAGATATTAAACAGAGTTTCGCTAAAAGGAGTCTCCTTAACAATTAAGCCTCTATATACATACTCGTATATTACTATAGAAAAAAAATTGTATGATTAAATTATATTATAAAAACTTAATGACTTTTTTTGAAATTTAAAATAAAATGAACTCAAAACAATAATAATTGTAATTTGCAACAAAAAAACAAAAAAAAAAATACCACAGTTATATTTATTAATAATAAAAATGATAAAAAATAAAAAAAAAATATATTATTACAGAAAAAATTGCTAAAAAAAAATATAAAATTACTTAAAACTTAACAAAATAAATTTTGCTACTTTATTTTTTTCAGATCTTTTAAATATAGTTCGCCGAAGATATTTTTATTTTTTATTTTATTAATTAATAATCATATAATTACAAATTATATACTATTACCCTAACCGAGCACTAGCTACTATGACCGTTGTAGCGAAAACAGACCAGTGCCTCTGGTGGGAATCAAACCCCACGACCCCCGCACTGATAAGCCAGCACGCTACCAACTAGCCTGCCGGGGCGTAGAAGTTATTTTTAATATTGTATCTGTTTAAGAAAGAAATATTTTTTGTGAAAAAATTTCGATTTCGAAAAAACTTTTACTTCATTCGTAATTTTCAGATGCATATTAAAAGCCTTGTTGTTTTCCTACACTTGTTACAAAATCCCATACAAAATTTGACATTGCACTAAAAGAAAAAAATTTCATCATATGAAGTGTGTTCGATTACTTTCCCAGTAAAGTCCAGTAAAAATTACTCAGTAACAAAATTACAGAGAGTAAGACAAATTTACAAAAAAGTAAACGAACGGAAAATTTGTAACAATTGGTAAAATATATAAAACATATATAAATATACATATATAAAACATATATAAATATCAAATATTAAAAAAAATCGGTACCGTGAAATAACTCCCAAATGAAATAAGTCCCAATGAAATAAGTCCCAAAAAAAAACGAAATGAGTCCCAATTTTAATAAATGAAATAAAATGAAAGGCCGCACCGCCTATAGGACGCGAAACATGGTGGCGCCGCATTACGTGGCCGCGCAGCAGGACGCGAATCGTACGCACCGCTTTCCAGAGGTGGCATGTCATAACGTCCAATGTAATGTAATGGACGTTATGTCACTCGAAAAGTGTCATAATGTCCATGGACTTTATGACAATTTGGAAAATGTCATAATGGATATTATGTCACTTTCAAATGTTTTCGATATTATGTCACTTTCCAATGTGGCATAGCGTCCAGACTTTTTAAAATAAAAAATTAATAATATTTAGTATATCAATACAATTTTTTTACATATTCTTTAGTAGTATATCACAAAATAAAACTAAATTTTTAAATCGTACGCAGAAAAAACTTTATTTCGCGAAGCCGCCTGCCGCGTTCTACTTAGGAAAAAACCCCTAAGAGTGGCCGAAGGCCGCCACACAGAAAAACTTGTTTTTACAAATTACTTGATGTCTTAAAAATATAAGATTTCAACGGATTCGACATCTGATTTGAAAAACAATTTTTTCTGGGTGGCGGCCTTCGGCTACCAGAAATTATTTGAAATTCTGAAACACCAATTAGACATTAGTTGATGTTCTTTTAATTTTAAATAGAATTTTTTAAATATAAAATGATACGAAAATGAAAATTATTCAAGTTCGAGGCTATACTCTATATTTCTTTATTAAGATATTGTCTATAGAGTTTTTGTTTTCAAATTTTGATCAATGGTGATAATCTTTAACTTCGGGCTTATATATTAGTTCTCGTTTAGTGAGAAAACTAGTTTATATGAATGATTGATGTAATACATATAATTGTCACTTCTTTCAAAACGTGTTCTGATGATGGGAACCTAGATAATTTCCGTAATAGATATATCAATACATTCCTGAAAGTGGTCAATTAATAAATTTGAAAACAAAAATTCTAGAACAGGTAAAAACAGCATCTGAAACAGGTTCTAGGAAATTATATATTTCATTTCCACTGGAACTTGAATAAAAATTGTAGTGGTTGGGAATTGTTTACAAGAAATGTTCTTGAGAATTGGAAGAAGAAATCGGATAAAGAATAAATATTATTGATAGTTGTGTGCCATTGGTTGCAAAAAACAAATTTAGCCTTGTCTTGAAATAGTTACATAGAAATATTGGTGTAACATTAAAGCCGATTAAAAGATGTTATCTAGTGGGCTATGGATCGTTTTCATGGATCGTTTTAAAATAATTTTATGATATTTTTTATAGCGTTTCTTTTTTCTAAGCTTTTCTTTCTATTTTTTTTTTTTTTTGCCAAAGTTAAGAAAATTTACAAGTTTTGGATAAAAATCCATTTAACCGGTTAATCGACATATTTTAACCGATTATTCGGTTCGAATAATTAAGTTTTAAATTATTTGTTTTGACATTAACCGATTAAACGATTAACAAAATTAAAAACACTATTATACATATGCAAGAAAATGTTATAGAAAACGATAGTGTAATAAAGCGTGGTTTTAAGGAGTGGGAGAATGGGAAATTTCCCTGTTTAGTTCCCCCCCCCCAACCTCTTCCTGGATCCGCGCCTGCTTAAGCCCTTTTCACACATATGTGTTATACATATCAAAAATGTGTTGTATAAAGTAAAATTTGTATAATGAATGTGAACACATTCCGTTACACACATGTCAAAATGTCGACACACATTTTTTGACAATCTTAATTTTTTGAAATATTTTATAAAGTTAACACATGTCTTAACACAAGTGTTGTGTTATACACAAATAAAGGAAAGGATATGTGCACACACAAAAAATTTCCAGAGGGAATACGATGAAAGCATACTTAGTAAAATTTTTTTCATTTAAATTTTGCGAATTTTGTCACGTTTTGTATAAATTGTTTATCCCCTTGTGTTAATTTTGTATCTGCATTTACATAATTTTCCTAAACTACTTTCTACATAGCAAGTAATTTTATACATAATAAAATATTGCTTATCATTTTTATCTATTTATACAACTGTTCTTATTATGCTAAATCTTGACAAAATGGCAAACTTATGTTGCATAATACCTCTAACATTTTGTGTACATATTTTAATCAAGCATTACTTGGTAACATGTAACAAAATAAATGTGGACTAACATAATAGAGAATAGGTCATTTCTTTTACAAAAATGTTTTCGAGAACAAAAAAAAAAAAAAATACAACACAAAATAGTTTGTTCTCTGTGAAATAAAATATGTATTAATTAAATAAAACTTTACTGAAACATAAATAAATTAAATCTTATAAATAGTACAGATAAAAAAGTAGCCGAAACAAAATTCTGTGAAAAAGGTAAGCTTATTTTATTTCTTAACTAACTAAATTTTATTTTATTTTTTGTTCCAAGTTATTGAAGTGGTGAAATTGACAAACTTTTTTTTATTCTTGGTGCAAATGAGAAGGAGGTTTTAACAATAATAAGTAAAGGGAATATTTAACATTATTGTAATGTATTTGTTATTTATTTTATAAAAATTTTGAATACATTAACAAAAAAAAAACAGCATTTTTAATCTAAAAAATGGAACAATTTATTAAACTATCATATGAAATGCAGTAGATATTTTTATTACGATTTTCAGCTTAATTTTTACAAAGTTTTTGTAGTTAAGTGTCATAATATTTTTATTCAAATCATTTTCCTAAGTTGATTGACAAACTTCCCTAGAAATGCTCCTACTGTACTCGGTAATATTATACCCTTTTTTTGATAAACGTTCCCACTGATTTTTTGTGTGTAGATAACAGTCTGAACAATCAATTTTTCTTTTATACTTTTTTGACAGACACACTTTTCATTATACATGTGTGAAGTAAAGTATAAACAGTAATGTGATAATGTAAACGGGGCTTTAAATGTATTTTTTGTGTGTAGCGACAACAGTCTGAACAATCAAACGATTTTTCTAGTATACATTTTTGACAGACAGAATTTTATCACGCTTTTCTTTATACTTGTGTGAAGTAAAGTATACACATATGTGTGATAATGTCAACGGAGTTTTAGTATAAGGCGACTGAAAGTTGATTAGCCGTTGGGCTTTTGACTGTCGGCTTTGAGCCGCCGTCGATAACTTCGTCGGCACTGATCTGTGACAGTAAATTCGAAAGCTGGTAAAACAGTCCTCCATCATTCAAAATACCCAACTATTGTGAATAATTCTCGATGAACTCTGTTACCAATACGACGATTTTCTCATTAAAACTTGCGTTTTAATTTGTATTTGGCGAGAACAATTCTTGAAAAAGCTCGTATGACGCTAGCTTTATTTGTATTTGATTGATATTGACGGCAATGTAAATTAAATGAAAGCACTGCCTTGCCGACTTAAAATTGACATATCGTCAGCTTATTATTGGTTTGACCTATACACCAAAATATCAAATTTGAGAAATACGATAAAGGTTTACACAAATTAGTCTTGAAATCTAATCTAATTGAAATCTAATTTTTGTGTTTATTTTGTTAATTGACATTTGCCACATTTAAATGTACACATACACTAAACCATTTGTGGTAAAAGATTAAAGAACAAAATCTAAAAATTGCTCAATAATATTGCTAGTGTACCTTAAGTGTCGTTATTATTTTTCACAAAGCTGTATATAATCCATGTTTAACTAAATTTATTAAAAAATGGTCAGTGGGTCAAACCAATAGTAAGCTGACCAGAGGCAGAATTCCTGTTTTGTGATAAACAAATATATGCAAACTTAAAAAAACCACATATTTCGATGAAAAGAAAATTGAGTAATTAAAACTAGAGATGGTTGCGTATGCATACTTTTGCGCGATATATGTGAATCACCCGTGAGTATGAAATTTAAACCTTATTTTACTCACGTGAACGTAAGTACACTCAAATCAGTTTTACAGTAGAATCTACTGAAAATTACAGTTAAAACAACTGTAATTTCAGTTAAAAAGACCACAAAATGAATTACCGTTAAAATAACTATAAATGCAGTTGTTTTTAACTGTTGAAAAACAACTAACAAATGTAGTATTAACAACTAACAATGTAGTAAAAACAACTGACAATTTTTTACTACAAAAATTTTGAAACGACTGTAAAACTTAATAAAAACTACTGTTTTTCTTGAGACTTTTTTCAACTACCGACTTAGTTATATACAATTAATTTTGTTAACTTAGCCTCAGTTAGTGGTATTTCACCTGATACACCTGAGTATTTTGAATATAACTTCATTTTTTATCAGTTGTATGATATTTCGGCAATATCGAATATTCAAAAAATAAAATTTTTATTTAAAACACATAAAAAAAAATAAATTTTAAAATATTAAATTTTATTTAATTACATATATTGCAAATAAAAACTAAAATTATGTTTTTTTCCGAAAAAAAGAGCTGACAAAATGTATTCAAATGTTGATGGGATAATTCAATTTTAATATGTTTGTACAATCAGGATAAGCAATTGTAAATTTTACGAATATATGCTTGTTTTTAATAAAAAGTAAAAATATAAATTAAAACATATTTTTATCATCTGGGTGGTGTTCTAGAAATAGTTTATTTTTATCTTCCAGAATATAATAATAAAGCAATATCGCCAATTTATATTCCAGAGAAATTTCTTTTGTATTGCTAAGAGATATTGCAATCTGGACACATTTTCTAACAAAAGCGGTATCTTCCGCAACACGAAGGCGATTATTTCCGCAATCAAAATTTTCTTAAAGGCAATCCGTTTGGAGAATCGTAATCGTGTTGTCATATTTCTTGGGTAAGAACTTGAGCCGCTTTCACACCCAAATACACTACGCAATATTATTGTGCATCTTTTCCTATTGTGCAAAATATTACCAGTGGGTAAGTCATATTGGAGGGTTGTACATTATATTGCAAAAAATCAAAAAGGATTTGATTCTTATTGGGCAACCAAAAAATGTGAAAAATACGTTATAGTGTGTTGGCCACATTGTGCAATTTTTATATCCCTACACAACAGAACAAAAGAGTGGTGCCATATTTTGTGCAAGAGAATTGTACATCTTATTGCACTGTGTAGGGCAAAATGAGAATAATACTGTATGGATACATTAAGTTCTTTATTCTATTCCAACAGTTCTTTTTTGTTTTCCACTCGTTTTGGCAAAATACGTATTTTGCATTTAGGTGTGAGTATGATATTTCGTGCCGTCGTTGGAGACTTGAAATTTTAACTATACAAATTGTCAAAAATCATGCTATATTACTACGATAACACGTTAGCACTAAAAAAGTGAATTACTTCATCACGTTACTCGCGCTGTGCTAAATATGTTAATGCCTTTTACATGAATTACGAAATACCGGATTTTCACGAAAATTACGATTTTTACCACCGTCTTTTTATTGATGACAACTATTATTGGGCTTAAGTAGAGTTTAGTGGCATAACTTCGATCACTTAAAAGTTGTTACCCTAAATTGTGTTTTTGGAGTTGATTTAAATACAAATACTATTACAAAGGTGGAAAACTAATAATGGACAAAAATAGTTAAATTTTTAACAAAAACCCCACAAAAAATTAACATTGCCCAACTTTACCCTTCAATAACTTTTTTATTTCATGAGATATGGTGGTATATTATGCATTTAATGAATAGTTATGAAATTTGCTGTCAATTTCTATACACTTTTGTATATATTTATATAGACACTTTTTAAATGGCGAGCCCATTTCTCAACAAAAAAAAAAAGTACAAAATACAAAAATCTAAAATCAGGCTGTAATGGTTTAACTAATGGATATATGGTACCTAATTGGAAATATATTTCAAATAGCTTTCATATCATATACATATTGTCGTGATCGGAAATGTACTTTTTGATAAAATTAAAGAAACAAAATCGGCGGGCTACTGACAAAATTTTGCGATTTATATTAAATGTATTGAAATTGCACACAAAATGTATGGGAAAATTTGTTTGCTTTTAATACCAACTTACTTGAGCGGATTCGAAACTCGTTTATGAAACGTTATATGAATTAAAATAAAATAGAATATAATGTTGTTGCTTTGTCTCTATCTAACTCATTAAACAGAAACCCAAAAAGAAAATCTATTTTCAACAGAATTTACTTTTCGCAAATCCATCACCATTTGTTTAGTATGTACAAAAGCAGGCGCGGTTCCTGTCAACCAAAATAATATTTTTGAATACATAAATGTAAAAAAGATTAAAAAATTAGTTAAAAATACTCTAAGTTCCCTCCCCAAAACCTTTTTTTGGATCCGCGCCTTACAAAAGAGGCAACATATTAGATGTATGTACCATTTTAAACACATCAGATGGCTTTCATATCATTACAGTCTGTTTACGCTCGAGTAATGAAGCCTTTAGCTTTAGCTTAATTGTGAACCCTTTCTGATATGCAATTTTGCTGGGTTGCTGGCGATTTTTTGTGTATATGTGAGTTACAAAAAACCGCAAGATTTGTGAAAAAAAGCAACAAGTTGTCAACAGTGGTCTTTTTCTTTGAACTGTCATTTTATCGTGACGTTTCCATCATTTACTTCATTACGTTTTTTATCAGAGTTGCATCAGTAAATACCGTACGTGGACATAAAGCGGACGGGTGTATTTTCTTATTAGAATACCAATTAGAAAATTTATAAAAAAATATAAAATTATTTTCATCAATTTATTAAATATAAATAAATTATTAATTTTTAAAACATACACACAAAACCACCAATTTAAAAAGCACAAATTTTTGTTGTAATTTGAAGAATATAAATTAATTAAAGTGTAAGCGTAAAAAAGTGACGGAATTTTTCCAAAAATAAATTTTTCACATATTGCCTGCGTGAATCATTTAGAAAAAAACACAAATTTTTTGAGTTTACGTTTTTTTTATTGTGGGGCGGTGGAATCAAACAAAATAGTGTGATTAAAATAAAATAAATAATTTTGGAGAAAATCATTGAAACCAGAAGAGAGTGATAAATCAAAAAAGTAAAAATGTTTAGTTTTTTGAAGCGTGAAAAAACCAACCAAGAGGTGGTGGAAAATGTTATTGGAGAATTAAAAAAAATCTACAAAAGCAAACTGTTGCCCTTGGAGGAACATTATCAATTTCATGACTTTCATTCACCCAAATTGGAAGATCCCGATTTTGATGCTAAACCCATGATTTTATTGGTCGGTCAATACTCAACGGGTAAGACTACGTTTATACGTTATTTATTGGAACGAGATTTTCCTGGTATTCGCATTGGTCCTGAACCCACCACCGATCGTTTCATTGCGGTAATGCATGATGATAAGGAGGGAGTAATACCTGGTAATGCTTTGGTAGTGGATCCTAAAAAACAGTTCCGTCCCTTGAGCAAATATGGAAATGCTTTCCTGAATCGTTTTCAGTGTTCCTCTGTTAACTCACCCGTATTACAGGCTATATCGATAGTGGATACGCCCGGTATTTTGTCGGGAGAAAAACAACGTATTGATCGTGGCTATGACTTTACGGGAGTTTTGGAATGGTTTGCTGAACGTGTCGATCGCATCATTTTGTTATTTGATGCCCACAAATTGGATATTTCTGATGAATTCCGTAGATCTATTGAAGCCCTTAAGGGTCATGATGATAAGATACGCATCATTTTAAATAAGGCCGATATGATTGACCATCAACAGTTGATGCGGGTCTATGGTGCACTTATGTGGTCTTTGGGCAAGGTTTTACAAACTCCCGAAGTTGCTCGTGTCTATATTGGTTCGTTCTGGGATCAACCATTACGTTTCGATTCAAATCGACGTTTGTTTGAAGATGAAGAGCAGGATCTCTTTCGTGATTTACAATCACTGCCTCGCAATGCAGCCCTACGCAAGCTAAACGATCTTATTAAACGTGCTCGTCTCGCCAAGGTGCATGCCTTTATTATCTCCGAATTACGTAAAGATATGCCTTCAATGTTCGGTAAAGATAGTAAAAAGAAAGATTTAATTAAGAATTTGGGTCAAGTTTATGATCGTATTCAACGTGAACATTCTATTTCGCCCGGTGATTTCCCTGATATTAAAAAAATGCAAGAAGTTTTACAACATCAAGATTTCACAAAGTTCCATTCTTTGAAACCCCACCTGTTGGATATTGTTGATAATATGCTGGCCAAGGATATTGCCAGATTAATGGAAATGATTCCCCAAGAGGAGATGACCTTGGTGTCAGAACCTGTAATAAAGGGTAAGTTTGAAAAAAACTATGTATATATTATTTAAAATGTTCTAATTATACTATTTCTCCTCGTATACCAGATATATCAGGTATTATATTTGATTCTATTTCAAAGCTTACACATTTAAAATTTTTATAAATTAACACTATGGCACTTTTAAATTTTATGTTTTTAACTTACAATTCGTTTTTGTTTGACGTACGTTACCGTGGAAATTGTAAGGACATTTTTGTTGCTTCGGGTAATTTGGGTTACCGGGTTGTGGGGGATGTTTCAAAGACGTGGAACAGAACAATAATTTAAGAGTTTATTAGGCAGTTAAGGAAAAACGACCGTTCTATCTTTTTTAAATTTCAGTACCTAATATTTCGTATTGTTTTTAATTAAAAAAAAATTAAAAGAAGTAAATCGATATTCTTTATTCAATTAAAGCAATTATCCACTTCCTTTCAATCATCCACTTCCTTTTTAATCACATTTGTAATTTTGATTTTTAACCAAATCAAACCCGTTCGGTTTTCATCGCATTCCAGTATAGAATGTTTTTGGGAAACTTTTACTTATTTTTAACATAAACGCTAAAATTTGACTATTTAACGATATTTCAGTTATTTCGGTAACGGGGTTTTTTTTAGCGGTAACGTTATTTTAATTATTTAGGTAACTTTATTTTATTGATTCTGGTAATTTCAATGCACATCTATAATTTTAGCCCCATTATTCCCAAATTCTAATGACTAGCTAGTTTATGATAAAACTTTGGGAAAATGTATAGGTATTTACAACGATTAATTTTTCTGATTTTGTTAGAAATTTCGGTAAGGATAACGCTATTTCAATTATTTCGGTAACGGTATTTTAGCAATATCGGTATTTTAGTTATTTTGGTACCGATATTTTAAGGATGCTGGTATTTTAGTCCAATCGGTAACGGTATTTTACGGATAACGGTATTTTAATTATTTCGGTAACGGTATTTTAGCAATAACGGTATTTTGGCAATTTCGGTAACGATATTTTAAGGATGTTGGTATTTTTATTATATCGCTAACGGTATTTTACGGATAACGATATTTCAATAACTTCGGTAACGGTATATTAGGGATAACGATACAAATTTTGAAATACATTTTCTTTAGATATTAATACAAAAACTTCTATTAAAATTAAAAGATTTTCCTTAATTCTGAGTAAATATTTTTTCCATACGAAAAAAGCCCAATCCCAAGTAATTTTTTCGATAAAAAAAAATATGTTTTGTTAAACAAATTTTTTCTTCAGAGAAACATTTGGATTCTAAGGCATTTTTTATAAAAGCACTTTTTTAATAGCCCCGATGAAAAAAGTTTCTTTATACTCATATACAACCTGATATCATATATACTTATATGTGTGGCAATATATTACGATATATGTTCATATCCTATATTCAGTTTATGCAATTTTTTTGATATGGCGTAATATATCATTGTATCGTATTTATATATTGTATTAGCATATCTTGTATATATAATCATATGAAATATATATAGATCTATATATGACCATATATTCTACCATATATGATCGTATGTAAGTGTATATGGTACAATTAATCAAAAATAATTGTATCACCTTTATATACAATTATATATGGCAAAACATATCATTATATATAAATATATATAGTAAAATGTAATGAAGAAAATTCTATCACTACTATACATTTTTTAGCATCGTTTAAATTGGAATATAAATAAGTTTCAAAATTTACTGAAAAAACCGTGAAAAACTACGTTTTTTTTTTGGTTTTGTATTGTTTTTTTTTATTAAAGTACTAAAAAACTACATTATAATTATTATGATTTAAACCAACGAACATATAGACTAAAAAAGAACAAAGGTCTTCAACATCTGTTAAATTTCATATGCCAACAGCTTTTTTAATGCATATTTTTTAGTGCATATAAAAGAAATTTTGTGTTTATGATACAAAACGTATTCTCTGCATACATTAAACAACATAAATTAACTTTAAAATTAAATTAAAATTACTTCAAAGCATGAAAATTAATTAATTAATAAATTAAAAGTGTCACTGTGAACACATTATTTTCGAAACTTTTAAAACCAGTTCAGGTTTTTAGAAGAGAAATTTGGAAACGCCTTGTTTACACAAATGAAACACCCAACCCTTTTAACATGCGTAATGGATACTAAATTTAAAATTTTGAAAATTAAATAGTTGCTTAGTTCCACTATACGCAATATACTTTCTTCCACTGATCATGTTTTGTACTTTCAGTCCTTACTTCCAATTGAATAAATCATAGTTCAAAAACTTAAAGCTTTAAATAAAATGTTCCGAATTTTAAAACATCAATAATTAGAGTACTTTTCGCATTTAATCAATATTGCTATTTGTTAATATATTTTTCACCGGAGTAGATAGACCGGTCTTGGGGACTAAGCACCTCCCAGAAATAGTTCACCAGCAAAGATGCTCATTGAAAATACAGGTTTCTAAAACGTAATGTTTTTAAATTTTTTCTTATAAAAATGCATTTTCCATAATAATACACCGTGAAAAGGAAAATGTTGATTGTTTTCAGAAAGTTCATATTGTCATTTAAAAGATTTTTTAAGCTTAAGTTGACAATTGTTAATTTTTTTCGAATCTGTTAACATGTTCTGGCTGGATTTTTTTAAAGCTTAGAAATATGGAACTAAAAAATATAATTTTAGACTCTATGAACTTTTTAGATCTGTCAAACGTCTTTTGAGTATAGCAAATGTCTAAATATAGGAAAAAAATGGAAATTCTGTTGAAAATCATATTCATTTAAAAAATAAACAATATTCGAGTTTAGCATCCTAAAATTCGTTAAAAATTATGTATCACACTTTTAGTTTTCCTGAAAATAATTTTTTTATAAGCATAATCCGAAACTTACACTCATATAAATAAACCTGTAAAAATATCAGAAAAAGCTACTAAAAATTACGTTGCAGAAAAAACTGAAAAATCTAGATATTAGTAAGATAAGAACAGCAAAAATAAAACTGTTAAATTTACAAAAATTTCAAGTTAAATTTTAGTTAATTTAAAATAGAATATTTATAGACAAAAAACAGCAAACAAAAACTGTTATATTTACAAATTTTTTGTTATATTTATCTTCAATGTAATGCAAATAACAGCATATGATGCTTTTTTTTAATAAAAAAAAATTTACCCAGAATATGTTGGTAACAAATTTGAGAAAATTTACATGTGGATTACTATCATTAAATTATCAACTTTTGACACTCCTTAAGAAAAGATCTAAAACAAGTTAAAAAATTACCATCATTATTAGCATCTCAATCGTTAGAAAAATACTTTAAAATCTCGGAAATAAAACTCATATCAATTTATTTCATAAAACTTAATTTTATTTATTTGTGCTACATGCAAAAAAGTTTTGCAGTATAATCTACTGAAAATGACAATAAACAACAACTAAAATTTCATTTAAAAAGGAGACAAATGTAATTATTAAAGAATACAAACAAGCTTGACAATTGACACATAAATTAACCACTGACGAGTCCCAGGAGGGGGACGAAACTGCGGCAGTCTGGTGTATCCCTTGTGTCCGTAAAATTTTTCAATAAAAATGTTTTCTTCTTCTTCTTCCTGTAAAGAGACTAACTAAAGCTTTTTTTTTGTTAAAATTTTTTTACATTTTTTTTACACATATTTTTTTTTTGATATTTCTATTTTTAGTTTTTGTGCTTAAAAACAGATATTTCTTAAGATTTTTGATTTTTAGCTTTAAAATTACATTTTTTTTTTTGCCGAAAACATCTTAGATTTTTTGTCTTCGGTGGTAATTACCGTTAGAATAACTAAAAATGGAGTTGTTTTTAACTGTTAAAAAAAAACTAACAACTAAACAACTAACAAAGCCGTGAAAACAACTGACAATTTTTTACTACAAACATTCTGAAAATTGGCCAAAACTACTGTTTTTAACACTTATTTTTTTCGGTATTTTAAAAATTTTTTTTAATAAAAAAATAATTTTTTCTTTCATTTAAAATAAAAAATTTTGTGTTTTCCTACATCCTACTTAAATTATTATTATTAATCTTTATTAGTATTCATAATACTTTAAAATACATAACATTTGTTGATGCGATTGTGGATTATTATATTTTACATAATTTACATTATGTTTTTTAAATCTATTTATATTAGTTTCAGTTTTTACATGATTTGGCAAAGTGTTGTAGAGTTGTAGCCCTTTATAGAATAGTGAGCGCATACCCGCTGATGTTAATGTCCTTTGCAGTCTAAAATCTTCATTATTTCTCAGGTGATATGGTTGAGCCTCCCTAACGTATAGTATTTGTTCCGTTAAGTATTCTGGTGCCATTCCTATTTTAATTTTTTGTATGAAATTTATAGTATTTAATTGGAGTCTTTGTTTTATATTTAGCCATTTTAGAGTTTCTAACATGAAATTGATTGATGTGTACCGGTTGCATTTTAGTATAGAACGCATTGTCTTATTTTGGAGTTTTTGCAGTCTTTCAATTTGATTTGCTGTGCAGCATGAGTATAATATTGTTGATCCGAATTCAAAATGTGGTTTAATCATTGTGTTATATATATTAATTGCTGTTAATATTGATAGTTGTTTTCTTAATCTTTTGAAAAAACTAATTTTTTTGCCGATTTTTTTTACAAATATCGAGCCCTATCCGCCAGAAAGACGTAAGTAACCATTTTTCCATTTTCGGGTTTTTGATGAAAATATTTATTTTGCGACCATTTGCATCATTGGTCAAAACTTCATAGCTCTAGGAAGTACCGTTACAAAGTTAGACAAAAACAAAAAAAGGCGTAAGTGCTTATTCCTATATGACAAACAATAGTTTGTTTACATATTTCCTGACGGCAAAGTGTTACTTACGTCCTTTTTTATTTTACAAATAACTCAAAATCTAGGACACGCTCGATCATGTTTTATTCATCGTTGGATTCGTAATTCAAAAGACTTTAATTTGTTTCTCATATGTTTATACTTTTCTTAAACCAAGCAAGAAATAAATCAAAAAAAGTAAAATTGGGTCAAATTAGACCCCCTTGTTTAACCCCTTAAAGTGAGATTTGGTACAAAAAAACAGTTTGGTTTTCTTTATATTTTGGTCTTTTATAACATATTTTAATTTCATTAAAATCCGATAAGCCAAAGAAAACTTAGAAAAAAACTTAAAAATTCCTTTCCTGTAAAATTATGAAATTGTTACTTACGTCTTTTCGGCGGATAGGGCTCGATATAGTCAATATGGTTTTTAAAATTTAAATTTTTATCAATTATAAAGCCCAAATATTTAATTTGATCTACATTTTCTATTACTTCATTAAAAAGCAAAGTCAACATTCCAAACAGAACTCCAGTTATGATGTTTTTATGCATTGGTGATGCAATGAAAATGTATAATTATTATGAACATATCTATAATAATAAAAATAAACTACACGAGAATTTTTAAAAACTCGATATAATCTTCTATTTTTAAATTAATAGTTGTTAATCGCAAAATTACTATTTTGGTAGTTGTTTATTAAAATACTATTGTAAAATAACTGCTTCAAACAACTGTTACAAAAATACAGTATTTTTCTTCAGTTCATTTTTCAAATAACTGTCATAATAGTTGATTTATGTTATTTCATGGAAAAATAACTGTAATTGCAGTTAAACATAACAACCACTGATAACTGCCATGGGGTAACTGTAAAGCTTTTTTGAGTGTAGATTTTGAAAGACAACGCCTCACACATTAAGTTTTTTAAAATGTTAAATTGCTAAATTTTATTGGGAAATGAATAATACTATAACGTGGAAAAAAACTTTGCTGATTTTCACAATGCTTCTTTTTAGGATTCATTCCATGTAAAACCATCAAAAATATCAAATGTTAGACTTCCTACCCTTTAATTTTAACCAAACTTGGTATGGAAGGTTAGTGTCATAAAAATATGTCATCGTATAAGTTTTGGGTTGTTAGCTCTAACGGTTGTGGAAATATCGCGTTTTAATATATGAAAAAAAATCTAAAATTTAACAACAGTAGACGTACTTATTCGTTCATATCTTTTTACCGGTTAAAGCTATGTGATTTGTTGATACATCATTTTAAAGCTACTTTTGTCGTGCTTTAAATAAAAAAAATCAAAAAAAAAAATATATTTTTTAAGTTAAAATGCATTTTTTTTCCAAATCCGTGGTTCAACCGCTGTTTTAATAAAAAAAACTGGTTTTCTAAAAATATAAAAAAAAAATATGTTTATTATAAATTATTTTTCTATTCCGTTACCAAATCCCTTTGTGGTACTCCTGAATGTGTCTGAGTTAGCGTCTTTTTAGTAACATTTTTTCACTTTTTTATTCATAACTCAGAATACCTAAACGGCTCCACATAGGGATTTGGACAGTAATTTTGGAAGTAATTTAACATACATTTTTTTTAAAAATTTAAAAGAAAACAGCTTTTTGAACCGAGGTTTTTGAAAACCATGGCTTTTGTCGTTGAGAAGTGAATAATTTATGTGCACCACAATTTAAGTAGCTTTAAAATGAGGTATCAATGACCCGCATAGCTTAAGCCGTTAACAAGGTATGGAATATTATGTATGACAACTTTTTGTAAAATTTTTCAATATTTTTCATAATTTGAAACGCGATATTTCAAGATCCGCTGAGATTATCTGTCCTACATTTGGACGGGGTTATAGTTATATGATGTACATTAGGCCGGGTCGATAAAAAAGTTTTGCCGGTCACCCCCTAGAATTAAAGATAATTTGAAGAAGATTTGAAAAAAAAATTTTTTTTTTTTGCCACGCCCCTTGACCCCGCGCATTTGGTTTTTTATTTCCTGTGGCTCCATTTATAGTCCGATCGTAACGTGTGATATATCATTGTTTTCGGAATGACAACGGCTACATTTTCTACTTTGATCACTTTTGACTCCGACGTCAAATTCTAGAAGTGACTTCTGGAAACTCGATTTCTACCACCCTAATTCACGAGTTTTTCTAAACGATAAAAAAGTTTTTTAAATTCCATGAAATTTTGTCTTTTACAGTATATATATTTATTCAGTTGTCATTCCAAAAACAATGATATATCACACGTTACGATCGGACTATAAATGAAGCCACAGGAAATAAAAAACCAAATGCGCGGGGTCAAGGGGCGTGGCAAAAAAAAAAATTTTTATTTTCAAATCTTCTTCAAATTATCTTTAATTCTAGGGGGTGACCGGCACAACTTTTTTTTTTTGTATGGGGTGCGACCCACTCTAATGTACATCTTCTATACCATGTTTGGTTTAAATCAGAAGGGGTGGAGGAAATCGAGTGGTTGATTTTATATGCTTTCAGTATTTTATAACATTGTTTACCAACGCTCTGCCAGTGCTTTGTGTCTTGTACCATTCGAGATTGTTCCAAAAACAAAAAATAAAGTTCGATTTAAATTAGGCGAAAAAGTATCTAAACTTCAATATACATATATTGTTCAAACTTCAACGCTTTGCTATTAATACTTAATGTCTTCTTTCTGCAAAATTTCATAAAAATCTTTTTATAAGTTAATACGATGTCCTTTAGAGGAATCCTGATAAAATCCTGTGAGTCCTTAGACTAAGGTAAGGACTTATTATTAAATAAGTTTTAGTCAACTTAAATTGATTTTTTAGATTTTTGAAAACTATATTTTTTTAAAACTAATTAGTTTTCGAAATTTTACGATATTTTCATTTTGAAGCTTTCTCGCTTCCAAACCAAAAATGCTTCCAAACGGCACAAGAAAAACTTCTTCGCAAAATATTTTATATTTTTATATAAATTTCTAAGAATAAAACGCTCATTTGACGCATTTGTGGTAAATTTTATGAAGACTTCCCATGACGCAGCCTTACCCGTTAGAGGGTTAAATTCAAACTTTGACCCTTTGTAACGGTTTAATATTTTTTCTCTATTATAATTTTTATTTAATGCCAAAGCAAATATGTATCAAACTGTAATACAAAACTTAGTTTATCAGAATTCCGCGATTTTTGAGAATTTAGTAAAAATATTGGTGCTTATAGAAAATTTTTTAAAATTTTAATATTGCAACACTGGCGAATCAATTTTTATAATTTTTTGATTGTTGGAAGAAAATAGCTAATTTTTCACATTAAAAAAGAACATGAAGTAATTTTCAGCATATTAAGCATTAGGTTAAATATTAAGCATTACGTTTTTAATAAACTTTATTAATTTAAAAACTGTGAGAGTATTGTATTGTACTAAAATAGTTTTTTAAATATTTCCATAGAAAATAACATTCTCTGCTCGTCCTCAACAAATTTTCTGCTTACAAAACATTTATAAAATGTAAACGACTAGCAATAACCTTGATTACACTTTGTATTATTTTTTGTTTTACAAATCTGTGTCTGAATTTTATTGTTGCTCTTTGTTTTATAACTTGAGCAATTGACCCAGTTAACACAAACAAAATGATCTAAAAAAAATTATGAAAAATAGTTTAGAGTATATAAACAAATAATCATGTGAAGTATGATTAACAAAGCGAACATTATTAAGTGTTAGAATAATAAAAATTATTAAAAAAAAACTATTTATTGTGGAAATAAACCTAACCTTAAACTTTGTATCTAAAATTTTGTATGTAAAATTTGTAATTCAAAATCAAGTCGATTTGAAAAAGGGATTAACTAAAATGGAATCTGTAGACTATAAAATAACTAAACACTTATTTATTTGAATTGAAAATTTTTCCAAAAAAATAGTACAACAAAATAGCTTTTTCTTTTCTTTAGTAGTGCCAAAATAATACATCTTAAATACACTGCGTTGCATAACTATAATTACAAATGATTTTTACTAGTTTTTCTAATGTAACAAACTTTTTTTTTAAACTTATAACTGTTTTAAGAGTGTGATAACTGATCACTTATTGTGTAAAATTTACAAGATTACTTAATTGATTTAAGAGAAAAATTGTGTAATAATATTTTGTTAGTGTTTCATAACTATAATGCATACATATATATTATGTCCTGTGGTTCCTATTGGGAACAAAGGGCCACAACGAATTTATTCCATTCGGACCGGTTGGATAATATTCTCTTCACTTCTCCCCAGCTTTGATCAGTAGATATGACTTCTATATTCAGTTGACGGCGCCATGTGTGAGACGTAGGCAGACTCTTCTCGTCCTACCCTGTGGGTTCCACTCAATGGCGATTTTAGCAACGTCACCTGGAGGTCTGCGCAGCGTGTGACAAATCCAACGCCATTTGCGATTCATTATTTCTATATGGATTGCCCGCTGGTTTGTTTGTCTCCAAAGTTCTCCATTGAATATGGTGTTAGGCCAAAAAACTTTTAGGATTCTTCGGAGACATCGATTAACAAACACTTGTAGGGAGTTTATCTCGTGTTCTGTTGTGTTCCACGTCTCGCATGCATAAAGCAGCACAGATTTGACACAGGAGTTAAAGATGCTTATCTTAGTATACCTGGATAATGCAGAAGATTTCCATATCGACCGGAGGGTACCGAATGCTTGGTTGGCTTTAGATATTCGATACGCAACATCCTTGCTGGAACCACCTGTACTTGTTAAAATGCTACCCAGGTAGCAAAATGACGTGACCTCTTCCAATTCAATATTTCCTATGCGAAATTTATTACTGTTCAAGGTATTGCAGCGCATTACTTTACTCTTGCCAATGTTTTTTTTCAGGCCAGCTTTTGCTGCCTCTGTTTCGAGGCACTTTAGCTTCGATTTCATATTTTCATAGCTGTGGGAAAGTAAGCAGATATCGTCTGCGTAATCAAGGCTCTCGAGTTGTTGGTTGATACCTTTATTTACTCTAGTAGCATTGTGAACTATAACATCTAGAACGATGTTAAAAAGCAAGGGGTGATAACACACAGCCCTGGCGGACGCCAGCCACGACATTAAAACTGCTACTCAGAGCATTATTGTGGACAATACGGCATTTAACATCACAGTATAAAGACTGGGTAAGGCTAATGATTTTAGGAGGAACCCCTTTTGCAGGCAAGGCGTTTATATGAAGAATTATTTTTGCTTTTTTTTGTGCAATTTCAATCAATTTGCAATAAAATGTCTCGTGGCTCATATCTAAGCGATTCTGAAAAAGGAAATATTTCAGCCTATTTAAAAAGTGGCTTAAGTTTTCGGGAAATTGTTAGAAAAATAAACTGTTCACATGTGGTTGTCACAAATTTTGAAAATAATCCGGGTGCATATGGTAAAAATAAAACAGACGCCCCCTAAAAAAGCTTTCTGATCGGGACCGGCCTAAAATAATCACAACCGGCCTAAAATATTGTCCAAATCATCCATAAGTAGGCTCTTAAAGAATTCCCAGAGAATTACTCGCAAAAAGCTGATGTCTGTTCCAAGGTTTTTATCCCGTCACAAAACTGCTTGACTTGAATTCGCTAAAAGGAATTTACAAACCAACTGGAGAAATGTAAGTCAATAATCGCTCTTGATGGTAGGATTGTTTAAACATAAATTTGTTTTAAAGATGATTTTTTCTGATGAGAAAAAGTTCAATCGTTATGGTTTTAAGAACTATTGGAGGGACCTATGTAAGGAACCACGATATTTCTGAAATAGAAATTTCGGAGGCGGATCCTTAATGGTTTTGGGGCGCTTTTTGTTTCCACGGAATGGTTGATTAGGCATTTCCAAGCACCAGAATGAATTCTTCTGAGTACATTACACTATTAGAAGATTGTATTAGAATTGGTGCCATTAATTGAAAATGGCAACAAAGAAGAAGTCATTTTCCAACAAGATAATGCCTTAGTACATGTAAGTCGTCAGACGATGAAATGGCTATCATCAACAAATATAAGAGTATTGGAATGCCCAGCATGTTCTCTGTATCAAAATCGTAGTATTAAACTGTCAAGTTTACGCAGAAAACCGTCAATATGAAAGCGTTTTTCATCTAAAATAAGCAGTTATTGATGCGTGGGAATCTATAACGGAAGAGCTTCGAATAAATTTCGTAGACAGAAAGGACCTTACGCATTATTAAAACTGCTGCTGTAAAATATTTTTCTTAACTTTTTGTAAATTTTGATATATTGATTTTGATTTTTAGTGTCCGACCGAACAGTTCGACCAGAAAATGCATTTGGTCGGTATTCGGTATTGTACAAATTTGGCGAATGGAAAAATGTTTATTGAACTGATTAGATGCTATTTTGAGTGTCAAATTTAAAGAAAAGTCCGTATTTAAGCAATAAATTCACTGTTAGGCCTCCGAAAATTCGGCCAAATCGAATTTGACGGCCGAGCTTATGACTTTATAGCGAAACTTCGGCTTTTTCCTTAAATTTTATAGATAAAATCGAATTTAATCGGCTCAACAAACATGCTTCCAATACCAAAATTTATCTTCATTGCCATTATTTATCCTCGATACATAAAAAACGACCAAATATACTTTTTCGGCCGAACTGTTTGTTCGGTCACTATTGATTTTGTTATTCCTTATTCCTTAAATAGTAAAATAAAACATAAATGAATTGTTTTTTTTTCTTAAATATTATCAGTTTTTCATTGGTTTTAAATTTATAACGGTTGAACGCATCTACTTTTTTCAACTTACGAAATTTTGTGAAATTAATGTGTAATTATAGTTTTGCAACGCAGTGTATAATATTTTTTGGGGATAGCATTTTTGTAATAATTTTTGAACCACTTGCTTATTAATATGTGTTTAATGTACTGCTATTAATACTAGTTTTCTTTTTCTTACATTAAAAAGTGTCTATATAAATAATTCATGAAAAATTTTCGATGACGAACTTGAAATCGTCATTTTGCACATTTTTAAGGTGATAAGATTTGAAATGTATGATGTAATATGTATTGTGTTAATTACTTTTTTTTTGTTGCAAATTTTAATCACATATATTATAACTGCTTGACACGTCAGTCAGTATATACATTTAATAATATATGAATTATTAAAGTACACTCAGAAAATTATGTGGACAGAAATGCAGTTGAAATGGCGTACACTACATTTGCAGTTAAATAAACTGCAATGTGTAGTTATTTTTAACTGTTAAACATTATCTATCGAATGTAGTAAAAACAATTACAAATGCAGTTAAAACAACATTATCAGCATTTAAAAAAGTATTAATAAAAAAACAATTTTTTGCAAATATTCTTAATCGGATTTTTTTTAATAAACACGCTATTCTAAAACTATATTTACACAAAATATCATTTTAAATATTAACGTTTCACTGTATTGTCACATAATTCTTGCCACATGCTTGTCTTCAATGGATGTAATATTGTTTCATTGATTTCTTTTTATCACATTAAATTAATATATAAATATTAAATAGCTACAAAAAAAAAAAAAAAAATAAAAATACATTTAATAATATTTAAGTAAATAATTTTTTTCTATTACAAATCTTACCTTAATATTTTATTTATTTTATA
This sequence comes from Delia radicum, assembly GCA_021234595.1. Taxonomy (NCBI): domain Eukaryota; kingdom Metazoa; phylum Arthropoda; class Insecta; order Diptera; family Anthomyiidae; genus Delia; species Delia radicum. The sequence continues at coordinate 222,785,329 of CM037851.1, forward strand.
AAATTTACAGCGATTTCATTTTATTTGTATATCTTCTTTACATTCTTTTTTACTCTAAAGATAAAAAAAAAAAATATAAACAAGCCGCTTGTTACAACGCCATACTGTTTTTTTTTTTTCTTTTGATACACACAAACGAAATAACTGTTAGCGAAATGCAATCATTTTTGTAGGTTATTTAAAAAAACCAACCGTAAATAAACAGAAAAAATACTTTTTTCAGTAAAACAACAATTGCAGTTAAAATAACTACAAACGCATTACTACACAACTAACTGCCATGTAGTAACTGTACAACTTTTCTGAGTGTAGTACTCATTTTAAACGGAATTAAAAAAAAAATCAATATATGAGGAATTTCAAAACATTTCGAATACTGAGCAAAATATTTCAACAATTTTTTTTGTATGGCATGATGTTTAAGGATGCCAAATTCATCCGCTGTAATCATTTTAAGTTTATATCAAATTAAAAAGATTAAAATTACATATTTTTGTTGAATTTAATTAAAGTTACATGCATTTCTAGATCTCATTGTATTTATCACATGTAAAAAAATATATTACACCACCATAAAATATGAAAATATACTCAAAAAAATTTTGTATAGTATATAACTTAAAAAGAAAACCGCGACTATTATGGGAAACACGAATTTGTTGACGGTTTAATGATATTTATTTGGAAAAACATGTTAAAAGCTTTTGAATTCGCAAAATTAAAAATTTTATATATGGATAAATTTAAAGTCCTTAAAAGTTTTTGATGAACTTTCGATTTTAGTATTAAGCTAATTAAAATATTTTATTTGATGTACGTTTTTGCCGAATTGATACCGCGCTTTCGGATGAAAAAAAATTAATTTGTTTGCACTTTATTATAAATTTAGTCTGTCGTGAAGATTCACTCTAGATACCTACCCAGTCAGAAAAAGACAAACGTTCCACCGTTTGCAATGCACTTTAGCAAGTGGTACAAGTACTGGCAACAAGTGCTTTCCCTTTATGAGAAAAATATTTAAAAGTATTAAAAAATCATAAAAAAATGTTTGCCTGAAACCGGGCCCATACTCGGAACCTTCCGACTACAAACTTTTTTAAACAAAGCATCATCATTTTTATAAAATAAATGCTTTACCAGTAGTTAGACTTTCGAGTCGTTGGTAATTTTTGACTGGATAGCACTGGGGAGACACTTTTCCCAAAAGTTGGCATAGTGGTCTCAGGCCAATTCTTTGCCAATGATATAATTTAATTTATAATTTGTTCCCTATGTAGCAAGTTGCTCCTACGAGACACCATATTGATTTTTATGTTGTATTGGAATGTTCACTAATGTAGACCTACTCCTGGTTTTTGGGCTACATAAAAAACTTAGTGGAATATTTCAAATCCAAATACAGCAGCTTATTTGCCAACTCATTCAGAATTTTTTTTTTGCTATAGATTATTTTCTTGTGGCAACTATAATAAAGTTAAATAACAATTTCCAAAATAATTAAAAAGGTTCACAATATGGAACATGTTTGCTAAAGTTTATCTAAATTTCAAATACTGAAACTCATAAAAAATATATATATATCAACGGCCCACTTTAGCGAACAAACAAGGTAGCAAAAATTAGCGAACATAATGAAAATTTAATTTTTCAAATTTATATTCAAATTGTAAATAATATTCTTACCGTTTGCTAAAATCCGATAACACTTTAATAACGTTAACGTGTGTATTCACAAAAACTTAAAGATAGCAAAAATTAAACTTGATCACAGTTTATTGTTTTGATATATTCATGCAACAATATGAACCAGAACGAAAGGTTACTTTTAGCGAACATTCCCTTAACACTTAAATAAACTCCTACTTTAATAATTCACATTTTTTTAAAAACTGACTCATCTCCACAAATATACAAAAACCACAAATATAAAAACAATTTACACTTGAAAGCATTTCATTGCATTTTTCTAAAAAATCGAAAGGTAAAATTGAATTTAAAAAGTTATAAACCATGACTCTTTTATATGTATATGTAATAATCAGGGACCGGAAGTGCATGCAAATACATGTTTTTTTCCTAAGGGTAAATAAAATATATTTGCGAATCAAAAAATTTGTGTTAAAATGGCATCGATTTGTTAATGCATATTTTTGCATATGCTGCTATAAATGCATATTTTTTAATATTTTGCTTTAAATTCATATTTTTATTGCATATTTTTACTTATTTTTTTTTATATTTTACTTATTTTGCTTTGAATGCATATTTTTAAAGCATTTTTTTAGTTTTTGGTAAAAAAATTACTTAAAATTTTATTTTATATTTGACCAAGCACTATCCATGTACTCAGCTTTGTAGAAGCTGAACGGGGATTTTGATAGTTTCGAAGCAAAATAACAAAAAAGTGCCAAGAAACGTAATTAAAACTAATTATTTTTCTTGTTTTTAAGCAATCTTAATTTTTTTTTTAAAATAAGTTTTGTTGCTAAATATATTTTCTGCATACGTTCTGCAGAATTAACACAAAATTTTAATTATCTGTGTATATTAAAAAATTAGCATTTAAAAAACCCTAAAAACTGTTTCCTTTTAATCCCAATTTGCATATAAAATGTAAGGGATTGTACAGCTGGAATCCTCTTTAGTCAACTAAGACTGAATTAAAACCTTATTTTTTTTGTTATCTTTTAAGTTATATTTTTGTTTTTAGTAAAATTAAGAAAAAATAAGTGCATATTTTTTTTTTATTTTTAGTGCATATTTTGAGATTTTTAATGCATTTATAGTTCGTGTCCCTGGTAATAATACATACTTTAAATACCAACTATTACTCCTATTTATAAATATTTATTTAACAAATGAAAGCTTAGGTTTTGTATCATCGATTAACGCTTCTATTTTGTTGCCATTTCTATTATTTTAAGCCAACCTCCAACACATTCATTGTGAACATTTTAGTACATTGTATTGTGATACACCCTAACAAAATGCGAAGAGGTAAATTATTTTGTTTTATCGTTTGTCAGATATTGTAATTTTGAAATCCCGGTTTAACAAACGATATATCAAGCCCGTTAGTTTTACCGAGTCGGTCCAGAAAACTAATTTCGTCATGTCCCTTAAAGCGGGAATGCGTTAAAATAAGCTTTCAATAAAACAAGATTTTATTGCATCGGTTAAAATGATTCATATTAAAAATAGTAAAAAAAAAATCGAACTGAATACAAGAAAAAAATATTTCCATACTTTTTTCAATTATCGGGTTGTTGAAAATTTTAAAATCTGTCCATTAAAAATTAATTGAATCAATTAAATATTTGCTCAAATCAATAAATCAATTAAATATTTACTCAAATCAATGAATCAATTAAATATTTGCTCAAATTAATGAATCAATTAAATATTTGCTCGTTTTGTTGAAAATTTTAAAAGCTGTTCATTAAAAATTAATTGAATCAATTAAATACTTGCTCAAATTCGGAACTTGCTTGACATTTTTTATATTATCGCTCAAAAGCAAACATCAACACATTGTTGTTGTTTTTTGTAATATTTATGTAGTTATTTTTTATAAATGTTTATGTTTAGTGGTATTAGTAATAAATATTTGAAATTCATTTCAATCAGAGTAGAAATTATTATTAGGTTTATTACTTTATTAAATTCAATACTTTAGTTTCAATTGTTTAAATTTGATTATTTATTTATTCTAAAACATTATCATAAAATTGATAATGTAATTTTTAAAGTTAAAATTCGCTTAATAAAAATTTTATTTTTTTTAACAGAAAGAAAATGCAAAAAATAAATTAAAAATTATTTTAAACAAAAAAAAAATTACTCAGATTTCAACAAAAGGGCTAATTTCTGCAAAGAAACAATCCAAAAAAATTTTGCCATATCCCAAACGCTTCAATAGAAAGAAAAAACTAATTTCTTTGTGAATTTGTTCACATAAGTTTAAATATATCTGCTAACTAAATGAGAATTTCATGCCAGTTTAAATTCAATGTTATAAAATTCAAGCTGTAAAAAAACATTTGGTATGGCAACATTTTTTTTTTTGTTTTTGGTAAAGTATACGATATTTATCACTTTTTAATCAAATGAGTTATTATTTAAAGATCTATCAATTTCCAATTGAATTAGCAATTTTCGTTGTTGGCGGAATTTCAGCAATTAAAGTTATTGAATCGGTGGTTTTCGTAATTTAAATGCATTTTTATTTTTTTGTGTGTAACAATATTATTGCTTTTTTGTGTCTAGTATAGGTAATTTTTCATTCGTCGAATATTTAACTTATTTTCTGTACAAACCAACTTGATTTTCCATATAAAAATGTAGAAAATTACATGTTTGTAAGGAAAATTTCCAGTCTAATGATATAGACATGCATGCTTTGTAAGAAAAATGTACGCTATTAAAGAAAAAAAAGTTAAAGAAATTGAAATTCTAACTATTAAATGGTCTGGTCTATGAATGTTTTATCAATTTGACCTTTATATTTATTATTTAAAGGTAATAATTAGGTTTTAGTATACTTGTTCTATTTAATAAAATGATAACACAGTTAAGCACTAAAAATGCATCTGACATGCGACTTATCAATTCTGACAGATTTTAGGATGTAGATTACGAATTTGAACAGCAAATTTTAATATTAGCTCCAATTTTTGAAATATTCTCGAATTTAACTTTAAAAAAAATAAATACAAATTAATTTTGTATGAATTTACTATAGAGAAAATATGCAAAACTAAAAATCGTTATTTTTTTTAGAAAAATGCACTTCGATTAGGTAGAACTTGGATCGTATTGATTACACTGTGCAACAAGAAAAAACATCCCGTACCATTCCAACGGAAAATGAAAGTAGACCATTAGTAGACTAAAACCCACAAAGGGTTTTAAAATCTTTGCTCTTGTTTTGTTTTTTATAGGCCCTTGAAGTTGACTCTTTTTTTTGCTTATTTTTTCTCTTTTTTACTATGGATGAAAATAAAATGTTGAAATGGGTAAAAATAAAATGCAATAACGACGAAAGCGAGGATGCTCATTTTCACACAGACTGTTTGGTAGCTTCTTTAGAAGTGTGGTGTTCAAAATGAGCTAAATCGGTCCAGCGCTTCAAAAGTTATGAGTGAAAATGTAAGGCTGCCTCAAAATTTTTCAAACAAATGTGCGAATTTTACTAAATTACGTGACATGTCCATTTTGTAACCAGACATATAGAGGTGAATAGTGTTGAATATTCACCTCAAGTACTTTTTTCCAAAAAATTTTTTTTTCACCTCAAACTTTTTTCACCTCGAAATTTTTTTTCACCTCCATTTTTGTTTACTACAAGAAAAGTTGGACATTTTGTAACCAGAGACATAGAGGTGAATAGTATTGAATATTTCACCTCAAATACTTTTTTCACCAAAATTATTCTTCACCTCGATATTTTTTTACTACAACAAATAATTGAGGTGAAAAAAAATTTCGAGGTGAAAAAACATCTCTGAGGTTAAAAACATTTTGAAATGTGAAAACATTTATTGTAGTAAAAAAATATCGAGGTGAAGAATAATTTTGGTAAAAAAAGTATTCGAGGTGAAATATTCAATATGACTCACCTCTATGTCTCTGGTTACAAAATATCCAACTTTTCTTGTAGTAAACAAAAATGGAGGTGAAAAAAAATTTCGAGGTGAAAAAAGTTTGAGGTGAAAAAAAAAATTTGAGGTGAAAAAAAGTTTGATGTAAAACAAAAAAAATTTCTTGAAAAAAGTACTTGAGGGTAATATTCAACACTATTCACCTCTATATGTTTGGTAACAAAATGGACAAGTCACGTAATTTAGTAAAATTCGCACATTTGTATGAAAAATTTTGAGGCAGCCTTTCATTTTCACTCATAACTTTTGAAGCGCTGGACCGATTTAGCTCATTTTGAACACCACACTTCTAAAGAAGCTACCAAACAGTCTGTGAGCATCATCGCTTTCGTCGTTATTGGATTTTATTTTTACACATTTCAACATTTTATTTTCATCCATAGTAAAAAAATAAAAAAAATATGATAAAAAAGAGTCAACTTCAAAAGCCTATAAAAACAAAACAAGAGCAAAGATTTTAAAACCCTTTGGGGGTTTTAGTCTACTAATGGTCTACTTTCATTTTCCGTTGGAATGGTCCGGGATGTCTTCCATGACCCGAAATTTGTTGCACAGTGTTATATATCAAGTCTTAAACATACTTCAATGTATAACTGAATATTATTAGCTATTTTTCCTTAAACAAAAATAAAAGAAAGTTCGCGATTTGTTTCATAAATTAAGTAACCCGTGATGTTTACTTAAAATACATGAATGCCCCGATCGAACAAGGGTATAACATTCAAAATCCAAAGTGTTCAGAAGAGTTAAGAAAAGTGGGAAACGGTTAAAAATTGAGTTTTATATAATTTTTTTGATATTCTACAAATGTAAACTGTACAGTGTACCAGTGTGCACAACTTTATTTAAAAAAATTAAGCGGAAGTAGCAAAGAATTGCACTTGAAATCTTTCTTTAGTGTAATAAGTGTATATGTTACAATTGAAGGGCTTATTGTAAAAACTTGATAAGCCATATTTATTGTTTTATGGGGTTTCGCTGTTTTCTAGACATCCATTGATTAATATTTGATAGAAGTCTTGCCTTTATAATTATTACAAGTACCTGGAGTATAAACGTCATGCTAAATTCATATTTTTGCATTTTTTAACCTTTATTAAGCGTAAACAAAATAAATATAAAATGTGGGTTATTATGTTTTTACAATAAACATTTCAATTTTATTTTCATAGATTTTCTAAGTAGTTTTTTTTTAAATAATTTTGTTTGTTTTTTTTTGGATTTTCAAACCACTTTATGAAAATTTCTAAACGTTAGATTGCGTACAAAATAAAACTGCATCCTTTAGTTTTTTTTTTTACAGTTTAACGAATTTTTAAAAACTTAAACGAGACTATGGACACTTTAATTTTCCGCTTAAACAAAAACTAGTGGGTTTTGAGTCTATTGCAACCTAAATAGTAAGTGACTAACCATATTACATTTAATTCTTTAGTTTGCCATGGTCAAAATTAAAAATATCTACAAACTAATAGTTAAATAATGTTTCATTTATATGTGGATATATAACTTTAGCATGTACTTAAAATATTAGGATACGTATTAATGCTTTAAAATAAATGCATCCTTCGCAAATATCTCATCATTCAAAACTTGTTATATATCAAATTTAAAGGCATAGTTCATACTATTTAAATATTGCAAAAAAGTCGAATTTTTTTCAATTCTTTATTTTTTGCAAAAAGTTTATCAAACAATTTAAATTTTCTTCAAAAAGTTTCTTGCAAATATTTCTTTAACTATATCTAACTTTGAAATTTCTCAAATTTTTCTGCTTTTGTTGAACGGTGTAGATGACGTGATTTATTTGACTAACCAAAGCTTACAACAACAAATCGATAGATTTTATTGAAAATTATTTTTAAAACTACGTTCATTTGAACCGTTCATTTAAATGTGGCGTAAGTCATTTATTAAGAAACACAATTTTGTGTTAAAAATTAGTCAATCATCAAAAAATTTTAAGTTTTTTAGAAACATGATATACATTTAATGAAAGACGATTTGGATCGTTTACACTATTTCCTAACATATGAACATTCTTATAATTTTAACTGTGTACCTTAACATGGTACCTTAAATGGACTTGTCGTTATTTTTCGTGTTGTTGCAAGAATATGTCAAAAAAGTTTCGACTTGAATGCACGCATTTTTCTTGATTTTATTGTGTCGTTGCAAAAAATAAAATATAAAGAGTAAGTTTTCGTAAAACTAAAAGCGAATAACAAACAAGTTTTAAAGAATTTTATTCACAATTTTAATAAAACTTAATTGATTGCATAAAAATATATAAAAGTGGAGCTTTGATGTATTTTCTTAATTTTATGATTTTTTTTTTTTTTTTTAAATGATTTACGCATCACTTAAACTGTTCTTGTCTATTTTGGACACATGTTTCATAATATTAGACTCGAATTTTTTTAGGTGCGTTGAAAATGTGGGGTCAAAAATGATTGAATTTGACGTTTTTTTTATATGTTTCTTATATAATTTATTAAACTATACTTAAAGACGCATCAATTGGTAAAACATGTTCGTGCATGTCCTAACATTTTTTTTTATTCAAATATATATCACATTTGTATGGAAAGTTTTTGTTGGTTTGATTTCAAATTAACATATAATAAGGCTTATTATCTGGTATTTTCGTAAACGTTCGGCTTGACCACATTGAGTGCCATGTCGCCCAGTGGTACATTTTCAGAGAAGGCGGTCAAAAATCTATAACTTTTGAAAGAGTCGACGAATTTTAATGCGTTTTTTTTTTTGTTGGAAAGCCTAGATCGTAAAAATCGAGTGGTAATGGAAATTATATATTAAGGATTAAACTTATATAACACCAGTGTTTGCAAAATTTTAGTGCAATACACAAAGTTTTTAACAACTATGGGCACGTAACTTATCTTTAAAGTAGACAAAGTAAGACACTATCGTTTTCAAAATTTTTCCATTCTACACTCAAAACAATAAGTTAGTAACAAATTTAGTAAAATTATGTTTTTTTTTTTTTTTTTTTGTCAAAATTGCGGTTTTAATTAATAAAGCTATCAAAATATTTCATTATTTTCCAAAAATATACATATATCAGACTGTTTATTAGTTTTTTTAGATGTTTTTCTATAACTAAGATACAGCAAAAAGTCTATTTGATTTCGATTAGTTAAATATTCATATCTAATCAATTAAGGGTCAGCAAAATATTTGATAATATTAACAGTTTTTTTTTAACAATCAGCTCATTGATTTTCCGCAAACCGCCTTCTTCTGATATTAGCAACTTTCCACCCTTCTAACTATTAATTTTCTGACATTGTAAGCATTATGTCTGAATTTACAGATTTTTTTAGTGTAAACTATAGTGTCCCGATAAAGATGAAACAAACGAGTTCCAGTAGTTTAAATTTTTAAAAACTAAAATTTCGAATTAGTTTAATATATGGAGCTAAGCAGCAATAAGAGTGATTTATATACGCTAGAACCCCAAATGCAAGAGAGAAAAAATGGTCTGGGGAGGGTAGTAAATGGCTGCCCAAAGGTAATGGTAAAGGGGTAAAAATACACAAAAAGCCCCACAACTGCGTCTCTAGAGGGGTAACATGTAAGACCGACCCCCATTATTTTTGCTGAACATACCTACCCCCTATATAAACTCCCTAAAAAGCTCCCATACAAAAATAACATTTAAAAAAATTTCTCCTAGAGGTGTCAAATTTAGAACCGACCCAACAATATTTTTTCAAACCCAACATTTTCTCAAAACAACCTACCCCCTATCTCCACTCCCTAAGGGAATTTCAATACAAATATTACATTTTTATAAAATTTGATCCCACCTATCTAACTGTCCCAATAGTGCCCCTAGAGGAGCGAAATATATGACCGACTTCCAATATTTTTTCAAAACCAACATTTTCTCAAAACATACCTACCCCCTATCTCCAGAGGCAAACCGCAGCGAAAATTTGTCAAACCGCATCGAAAATTTACTGAAATACTACTGAAGATGGAAAATAAATCCCAAATAGAACTTTTTTTTTTTAATCATTGCCTACGGCATTATATATATAATTTTATTGATAATAGTTATAGCAAGTTTCTATGAAATTTAAAAATAATTTAACAAATTTAGACCTTTTATCGAAAAAATTGCTTTAGCTGCTCCACGCGCACTTGAAGAAGAGAATATGGCCTTTCTGGCAATATAAAATTTGTTTTGAAGAAGACTTTTGAAGCAAATTAGTTATACTCTAACAAAGTATGTATATAATTTGCGTTAAAAACATACCATGATCAGCTAATTTAACAATTAAAACAAATTTCCTGAAGTTAATATCTCTGAAAACAAAAAAATATGAAACTTTAAACTGAGGAAAAATCAATAAGGGCCATTATTACAACTTGCCAATAGCTAAAGTTCGGATATTATCTGACAGATTATTAGTTTTTCGTTATTATAAGTATACTTTAAGCTAAAAGTGCCCGATAAGCTAAAGGGAAGATGTTGTTGCCTTTAACTTTAAACGTAACTTTTATGTGTTTAAAGTTGCCACTTTTTCTGCTCTATAAAGAAGAAGAAGAAAATAACGAATTTCACAACCGAATTTCACAATTATTGTTTGTTTGTAAGCAAATAAATAAAAGTACGTTGCCACTACGTATTTTTATAAACCAATAATCGGTTTTTAGTTTGGTGCTGCCACATTGTCAAAAATATTAATTTTATTTTATTGGGAAGTTGTAATAACGAAAAACATTATAGCTCACTTTATTCCTCACTTTAGCTAAAGTTACTTTTTACTAACATTTACTTTAAAGGCAAGTTGTAATAACGGCCCTAAAAGTTATAACTTACAAAAAGACAGAAAAAGGTTATTTTGGATCACCCTGTTCACAGTAAAATAGTAAAAATTTTGCCTTCTAAGGTGTTTTCTTTCGAATGATCTAATTTGTTTTAAAATCGGTTGCACAAAAATAAATGAGTTTTGGCCGCCTTCTCTGAAAATGTACCAAAGTGCCGTCGTACGGTTGTGTACTACACCTCCTCCGGTGGAGATTTTCATCAAAAGTGCTTGACTCTCAATGTATTGAGACCAATTTTCCCAAAGAGCTTTTATAACCACTATTTTAAATATTTCGACAAAATCTTTTCCAATTTCCGTTTAAAAAAAATTAAACTTCCGTTTAAAATAAAACAAAAGTGACTGTTATAATAATTAGCCTAAAAATAAAAATATAACATACAATTGATAACAAATTTCAATGCTAAAGAAAATATCTAATAATGAAAAAATGTTTTTGTTTAAAATTGTGTTCGTTTTTTATATCACTAAAGTAGTTCAGGTTATTGTTAGTTTAGGTTATTGTCTACAATTTTTTTCTATTATTTGTTCTAATAAAGTCAGTCTCGAAATTGCAAAAAATTAAAACTGTCATCGCATAAGTTACTAACTAACTAATCTTTTTTTTCTATATCTATACACTCACAGACATTTTGTATTACCTTTGCAACTTTTTTTCTATGTTTTTTTCCTGGATGGTAACCGATTCGATGAGGTTATGGGTAGGATAACGCTATTTTATTTTTATTTTGGTAACGGTTTTTCAGAGTTAACTGTAAAGGTATTTTAGTTATTTTGGTAATATTATTTTAAGGATAACATCTTTTCGGTTATATCGGTAACAGTATTTTAAGGATACCGCTGTTTTAGTTTCCCAGGTAATGTCAATGTACACTAGAGTACCCAAAAAAGCAAAGTTATTTTTTTTCTTGCTCCCCGCGCATTTTATGATACTTTGGGTGTAAAAAATAAGATCAGCCATGTCAATAGTTTTGGTGTGAGGTGATAAATGTGTGTGCTACATATCAGCTAATAGTGTTGTTTGACAGAGACATGTGGACCAATCAATCCTGGGAACCGGAAGATGGTACTCAGTTGTCGTTCACTGATGGCTCTAAGCAGTCGAATGGGAACACGGGTGCGGGCGTCTGTGCAGACGAATACCTGCGAAGGGGAACGCTCAGATCTCGCATCTACATTCTTTCTGACAGTCAGGCTGCACTGAGGGCCTTAATGGCTTATAAGGTGTCGTCTGGGTTGGTCATGAAATGCATTCAGACTCTTAATAGGCTCGGTAGGGGCAACTCTCTAACATTGCGTTGGATTCCTGGTCATGAGGGGCATGAGGGCAACGAGAGGGCAGATTGTCTTGCCAACCGCGGGGCCCGAAGGCCCTTTATTGGTCCTGAACCATTCTGTGGAATACCTGCGGGGTATGTTAGGGAAAGGCTCAGGGCATGGAGAGAGTCTGAATTCTCTGGTTACTGGGAAAACTCTCCTGGTCAGCGCCAGGCTAAGAGATTGATCTCTTTTTCCAGTAGGGGGTCGAGGCAACTCTTGTCGCTTGAAAGGGGGGGTTGAGGACCCTGGCATCGTACTTAACTGGACATTGTAATCTCAGATACCATCTGCATAGGAAGGGTCAATCGGACACGGATATGTGTAGGTTTTGTGAGATGGTGTCTGAGACCTCGGAGCATGTTCTCTGCGAATGTCCCAGGCTTTGTGATAGGAGACTTAGGTTTCTAGGTGATCGCTTCATTTCGCCTTCCGACATCGCGAACATTTTGCCTAATAGGATAGTTGGCTTTATAGGTAGCTTGAATCTGTAGGTAACTTTAGGCAGCACAAGAACCCTACATTGGTCGCGGTGCATAGTGCCTTCTGATCTAATCTCTAATCAGCTAATAGAGTATTAACTGCAGTTTCAGCAAAGATTTTTTTTTTTTTTTAATATATTGTCTATTCCACAACGAAATATATTTAAAAAAACCAAACATTTGCTAAAACTGCTGTTAATACTCTATTAGCTGATGTGTAGCAAACAAATTTATCGCCTCACACCAATTAATAAGAGCCGTACAAATTTTTTTTTTTAAATGCTGATTTTGATCGCGAAAAACATAACGACTTTTCATCTGTAGGTCAAAATTTACTATGAGAAAAATAATTGTTGTTGTATTTTTCATAATAAAACTTAAAACACTTTTAAACAAAAACACATTATTTAAAAAGTTGTAGAACAACAAAGCTATTAACTATATTTAGACCAAAAGTCAAAACGGCATGGCCGGTTTGCGCGATAAAAGTCCAGTTTTTTCACAGATCTGAATTTATACACCCAGTGTATCATAAAATGCGAGGGGAGCGAGAAAAAACAAATTTGAAATTTTCCTATTTTTCATTTGTACTCTAATGCACACCGATAGTGTAACCCCATTGTGACCGAATTCCAGTGGCTGGCTAGTTTATGATCAAACTTTGGGATTATTTTTTTTCTGATCTTGTCAGATTATTTCGGTAACGGTATTTTGAGAATAACGCTATTTTAGTTATTTCGGTAACGGTATTTTAAGCGTATTTGTATTTTAATTATATTGGTAATGGTATTTTACTGATAGCGGTATTTCAATTATTTCGGTAACGGTATTTTAGGGATAACGATAGTCAGTTGAAAGGGGTTTAAACCTGTAACGGTATTTTAACGGTATTGCCTGCCATCCCTGTTTTATTTCAATATTATAAATTGTTAAATCAACAATATGATATTGTAGTATGTATGTGCTTTTTGCCAGTATCTATATACACTTGGTTTTATTAAAATTTGGCGCGAAACTTGTGCCTAAGTACAAGCAAATAAATAATGATCATGAATTTGCTTTTTTATTTTTCAAAATTAGACTAACAAAGAAGTGTTGCTACGGGGTTCCCTCAGATTTAAGCTAATTTTTATACATGTTGTTAAGAAGATAAAATAAAGAAAAAATTGTGCCAAAATTTAAATTATAGAGAGGTTAAAATTGGAATACACAATCTTTTATCAACATTTGTTTTAGTATTAATTTTAACCGCCTTTTTTGTAAGAATGTGCCTCATAAATAAGGCAATAATCGTCTACAAAAACCTAAGGGAACCTATTAACAGACATTCTTTGTAAGAAACCTAATAGAAAAAGTTATGGTCGTCATGTGTTTTGTGTATTATCATGTAGATTTGAATAGATTGTTTAGATCTCAATTTCATTCAGTTTAGTTACTTAAAGATCTGCAATTAATTTCGCACAGGAAGAAACCGCTTATGATATTCTCACTCACAAACATATTTATTATTTAAATTTTTTTTTAAGAAGAATCTATTAATTTTCAACTACAGCAAATTTATTTTAATACAATTTTGAAGTTTTCAAGTGTAATAAATTGCATGTATTTCTTTTATGTTTTTATTAAAATTTTATGATGCATTTCTTAAAATTATATAAGAAAGAATTGCTCCTTTTTCTAATTGTATTCAGAAAAAATAAACACAAATTTTTAGCTCGTTTTAAGATTGAGCCCGTTTTTGCAGTACGCTCTTATATAATACTTTATTTAAAATAAGAAAACTTTTTTCGGCACATATACAGTGACTAGGGTTGTGACTCGAATAAAAATGTGAGTTCAAATCACAGTACGACACCAAAAAATAAAAAGTTTTTCATATAGAGCAAATTAACAATATAAAATACTTTGTTCAATTGACACATAAATTAACCACTGACGAGTCCCAGGAGGGGGACGAAACTGCGGCAGTCTGGTGTATCCCTTGTGTCCGTAAAATTTTTCAATAAAAATGTTTTCTTCTTCTTCTTCCTGTAAAGAGACTAACTAAAGTAATATTCTACAGTAATTACTATAAAAATTAATTACGATTGTCATTATCTGACGGTTGCAAAACACTTTCTAACATAAAAATTATTCAATTAATCGAACGAACAAAAAAAAAAAAAAAAAAAAATCAAACGAACAAAAAAAAAACATGATTTTTGAATAACGAATAGTTCGAACAAATTTTGACGATTATTGAAGAAATAAGTGAAAAACTTTTATTAATCGTTTTCCAAGATACGGACTCTTTAATAATGGGTAACATATATATATGTATGATTTGACTTTAAGCAACAATATGAACGAATTCATGATTTCTGAATAAAAAACTATCAAAAATAGTGCTATTTTACAACGATATCATTTAAACTGTGAATTCAATTTACGTAATTTTTACGGTAACTAAAATAAGATCTTAACAGCTCGATATACCGAAACTATCGATGATATATATTTAACTTTTTAACGACTATTAAATCTGTAATTTTGTCATCACGAGATAACAATTTTAAATGGCGAATGATTGAGAAATCTCTTGGCGTTACTATAGTCTAAAACAGCGGTTCCCACCAACTTTTGCTTCACGGACCACTTAACGCAATTCTACACGCTCACGGACCCCCAAACAAAATACGTTTTTTTTCATATACACTTTTTAAAAATGCAGAAGTAAAAAAACTACGTTATTTTAAATCGGTGCAACATTTTTGAAGTCTTCGACTGCAAAGTCCTTCTCACGTGGAATTTCTCGAAGTACTTGTTTTGTTACCCCATATGGATTTTGCTAGTTTAGCTGATGTTCAGATTTTATCACCT
Organism: Delia radicum; assembly: GCA_021234595.1. NCBI lineage: Eukaryota > Metazoa > Arthropoda > Insecta > Diptera > Anthomyiidae > Delia > Delia radicum. The sequence goes on from CM037851.1 coordinate 222,800,506, forward strand.
AATGTATGTTTTGGCTAAAACTTGATTTTTCCGAAGAACATGCAATTTTTCTCACGGCTATATCTCGGAATCCAATTGGAATTTTGTTTTCCTGTCTTCTGCACAATTGTAGACCACTAGAAAAAAATGTAAAACAAACTAATCCAAAAAAAATCCGCATTTTTTGCCTCAAAATTGCTGAAAGGTCGAAACATTTTTATTTTTTCTATCTTTTTTTTACCATTATTACCCATAGCTGCAAACTGTGAGACAATCAGTAAAGTAATCTTCAGAAAAAATAATCCTTCATAATTCCTCAGAACATTATAATACTGGAAAATGCTTTTTTCACATTTTCCAGCTGTATTTTATATCGAAAATACGAGAAATGTAAGAAAAATGTAGCAAAAGGCAAAAAACATGAATTAATTAATATATATTGAAGTTGATACTCTCGGTGAAGCCTGTGAAGTTGATGCTCTTTTTTTTCGTTGGTGGTTCACGAATCATCACGATCATCTTCATGATCTGAATTATCATCATCATCTGAGCTTGATAGCACATTCAAAGGCATATCTCTTTCGGTGTGCCCTTCAAATCTATCGTTCTCCACGACTTCGGTGCGTGCATCTTCATATTGAGATGCCTTATGACTCCACCAACAAACTTCTGCAAGCAATGCATCCAGATTTTTCCTTTGTATCGTTTTTCCATTAGCATGGTGACCTAATGGAATCACTCCCCTTGTTCGTTCGATGCGGTGGGCAATTGGTGTAAGAACTCATCAAAGTGGTGATGTAAAAAATGTAATTTAAATGTCATAGCTGCATTGATTTTAGGAAAGTAATTGAGCATTGTTTTCACCAATTTCTTTGCTTCGTCTGGCTGTACACGATTCTTTCCTAAAAAGCCCTCGATTACAGCTTTCAGTGCATCCCTGGCTCTCCGGTGGTTGTTTGTCAGTACGTTTGTCAGTACGTTTGTGAATCTTTTGCTTTTCATTATTTTTTTTTATATCCGGCCCATTAAGAACATCTGTTGAAAGTAAAAAGGAATTTGAGAAAAATTAATAGCAATGCGAATAGAGCGAAGTGCAAAAACATAGATATTAAAATATTTAAATAGGCAACAATATCGTTTTAAATTTTGTCACTGCTGAGTTTTGGAAAGATATTTTTCAAACAGTCAAAAACTTCCTCATTACACCGGTCGACACTATTTTTGAGTCTGACTTCTAAATGTCAAATTTTTTGTTCTTTTATATTAAAAGGGAAAATATTTTTTTTTCATCAAAGTTTGTTTTTGATCTAAATGTTATACACTGCCGATCGTAAAATCTTCAAAATGTACATATAAACGTAAAACCGTAAAAACAAACTTTTAAACCTGGGATACTTTTTTGTTTTTCAAAGTCTAGAGTCACAATTTCTGCATTAAAACAGAAACCCAAGAAAAAATTTTTTTTTGTAGACCGGCCATTTCGATGAATTTCTTGGCAACTCATTAACCAATTTTAACCTTTTTATGTTCTCGAGAGTTCTTTTTCTCCAGTCGTTATGCTAATAGTGATCGGCTTTGCTTCTCGAATCCCAATCACAACGGAAACAAAAGAATTTCGGAAAGCCGCCTTTTGAAATAACACCTTGCAATATGTTCACAACGTTCAGGTCACAGCAAATCTTCCATTTATGTTCATTATATTTGATTTTCTTCGATATATTGTCCAATGCTTCATAAGATTCCTTTATATTTGTGCCCAATGCTAATGGAATTGAATGTTTTTGTTTGTTTTGTGCAACAGCACAACCTTCAAACTTGAAACTGAGGCGTCAATGAAGAATCGCCAGTTGCAAGCTTTATACTCCATTCCCAATTTATTCACTAAACCTTTGATGTCAATGCAGTAAGTGAACGTATTTTTATCGTCAACGGTATATAAATGCTGAAATTCAGCTTGGCGTTTCCGGTTTGCCGTGGCACTGACGATCTTCTCTGTGAGTTTTCTGCGCTTCCAAAATGAGGTCAAAAATTCTGAATTCCGTTGCGATAATCCCAATTTAGCCACAATGTAATCGCATAATTGCAAGATCTTTCAAATTGGATGGCAAGGAGGAAACACTTTCTAGTGCCCATGCGGACATAATCTCAGGACTCGGAGGTTTAGGAGGATCGACACTTTTGTCTTCCACTTCCACTTCCTCTTTTTTGTTCTTTTTTGTTTCATCATAACAGTTTGGGTCTTTTACCCAGAAAACCGACATAGCAAAATGCAAGTGTGCTCTTCGTCTATGAAACCAATTCAAAATAGTGCTATTGCAATTACTGCACACTTCATCGAAGTATTGCGTATATGCAAAAATTCCGAAATTAACATATTTGTTCGCTCCTTCTTTCCAACTTTGGGCACTATGTAACTACAAACGTAACAAAATTCATTTTTTTTTTTTTATTAATTAATAATCATATAATTACAAATTATTTACTATTACCCTAACCAACACTAGCTACTATGGCCTTCGGCGCGTTGTAGCGAAAACAGACTAGTGCCTCTGGTGGGAATCGAACCCACCACGACCCCCGCACTGATAAGCTAGCACGCTACCAACTAGCCTACCGGGGCGCATGAAAAAAGAATTCATTTATTTTTGGGCACTTGTTATTTTCCATATTGAGACATTTATTGTTCTTGCTGTTCAATTGTTATTCACTCAAAACAATGTGTTATTGTCTTGTCACATTAATGAAAACATGTGACTACATGAAATTTGTATTGATTACTACGGGTAGTTCAACCTTTATATGCACTTACAACAATGTCATCTATGGACAAACAATTTCACATAGTTGATAAACAAAAATCTCGAATTTTCGAAAATGTGAAAAAAGCCTTTTCTGTAGGTCAGTTATTTGTGTAGATCTGAACTTTGTACCCTTTTTTTTAATCTAGTAATATTTAAAACATTTTACGGGTGTCTGTAGCCTTAACTATGTCATTATATTTATTTGAATTTAATTTCAACAAACTCTAATAAAGCATCATTATATAAACAAAAAATATGTGTTTCTAGACTTTATATTCTATGCCACATAAGCTTATCAATAGACTTTTATCAGTTGTTATAATGAGTATTTACATAATATACAATTAAATATAAAAAAATATATATACCGCATACTTAAATAAAAATGTGTGTATTAAATTACATAATATAATTGCAAGAAGTATTTTTTGTTTAAAATTTCAATTATTTTTAGATTTATTTTGGCGGCTCTTTATTTTTAATTATTTCGATATTATTGATATCGACATGGATCCACACTGAACGAATTATCTGCATGATATCAATAAATTTTTTTAAATTCGATCCATGAAATGTCACCTAATGTAAAAGTTTCAATAAAAACAGTTTTATGAAAATTATGAAGCTTTTTCATAAAGTTTAAGCAGACCTTTTACTAATTCATTTCCTAATTCCCATTTTTTTAAATGACTTTAAAGGTTAGACATTAATTCCCTGATCAACTTTAAGGAGTTGAATGAATTCCTTTTTTTTCCTTTCGTTTAATTTTAATTTTATTTAATTTTAAGAAGTTTACAAATTAGAACTTCTTAAAATTAAGTATAATAACTTCTTAAAGAGACGATTCAAATTTTTAAACGTATAAAGTTCTTATTTGGTTTATAGTTCCATATTATGCAAGTCTTTTAGTTTTGTCAAGTAAAAGTTAAGTAATAAATTTAACATTTAAAACGTTCGTATTAACGAAAATAATCTTATAATTATTTTCGTTAATATTTAACTTGAGATATATATAAAATTGATTACTTGACTGATATGATAGGTGCCAAACATAAACACTTATATATTTGAAAGTATATATATATATACACAGAAAAAATTATGGGCCAAAAATATCTAATTAATCGATTGTTTGAATATAAATGGCAATTTAAACAATTTTTTTAATTGATTCAATTAAAAAATTTATTGAATTTTCTAATATATCCATACAGTGTTGACAACATGTAAACAAAATTTTTAAAAATTTGCCAAACTATTTTTTTTTATTTTATTTAGATTAAATAATCAAGCAAAGGTTTAATTATATCAATATATTATTTAATTTGTAAATAAAAAGAAAAAAAATCGCAAATGATTAACTTTTAATAAGTTGAATAGTTTACCGATTTCAAATACACGCAAAATCGTAGTTATTTCACTAGAGTTTGCAACACTCTTTTTGTTGAGATATTCGTGTACGCACGAAAACTTTATTTAGTTTCGTGTTTTATCTGTGGTAATAAAAGTGCACATGTGGATTTAAATAAACCTTATCGAAAAAGGACAATTCAACTAATTAATATATTTAAATAATTAAATTTTCAATAAGTATAAGTGTCATTAAACTATCATTTTAAAGTTGTGTGTGATTTTTTTAAGAAAGCAATTCAATTCCAAGAAAAATTTCAAGACAAGACAATCAAAACAAAAATTTTGTCTTTACTTTTATTTGTTTTCTTATAATACATTTTTATATTCAAAAGCTTTCATTTTATTATAAATAAAATGTGAATTTAATTTACAAACCTACATTTCTTTTTTTATTTAATGGGGGGGCATATAACAAAAATAAAAAATACGAGTTTCAATTAAAACTACCATTGTTTTCTTCTCAAGTTTCAATTAAAGTTTTAATCAATTTAACTAAACTTTTTAATTGAGGTTGTAAAGAAAAACAATAACTCTTTTAATTGATATTATTTTAATTGAAAGAGTTTTAATAAACTGTCTGCAAATTTTTTTAGTTAATACTATCATTTCAGTGGTAGATGCAAAATCAATTAAAATATTAATTGATTCAATAAAATTTTTAATTGAAACCCGTTTTTAGTTTTTTCTGTGTACCTTTTGAGAATAACCAATTAATAAATAATATTATAAATAAAATGAAACAGACAAGAAACAATTTTGACCTACTTAATATTAGCATAACTTATGAATTAAAAATAAGTTAATTTTGCATTAGCGCAAGTACAAGTCTTAAAATTTCAGAAAAATTAACTAGATTTTAAGATGTTTTTACTAGATTTAAGAAAAATGTATACCTAATTTAATTCAGAAATATACTAAATTTTCGTAAAGTTTCATAAAATTTAAGACAAAATTTACTAAATTTGAACACAAACTGCATACTTAATTTGAGTTAAATTTTCTTTGGAGTCAAATCATTGCCGTATTTATTAAAATTTAGTTCAAATTTCCTCATATTTGGTAAACATTTTTTTTGAGTGTAAAGATCATGTAGTTCCTTTTAGGACAATTTTTATTTTCCGACCATCCCTAATTTTACCAGGAATATATTGTTCTTTCTTTTATAGTCTCACGTGAAAATTTTTTATTTTTTGGGCATTAAGTGAAAAGATTATTTCAGGGAATTAAAAAAAAAGTTAAGTCCCTTAGGGGATTATACAAAAAAGTTAAGTCCCTAGGGACTTAATCCAAAAAGTTAAGTTCTTAGGGAATTAAACAAAAAAAGTTAATTCACTAAGGGAATTTGGAATTCATTCTCTAGGAAATGAATATTCTGGTCAAAAGTTGAATTAACTGAATTTGCATGAATTCCTTAATTTTAATGCTTAACGAAATTTCCATGGAATTCATTATCTAAATTTGAATTCTTTGAATTTATTCACAGGAATTCATTCTTATTAAAGAATTCATTCCATGAATTTAAAAAATGAATTAAATTTGGGAATGATTTCTTCAAAGTTCTGAGTTTAAGAAATTTTTCATTCACTTTGTGAAGAAAACTTTATTATTTTAGTGAAAAATTTCATCAAAACTCGTCCAAGAAAATTATCTCTGTGAATTATTACAATATCCTGTTACCTATAAACTGGGACTTTAACTTACGCATTTGTTGTTGTTGGTTTCCCAAATAAATTTTAAGTATAACTGTTGATTAAATTTTATCGGGTCATTGTGTTATCGGCCCTTAGACCTGCTAACTTATCTCAAAATAACCAGAGTTTAGGGCTTAACCATAGTTATGAATGTCAAATTTGTATGAAAATATATGTGGTTAAAGTTAAATTCTGGTTATTTTTAGAAAAGTTATTCGCAATTAATCGTTAACGCTACATTAAATTTTTTTGTTAAACCCATTTTTGCTGTTATGTAATTACAAACGTAGAACTTATTTTTCCCCTAACCTACATAAAAAAAAATATATGTTCATTACCTAAAAAGTTTAAATATTTATCAGACTGAAAACTAGTGGCAATTTAAACAACTGTTAGTGTAGCTTACTGTCTATTAGAGATGGGCACGTGAGTGAATTTTGACTCACATTCACTCAAGCTCACGAGACAATCATTAACGAGAATTTTTTTACTCACACTTACTCACTCGTGGGCACGTGAGTGAATTTTTACTCACATTCACTCAAGCTCACGAGACAATCATTAACGAGAATTTGTTTACTCAAACTCACTCACTCGTGAGTACAATTAGTTTTCGCTCACACTCACGCGTGATTCAGGTAAACACACAAAATTCTACTCACGTACTCATCTCTACTGTCTATTATTTATAAAGGTGAGAACAACCTTGGACTTTATGATGTGTTTCATATTTTAAAATCTAAACCTGTGTAAAGGGTTATATGGGGTTAAATGGGAAACGTTTTGATCTGACTGTAAAACGAAAACTTTATTTTTGTAATTCTTTTGAAGAATATATTCCTTAGATTTTAAGATTTTTTGATGATTTTTGAAACAGACCTTTTTGGGGAAAAAAAATTGTTTTAATTCCAGAAAGTCAGTGCAAACGACTTAAATTGTTAGCACAAAAATTGAATCGTTTAACGACTTTTTAATCCTACAAAAATAAGTTAAACAAATCTTAAATTGTAATAACGTTCAAAAAATATTGTTAAACTATTTCAGGCAAACATTTTTTTTCTGATTTTTTATACTTTTTAATATTTTTTTCATATAAAATAAATTTTTTTCTTTGTGCTGTTTTAAGACCATTTTCTTTTGTTTACAAGTTGTTTCCATTAAACCTTATGCCGTTGCTGACATATTTTAGAAGCTTGTTAACTGTTAACCAGCAGTTATTATTTACTTACGTTTTAAGCTATCAAGTATTATACGTCGCGTGAGCTCAGTGGTTAGAGCTGTCGGCTGCCAATCTGGCTGCCAGGATTCGAATCGCTGCGGGACAAAAAAAAAAATTTACATGAACTTTTTTTTAAATTTTATTTTGGAAACCAAATTTTTAGACCACCTATTTCATGGTTTTACCAACATTTTGACAACGTTAGAAATTTTGTTTACCCAGTGCTTGTCCGACACTTTTCGAACAGACGAACCTTTTGTCTAATGATGTTATCATTTTGGGTTTGGGAGAACATTTGTTGCCAGAATTTGTACCTTTTCTGACTGGGTAATTAAAAAATATTAAATCAATGAAAACTTAAATAAATAAATAAAAAATAAAGATTAAGGAATAAGAAATTTAAACTGTACTAAAGATCTGAATTTGAAATATAATTTAAAATCAACAGAAAATTATTGTACATTGATCCACAAAAGAGCATCTGAAGTCAAAAAAGTAATAATCTTTAAACCCTGCGAAAAATCCCTTATTTCTCAATAATACGAACATTGCATTTTGGTGAATGGTCCTTGTACGATAGAACTTAAATTTTGTAAACCATTTTGACTCATGTAAACTTTATTCATACTACACTACACTTAAAAGGAAAGCTTTATTATATTTATGAAAACCTTGATAAATATACTCCAGTAAATCAAAAAAATCTATTTTGCTCTATATCTGCAAATATTTCAGATATGTGTCATTTTAAAAATAAAAATGTTGATAACAATTTTTTATCAAATATAGAAAAAAATATAAAACTTGTTTCATAAAATTTTACGAAAACTGACATCATATTTATGTAAACTGCATAAATGTGACAATTCTCCAAATCCATGAAGTAGATTCACTAATATTTGAAAAATTTGTCTAGTTTTAGATGTTTTGTATGCAAAAGAAGCGCTATATTTCATAACATCCAAGTTTTAATGGAAATTTAAGTTTTAAGATGATAAATCTAAAAGGAAATTTTGAATATCCTAACAGGGTCTTTCAAACACATTTTCCGACGTAGTAATATGATGTGGAATTTATATCTATAAAATTAAAAAGATTTTCATATACTTCTCCAAAAGGACCAACAATTTAAAAAGTTAATACGTTAGAACTTTTTTGACTTAAAATATGGGTTTAAGAGAACAAAAATCCTTTAAAAAATTTCACAGCATTTCACTGCGGATTTTTGTTGATTAGTTTAATATAGTGCGGCATTCCGAAAGATTGTGAAATCCCATATTTGGCCATTCAAGCCATTTACGTGCCTACCCCTGTTATATGGTAATAAAACAATGAACATAAACGAGGAAATTTAGTTATCTCATTCAAGTGTATGACTTATAAAAGTTACGATTTTCCACATTACCCCATTTCCCACTTTAACCTATACTCACCTACAAACAAATTATACATAGAATATTGGTCATTACCTTACATTATATATTAAATCAAAAGTATAATTTGTTGTTCGATAAAAATAGTTGTTTTTCAATAAGAATAAAATAATTTGAAATACCTACACGCATAAAAACGTTAGTACAAAAGTCTGTTAAATGCGTTCCAATACAGTTGAACTTAGTTTTCCTGTTGTTACAGTTTAAATAAAAAACTGGTACTCCGTATTATTAATTAGTCTTTATTAACCACCTATACTCTCGGTAATAAATATTGACCTCCCTCTGATCAGATCCGGAAAGACCTTTTTTACTAAAATTTTTTATTGATTCAGCTTAAAATTTCTGTTGATTTAGCAAAATTCTTAGTTAATTGAACAACTGTCAACCAAAATTTAGCTCTTCTAAAATTAATTTCATCTAAATTTAGTAGACTGTGATTCTCAACTTGATTGAAACTTATGCAGGTGCAAAATGAGATACTATGTTCTGTTGTAGCTGAATTTCAAACTATTTGTACGGTCTTTTTCAAAGATGCTGAGAATCATAGTCTGCTAAATTTAGGTGACCTAAATTTTAGCAAAACTAATTTTGGGTTAACAGTTTTAGTTAAATAAGCTAAGAATTTAGCTAAATCTAAATTTTTAAGCTAAATCAACAGAAATTTTCAGCTAAAAAATATTCTCAGGATCTGAATAGAAGAAGGTCCATATTTGTTACTATAGGTGGTGGTTAACAATTACCAATTTATTAATACGGACTATTTTTTTATTTGTTTATTTTACTCTATTTCGATTAGTTTCAGAGATTTAGCCTATTTTATAATTATAAATTAAAAAATATGAGAAAATAACGCTATCTACAAGTGATACTGATAGCTCCGACCCAAAAAATTAATGGTTTGAAAACAATTGTGGTTAACTAACTGTCAATTCGTAAATTTGAGAATTACGAATTACTAAATTTTAGGTTAAAAAAAATTATTTAAAATCGTAAAAATCGTTAAAAAAATCGTTAAAAATTAAAAATATGCACTGACATATTCATTTATCGCAAAACATGCAAACATATGCATTAGCAGCAAAATGTGAAAAAATATGAATTAACAACCCGATGCCATTTTGATGCCATTCGCAAATATATTTGCTCAACTTTGTTCTCCAGCTAACGACAACAAACATGCATTTACATGAACTTCCGAGCCGCAATATCAGTATTATCATACTCCCTGAAGATGTCATTCAAAGAATGACGAAATATTGGAGATATATAAAACAATAAAGGATATTTTATAAATACAAACATGACCTAGAGCTCAATTATTTAATAAAGTAATTCATTTCAAAGGTCGAAAAACTTTTCATAATTTATAATTATCGTTTTTTTTTTTTAAATAATAATAATATTTTTAATAAATTATTAGAAATGTCTAAAGCGAAATTCTAAGGTCATTTAATTTCAAAGTAAGTAAGCGAATATTTATTTTTAAATCCGATGTTTCATTGGAGATTTTAAATGATTTTAAAATTGGGTAAATGTGACGCAACAAACACAACAAGAAGGGTATAATTTTAAACGAGACAAAAGGGTTAACCTCTCACGACCAAAATTTAACTGCTGTAAAATTTCAAATTTTACCTGCGGATTCTTGTTTATCGGCCCAAAATTTCTAACAAGTGTCGTCACAAATATTTGCAACACCTTCTATTAAAAACTCCCATGGGACATATATAACCCATTGGTCGTCAACGGTCAAAATTAATGAACAAATAAATACATTACCCAAGTACACACTGAAAAAAATTCAGCTATTTGCCAACTGAAATTTGGTTACTAAGACTCAAATTGGGTTATTACGAGTTTCAGTCGTTTGGTACAACAGAACATTAGTGTTCACAACAAAGTTCGGTTAATTCAACTGAATTTTAATTCGAACACCCAAAATATCGCTGTACTAACTGAATTTATAAGTTGTTACCATTAAAATACAATTTTCAATTCGGTTGACACTATATTTCTCTGGGTGTAATAGCGAAAAACGTGTAGAGTTTATTTCTATTATCTTGTTTACGTCATATGGCACATGTTTTTTAATTATTTTGCTATGCTAAACACAAAAATTTTAAAATAGCTGGAGTCGTAAATCGAGTTTTGACTGTAGTCCTAAAACATCTCTTTTATACGATATTTTAAAATTATGAAGGAGACCAGATTTGGAATAAGGAGATGAAAAATCTATAAATACGATATAACTTTTTATAAATGAAATCGAACAAAAATTTCTTAAATTTCTATACAAAAACATCTTTTTTTACCCTTGACGACCAATGGGATATATACAGTTGCGGTCATAAAAATAGTAGTGCATCTAAATAAATGACATACACCCATAAAAAGAATCGGTTGGAACTCGGTCAAAACCAGTTATTTTATTTGGAACTACCAATAACACTGTTCAACAAAATCAAATTTTTTCTAAAATTACAAGGTCCGACCAAAAAATTTTGATAGAAGAGACAAAAAAAAAGACACATGTATCGGCGTTTTGAAAGTTTACATCTGGGTTTCATTTTAGGGGGAGGTAAAGTTTCCCCCAAATGCAAATTTTTTATTGTCAATCGGCATAGAAAATCGAATAAAGCTTACGTTTAAAGTATATAGTGTGTTCAGCAAATTTATCTAAAATGTTATGGGGAACATTTTTGTAGAATAGTTAACCCTCTAACTAATCAAGGTAAGGGTATTTTTTGTCTTTCTTTTAAAAAAGAGCAAAAACACCATTAAAACAGGTATTTAAATTATAAAATGTTAAAATTTTACTATAATTCCGTGAATACACCAAAATCAAACATTTTTGTAGAATATGTTAACCCTCTAACTCCTCAAGGGAAGGGTTTTTTTTGCCCTTCTTTTAAAAAAGAGCAAAAACACCTTTAAAACAGGGATTTAAGGGGTTAAAATGTTAAAATTTTACTATAAGTCCCTGAATACACCAAAATCAAACATTTTTATAGAATATGTTAACACTCTAACTCCTCAAGGTAAGGGTCTTTTTTTTTCCTTCTTTTAAAAAAAGAGCAAAAACACCTTCACAACACGGATTTAAGGGGTTAAAATGTTCCGCAAAAATATTCGCCGTGAAATTTTACTATAAGTCCCTGAATACAACAAAACTTAAAATTCAAGCAGAAAGTCAGAAATAAGACACAACAAAAGAGAGCTTAGGGTTAATTTCGCATTTATCAGGCATTTTATTTTAAAGTCCCCAAAAATTTAGCATGAAAATAAAATAGTTCAAATTTAACTAAAATCAGTAATATCTCTATTATTTTCCCTTCTATAGCAAATTTGAATAGGAAGTATTCATTAATTACATTTTTTTAGCTCTACGCAATTCCACTTCATTACACTGTACAACACAAAAACAAATTACAAGGTCCGACCTATAAATTTTGATAGATTGCCAGCTGTTCTTTGGCTGATTAGATCAGTTACATTACAACAAAAACAAAAAAAAAAAATCAGAACAATAATCAAGTGCTATATTTCTTATTGTACTGAAAACGTGTCAATTTGCGGTGCATTTATTGTGTTCATAATTTGTTTTGTGATTTGAGTGTATTCAGATTTTGGTGTATTCAGGGACTCATAGTAAAATTTCACGGCGAATATTTTTGCGGAACTTTTTAACCCCTTAAATCCCTGTTTTAAAGGCGTTTTTTGCTCTTTTTTAAAAGAAGGACAAAAAATACCCTTACCTTGAGCAGTTAGAGGGTTAACATATTCTACAAAAATGTTTGATTTTGGTGTATTCAGGGACTTATAGTAAAATTTTAACATTTTAATCCCTTAAATTCCTGTTTTAAAAGGTGTTTTTGCTCTTTTTTAAAAGAAGTACAAAAAAGACCCTTACCTTGAGGAGTTAGAGGGTTAACATATTCTACAAAAATGTTTGATTTTGGTGTATTCAGGGACTTATAGTAAAATTTTAACATTTTAATCCCTTAAATTCCTGTTTTAAAGGTGTTTTTGCTCTTTTTTAAAAGAAGTACAAAAAAGACCCTTACCTTGAGGAGTTAGAGGGTTAACATATTCTACAAAAATGTTCCCCATAACATTCTACATAAATTTGCTGAACACACTATATACTTTAAACGTAAGCTTTACTCGATTTTCTATGCCGATTGACAATACAAAATTTGCATTTGGGGGAAACTTTACCTCCCCCTAAAATGGATCCCAGATGTAAACTTTCAAAACGCCGATACACGTGTCTTTTTTTTTTGTCTCTTCTATCAAAATTTATTGGTCGGACCTTGTAATCTTTTTTTGTGTTGTACAATGTAATCGATTAATACGGCAAAAATACAGTACTGGTAATAAAAACTAAAAAAAAACCCCACGCAACCATCGTAAACTTTAAAATAAAATTCGGTTAGTAATTGTATACGGTTGAAGCAACCATTTTTGTAATGGGTAGAGCGGCAGCCAATTACTCCGAGTTTCTAAGTTCATATCCCGGAAAAGACAAATGCTAAGTTTTTTTTTTAATAAAAATAAAATTTTAAAGTGTTTAAATAACAAATAAGCCAATTCCAAATTAAATGTGGTTGTGGCGCAATCAGTAGGACAGAGAACTATTAATCTAAATACCACGGTTCAATACTTGAATACCAAAAAAAGTTTTTTAATTTCAATAAAATTTTGTGAAACGTAATAATATTTATGTGAAATATAATATTGAATGAGACAGCTGAATATTTAGCATTCACGACCAAAAATATATAATAACAGTAAGATAGTTGTAGAAACTGACAAAATTCGATTGGCAACAAATTCGGTGGCTCCAACTGAGACTGTTTTCTGGATGTATAAAGCCATACATATTTGTTTTATAATTGTATATATTTATTGGCCCATATAAGTGAGCAGTCTACTTGGGACGAACGAAATTGAAATTGTCATATGGAGATGTAAAAGTTACAGGACACAAGACAAGCCAGACCCACAAATTCGGTTGAAGTTCTCTAAAGGACTTCGAAGGGGGTTTTAATAGTTTTTAGTAATTTTTGTGATTAAGTTTCTGCAAGCTGTTGGTACGTTATAGAAGTAGGAGGTAATAAGTTCAAAAGCTATATAAAATGTTTCTTTAAGAATTGATACATTCTTACAAAAGAGACTAGAATTCCCAATTTTTGGGATTCCAAAAGGACATATACCACATACATGTTTATTTGTAAAATAAAAATAACTTACTGGTAATGGGGCAAATTAAATTAATCGACAATTCCGCCATCCAAAACCCAATGTAATTTTAAATTGTAACAAAGTATTTAGTCAGCAGATCCTAACTCATAGACCATAACGGAATTTCTATCCTCCCCACGGATGCAGGAGCGAATTTATTTTACAGGAAATGTCAAAACATGGATGGTTTATGAAATATGCTCTTTACAGCTCTGTTCAAGGTTTTGGTCCAAAAAACTTATTTCTTGTAAAAAAGTTTGGACATGTATATATTATTACATTTTTTGCTGCCATGACTTCATTTAAAGCGGAGATTGGAAGAGACTTACTCAATCAATTAGGTATATGTTGGAGTATCTACAACCGCTCCTGTTACCTAATCGGGGGCGTGCACAATTTTTAACAGTGGGCTAAAGTTGATATTTGACTTAAAAATGTGGAAACTTTAGAATCGGCTGGGGGGAAAAGTTTATACAAAACCAAAACTTTTATAACACAACTCGCTTTTATATAAAAAGGCCTTTCAGAAAAGTATACATACCTTATATGTTCAGAAAGGAAATATTTATCTGGAGGTAAAAGACTGTTGGTGCTTTTTGGGGAAAATGTAGCAAAAATGTATTTTTTTTTTACTTTAAACGAATGTAGTTTTTGAGTGGAACAAGATTTTGCATTCATTTTTGTTTTATTTAATCAATAATTTATTTAGTTAAATAACCAATACGTTACAATAAAATATTGGTCTCGATTTCGTCCCGCTATTCACAAAACACTAATCGGACCACTAAGTAAGAAATGGCCGAATTATTTCCAAAAAAATTTGTGATATATCCAAATATATTCATGTTTTCTTATTTCCAATGAACTTTGTAAATTAGCGCTTCTAAATATAATTTAAAAATTGCATTTCTAATTCTCTTGAGGTTTTATGCTAAATATAATTAGCACTTTGTACTTACCCAGCGAAAAAAGAGTGGAAAAAGATGTAGTAAAATCATCACATATACGGATTCAAATGTAGTGCAAATTGGGGTGAAACACGCATGATTTTAACATGGGGTTGTCATAGGACGGAGGTGGTGCAAATTCCTCAAACTTTACTTTATTAAAAGTACTATGTGTAAGGTTATGAAAGATTGTATTTTTGGGTGTCCTTTTTCATAGGACTTAATTTGTTATTTTTAATTAGTGGTTAAGGTGTGATGCAAAGTCACATCTGGTTTACCGAGTGATAATATGGATTTGTAGGAGTGCTTAAACGGTTATAATTAAAAAAACTTTTAAACAGCTGTCCAGCTTTTAAGACAAAGCGAAATAATAGTTTTTCGTTCAACTGAAAAGGAAGAAAACTATTGTTAAGTCTGATATTTTGTAATCATTGTTTTTCAAATTTAAAGGTCAGAAAACACTAATTCAAAGCGACATCTAGATAAAAAAAAATAGTTGTTAAAAGACACAAACTCCCGGTTCCATTCGAGTATGTCAAATACCGAATTGTAACCCAACATTCGTGACATTTCTACTAGTTAGCCTTGTATATAATGACATTATATGCTAAGTTTAGGAACTGACCTAAAAGTCCAGCATTAGATTACAAAAATCAGTAGTAGTAGCCACTTTGTGGGTAATGAAAATGTTGTTTCTTTTGAACTACTTCGCATTATTTTTGCTGGGTATTTATAATGAGGTCATCGATTTGCTTTACCTAAATTGAAAAATGATTCATTGCTAGTATTTTGTCACACCCAGTTGATTAAGCGTTATATATATTTTAGTGTCTTAGTTCCCAAATACCCATTGATTTTTTTTTTAAACTAAAAATTTTCCTTAGGAATTCATATGTTTAATTTAAAGTCATTATTAAATGTACAAATATGTTGTCAATGTTATCAGTTATTTACTTAAACTTATAGTCGTATACAAATAAATAATGTGAGAATGTGTTTAATAAAAAAATAGAACAACTTTGAGGTACAGTTTTTTGTAAACATTTTATTAAAAAAAATTTTTTTTCAGAAATTTAAATAATTCATGTGTTAAGTTTAGGATTTCGCGATTGGAAGTTTCTTTTAAATTAACTTCAAAAAAAGTTTCTTTTAAGTTAACTTAAAAAAAACTTCCGATCTCGATATCCTAAGCTTTACATTAATCATTTTTAATATGTTTTATCTCCAGAATTATAATTAAACTTTTTAGTATGCTTGTGGTTGGTTCTTTAAAGATTTAAAATTCTACAGTTAGGGAAATTCTGATGTAGATATTTGTAGTTGTTTGAGTAGTAATACAATATCTTTATTTTTAACTGAAAAAACAGTCATTTGTAGAATAAATTTCAATTTTGCCTACATTTGTAGTTCATTTAAAAAAACCAACCACATCAAATTACTGTACCATGAATTTTCATTAGTTTTATCATATTTTTAGTTTTTATTTAAAAACAAAAATAAAACGAATAAACGATTTTGAAGTTTTTACTGCATTTGTTGTTCATGACCCTTTTTCAAGTGAAATTTCATTTGTTTTTAACTACATTTGCAGTGTTCTTTACCTACATGGTATTCTAATTGTATTTATGGCAAAAGTACAAAATTTAACTGTTATGCACATTTTCACCAATGTTAAGATAGATTAACAATACTGGATCAGTGATGCACCCTTTTAGTTGTTACAAATGAAAAATCCGGTTACCACTAGCAACTAGTTCATTGCCAGAACGAATGTGCATATCGCAAAAACAAGCGCTAACTTTGAATAACCATTGAATTCAGTGTACTCCAATTAGGCTTAACAAATTTTTAAATTCAGTTTCCGTCAAATCCAACTTGTTGAAACAAAAATCTAAAAAAAGTTCTCACATCAGATTAAAAATCAATTTTCTTACTAAAATTAAAAATAGAAAAGTGGACTCTCATTTTTTTTACATAATTACACACTTAAAAAAGTTTAACAGATTATTAATCAGTGGTATAACAAACAAATCTGTTTTCTATGAAATACTACAAAACAACTATTATGACAGTTATTTAAAAAAACAACTAAAGAAAAATAATGTTATTTTCAATTTATAACGAGCTTTCAACCTCCGTATATTTACAAAAATAAAGCAAATCAAATATATTAGCTAGGTTGATACTAGTATTTCGATCTGGCTGAAGATCTTATGTTTTTTTAAAATTTCTTTAAATCAGTTAATTATGGTTAGTTATTTATAAAATAAAAAATTTCGTCGAATTTTTAAAAGTTCTCATATTGATTAGGGTCCTTCAAAATCGTATAAAGAAAATAGACATTGCATAGACTGATTTGTGCTCTTCATGGCTGGATCGTTGAGTATGGTGCGCATAAACATATGTTCCAAATTTCAGCGAAATTGAATGACATTTTAAGGTCTCTAAAAATTGCAATTTTTTCGAAAGTTTTCATACAAATTAAAAAAAGTTTACATTAAATTTGTTACGATTTATGTCCTCACTTAATTAATTTAATGTCCTTCATTAACTTCTTAAATATATTTGTTTTTTATTTTATTAATTAATAATCATATAATTACAAATTATATACTATTACCCTAACCGATCACTAGCTACTATGGCCTTCGGCGCGTTGTAGCGAAAACAGACCAATGCCTCTGGTGGGAATCGAACTCACGACCCCCGCACTGATAAGCCAGCACACTACCAACTAGCCTACCGGGGCGCACAAACTTAAATATATTTTTAACGGTTTTAAGGTGTTCGCGTTTTTTGTGATTTTGAAAAAAAAAAATTCATTATAATTTTTTATTTTAATAGCCAGTTTGCACGAAAAAATTGTATATTCAATATATTAATTTAGTTCTCTTTCTTAAACTAATGACATGACCATTGCAGGAAAGATAACGTTATCCCGTTAATTTTTTATAAAATATAAGTTATGTTTCCTTTCTCTTAACAACTTTTTAGATAATGAACGAATTTTTTATTTCAAATACGTTTCCGAAAATAGACTTCATATAGATAACGTTTTTTGGCAGTGTGAAATTCTACGGAGTAAAACTTTTATAATATAAGACACCAAACTGCAAAGAATAAAAAAAAGATTAAACTGGCATTATCGCAAAAACCGTTATTTTATTTAAAAAATTGACTTTATAATTGTAATTATCGCCAAAATATTTTATAGATTTGATATATCGTGTTCTATTGTATAAGATTTAATATTAATCATTTTTAAAAATTTTAAATTGTTATAAACGAGACTTTATCGCTAATAAACGACATTATCCCTCAAACCGGCCTAAGCTTTTTTTGCACTGAAATTTATATCACTTGTACGGCACAAAAAATAAACAATATGCACCTCTACCAAAAAAAAAAATTCGTTGCCCATTTTAGATGATTTAGACCTAAATAGGATTTGAGCGAATCTCAAAAACTAATCCATAAAAATGAATTAGTTTAGGCATAACTTATTCCTCTTAACAATATATAACTACAGTTCAAAAATTACCCTTTTTGTGGTTTTACTTAAGAAGATATGGCGATTTTCGTTTTTCGAAAAACGTGAAATTTATCAAAAACGCAGCTTAACTTTAACATATATTAACCCATTAATGCCCTTTGGCAACTTAAGTTGCCAGCAGAGTTGTTACAATTTAGCATGCTCTGAAAATAAGTGAGAGTTCAAAAATGTTGTCTCAAAATTAAAAAAAAAAAAAAAAACGTCTGGGCATTAATGGGTTAATCAAATTAAGATTCTTTGCTAATACTATCAAATATAATCTTTCTACCAAATTGCTTAAAAAGCCGTCCATAAGTTTTTAAGTTAAGACGATGTTTTTACTGGTATGATATTGATATCCTGTATGTTCTTGGACGAAAATTAGAGCTTTTATTAAAATTTTAAGCTTCGATATTACTTTGTGTTAAGTATCAACGATTTCTAGTCAACATAAATATGTTATCAAGATTTTTGAAAATTGTGTTCTAGGGTGGGGCGATTATTATGGAAGGAAAAAAATCTTAATGGGCGCTTCGCGTTTCTGATTCTTGGGATTGTACTGAGGAAAAAAGTCCACTAGACCATACGTCTACGGTGAAAATCGAGCTTCCACATTTTGACTTTACGGCAAAAAAGCCCTATTTTGAAATTAAAAATTAACCCCTTAAACCCCACCCACAAATATGATTGATGCATTAATCTGCTAGAGAATTTTCCTAAGAAAAGATTGATACCATAATCTTGGATAAGCTTCTCCTACTTCCTGAGATATGTCCATCCCACACATTGTTACTTTCACAAAAAACGGCAAAAAAAAGCCCTATTTTGAAATTAAAAATTAACCCCTTAAACCCCACCTACAAATATGATTAATGCATTAATCTGCTACAGAATCTTCCAAAGAAGAGATTGATACCATAATCTTGGATAAGCTTCTCCTACTTCCTGAGATATGTCCATCCCACACATTGTTACTTTCACAAAAAACGGCAAAAAAGCCCTATTTTGAAATTAAAAATTAACCCCTTAAACCCCACCCACAAATATGATTGATGCATTAATCTGCTAGAGAATCTTCCAAAGAAGAGATTGATACCATAATCTTGGATAAGCTCGATTTTCACCGTAGACGTATGGTCTAGTGGACTTTTTTGCTCAGTACAATCCCAAGAATCAGAAGAAAGAAATTCTAACTTTAAAGCTTTCTTGCGTTAAAGTTAAAATTTTACTTCGCAAAATATTTTGTAAATTTGTTTTCTATCGAAATATTTATAAAACACTCATTTGAAATATTCATGGCAAGTCTAAAATACCCCGCCTGGAGACGGCTTGCCGGTTAGAGGGTTAAGATAGAAGCTTTTGTTCAGAGATTTTTGGTAATTTACACTTTTAATATGTATTCACATCGATTGGGCCTTGAAGTGGTGGAAAATTCCGACGTCTAGAATTGATATAGTCATAGTCTGAAATTAATAAATAGAAAATGTTAAATCGTAAGAAAATGAGGTACCGTCTAAAATTTTTAATTTCCATTTTAAGAAGAATGTGGGAATTTTTTATTGTAATTTTGTTTATATACAAAAAAAAAAAACAGTTAAAATGCAGTTGTTTTTTCAAAATTTTTTGAGACAACAATTGTTTGTAGTAAAAAATTGTCCGTTGTTTTAACGTCACTGATAGATGGTTTTACTGCTTTTGTTCAGGTACCGTAACTATTCCTTTAATCAAAAAAGTCAGATGCAAAAAGTTATTTTTTTTACTTTTATTTTTTCTAGCAAAAATTTTAGTTATTTGTTGACTTTTTTTTCAGTAAAAATAAAAGTTATTATTTGACTTTTATTTTTCGAGCACAAATAAAAGCTATTATTTAAGTTTTATTTTTTTAAGCAACTTTTTCCTCTTCTTTTTTTTTAATATATGATATTCCTCAAATTTTTTTGCGCTTGATATGAATTATTTAAATAAAAAAATATGAAATTGAATTGTAAAAAATGAACTTTTAACGAAATTATTAAAAATCAAAAAATATTTTTTATTTTTGCCCAAAAAATCAAAATTTTAAAAGCAGAGCATTTTATGAAAGACTTCTCCACAAGGATCCATATGGTATACATCAATCTGTTCTCCGACATTTACCTCTGTTTTTTTTTGTTTTTAAATTTAATAAAAATAACTGTTATTTTCGGCCCCTGCCTTTGTTAGTTGTTTTTCAACAGTTAAAAATTACAAAAATTTGTAGTTATTTTAACATTAATTTCGTTTATTACTTTTTTTAACGACATTTACCTTTGTTTTAACTGTAATTTTTAGAAGACTCCACCGACAAACGGTTTTAAGTATAGTTTTACATTTCAGCTAACGATATAATTAATAATATTAAGTTTTCTATTTAAAACACACTCCCTTTCAAACATTTTTTTTATTTACAAAGAACCAAATCATTTTTCTGTAAGTAAACACTTTTAAATCAATATCATCATGTTCCATTTTCTGATAAATACATACATAAATAATTTGAAACCAGCATTTAAATATTAATATTGATTTGTATGTTTTAAATGAAAGCGAATGAACTTTGAAAAACAAGTATTTGTATTTGTTTTCACAATAAAAATTAAAATAAATCGCTGCCTAAATTTTATCTTTATTTTAATCGAAAGTTCAGTGACGACATTTTTAGAAAACGAAAAAAAAAATACGAATTTGTCTTGCGTTACATTGGCATTGAAAAGCACAAATTGGTTTCTATATCTCATTTTATTTTCCTTATTTTGTATCACCCAGCATTAATTAAAATATTTTTTTCTTTTTGCTGGTCGAATTTGTTTTAATTTATTTGGCCGCATGACAAAAGTAAATGTTTTTACTCTATACAATATGGGAAATGTCTTAAGATCATCATTATATTCGTAAAATATAAAAATATTAAACTACTAATTTCAATTTCAATAATTAACTACTCAATTTCGGCTAATTTTTACAACATAATTTGTTTAAAGTAAAACAAAAAATGTTTAAACAGAAGTACACAGAAACAAATATTTTCCTACTTTTTTTCAATTAAATCGGTTTGTTTAAATCTGAATATTTATTTATTATAAAACATTATCATATAATTGATAATATAATTTTTAAAGATTAATTTCGTTTAATAATTTTTTTTTTTAAACAGAAAGAAAATGCAAAAAAATAAATTAAAAATTACTTAAATAAAAAAAAATACTCTGATTTCAACAAAAGGGCTAATTTCTACAAAGACAAAATAAATTTAATTAAATCAAGGTGCTGTCTGAGCTTTTTCAGATATTCTTAATGCGTTTTATCCCGAAGAGCTTTATTTTCCAATCCTTCAAATACTTAAAAAAAAAATAAATTGCAATAGTCCCTACACTCAAAAAAAAAAAGTTTGTAAAGTCAGCAAAAATTTTTGCTGAGTCAGCAAAATTTTAGTCAGGAGGGTGCTAGCAAAAAAAATTGCTAATGTCAGCAAAATCTTTTGCTGAAAATCAGCGAGCTGATTTTTAGCAACAAAATTAGTAGATTCAGCAAAAGTTTTGCTAACACTTAGTAGATTAGAAATAAAGAAGCCTTGCTAAAAATTAATAAATTTTTTGCTGAAATTTAGTAGACTGAAAAAAACGCAAAAAAATTGTAAAAAAATTGTAATTTAGTTAATTTATTTGCTGAAAATCATAAAACATATTTTTGTGATTCTTTTAAAAATAATTTACAATAATTACGAAATATAAAAATTTTCATTTTCCCACATTGACGACATAAATTAATTTAATATCTGAAAATATATAGAAATTAATATGATGCTTTCTTTTAAAGGACGCAACTGCCGAAGATAATTATAGAAACGAAACGAAAAAATAAACAAAAACAAACGAAACGAAAAAAACAACCCTTTTTTTGCAATAAGAAAAAGGAACCATAAAAATCTACCTAAGATGTGTGTCTTTGTCTTTCGCTTTACTCTGTCTACATGTCTGTATAAGTTTGTTTGCAATTTGACCACACTAGATTATAAATCTATAAACATTAAGTTTAGAAATACATATTAAATTTAAATATTTTATTTTGTCTTTTATTTAATTAAAACACAATTATTTTCACAAGCCGGTGACAACGCAAAATTTAAGTTGTTTTAATTCTCAATTTTGTTTTATGCATGAAAAACAGATACAAAAGTCTTCCATGGTTGATTTTTTTATGTCTTATTAGAGTTGTACTTTTTAGTATCATTTTCGTCTTCTCTACCACATCTTGACATGCCGCGACATCTGCTTCATTCTGCGTATATCTTTCAATCTGGTTGTCGTCCACACTATTAATGTGCTTATCAGCACAATTTTTTTTAGCAAAATTAATTAGTAAAGCATTAGTATATTAGTAAAGCATTAGTATAAAACAGTTAAGTGCTGAATAAGTATAACAAAAAGTTTAGCTGAAAACACGATTTTAGCAAAAAAATTGCTAAAAAATAGTATACCTGATTTACAAGACGTTTTACTAACTTTTGTACTAACTTATTTCTTTGAGTGTACGCTTCAATAGAAAGAAAAAAAACTAATTTCAGTGTAAATTTATTCACATAAGTATAAATAAATCTGCTAACTAAATGAGAATTTCATGCCTGTTTAAATTCAATGTTATAAAATTCAAGCTATAAAAAAACATTTGGTATGGCAACAAAAAAATTTTTTTTTGGGAAGGTATATAATATTGATATCTTTTTAATCAAATAAGTTATTATTTTATTGAAAAATAATTCAATTAAAGAGCTATCAATTTCTAATTGAATACACAGAAAAAACTAAAAACGGGTTTCAATTAAAAAATTTATTGATTCAATTAATATTTTAATTGATTTTGCACCTATCACGGCAATGATACTATCAATTAAACCTTTTATTAAAATTAAGAAGGAAAAAAAGTAATAAATAACTTCTTCAAAAAAAAAAAAAAAATATGATACTCACAAAAAAAGTGTGTGATCTATACGTTGGTATGTGTGTTTTTTGCAATGCTGAGTCTATTTGTGTGTGTGCTTGCTTTGTTTGTTAACTTCAAATGTATTTGGTATTTTATACTGAAAATGTTCTATTTATGCATACAGTGTATGAAAAAATAATATGATAATTGCGTCTAAAATAAAATATGTGTTTATATATTTAAAAGTCAATAAAAATATTTATTGATCCAATTAAATATTTGTTTAGAAACAAATTAAATTCCAATCAAATCTTTAATTAGATATTTTAGGTTTATAATTTTTTCTGTGTAAGCAAGCAATTTTCGTTGTTGGCGGAATTTCAGCAATTAAAGTTATTGAATCGGTGGTTTTGGTGATTGAAATCTCAAAAAAGCTAATTTAGAAATTTGTTAACATATTTAAGTAACAATTGTTCTGCGTAGTTATTTTGGCAACTTCTCAAAAAGCTGCAAAAATTATGAAATGCGAGTTTAACCGGTTAACTGGATCCGCCGGATATGCTGTGGCAGTAAAAAACTTAATAGCTAAATAACACAAGATTTATATTTATTTAAAAAAGATGGTACTTAAATATTTTATGCTATTAATAGTATAAAATCTTGTATTTTATTTGAGCCATTAATTACAATTTGTTTGTTCAAAGTAATTGGTAAATTTTGTAAAATTTGTTTTGCATATTTTTAAATTAATAAACTGGGTTAAATATTAAGTAAATTTTTAATATTTTGTTGTTACACAGTTTTGTTCGGTTATAACAAACACCGGTTATAATAAATAATACGGTCCCAACGCATTTACTACCATATTTCATACAAAATAATACAGTTATTACGAAAATAGCAAACTTTTTTTATAACAAACTAATTTTTTAGATCTTTAACGAATTTTCATACAAATGTTTACGCTTATAAAGAACATAAAAAAAATCGTGATGTTTAAATGAAAAAAGTGCTGAAAATTTCAAAAACATGAGCTTTTTACTTGAAACTTCACTTAAAAGAATTAAAAAATGTATGAAACGAAATTTAATGGAAGAATTGTTTTAATATTACAAACAAAAATAATTAGAATTAAAGAAACAATCTTATCAATGGTCAAATATTTCATAAAGAATGTATACACCAAAAAAATTAAAAAGGCGACAAAGGTAATTACCGTTAAAATAACTAAAATTCAGTTATTTTTAACTGTTGAAAAACAACTATGAAAATAAAAAACTGTAAAAATGTATGAAACGTAATTTAAAGGAAGAATTGTTTCAATATTACAAAAGTAATGAGAGTTTAAGAAACAATCTTTTCAATTTATTAGTTTTTGGAAAATGTTTACCACGCCTATGGCAAACTTCTCTTATAACGAACTAAATTGCCCGGGCCCTACGAGTTCATTATAACGGTACTCCAACAGTATTTCTTTTATTGCTTTCACTAAACAGTAAAACAATAGTGGAACCTCAAAACTATTATTTATGTTAAAAAAAAAACTAGTCAAACTTTTCATGAAGAATGTATACACCAAAAAAATTAAAAAGGCGACAAATGCAATCACCGTTAATATAACTAAAATTTAGTTATTTTTAGCTGTTGAAAAACAACAAACAATTGCAGTAAAAATAACTATCAATGTCGTAAAAAAATTTTATTACAAAAAAATTAAACAACTGTAAAAACTATAAAAACTACAGTTTTATAACAGTTATTTTTTTGGTATTTTAAAAATATTTTATCTTTCAATTATAATAAAAAATTGTATTTCCTAAATCCTACTTCAAATGCAAAGTCAAAATTAAAAACGGTACTCCGGTTATTATATTTTTATGCAATGGAAATACTAAAATGAAGTTTTATAATTATTATTTGCAAACTGCGAACACATAAAAATAACAAATATGAACTAAACGAGAATTTTTAAAAACTCGGCATAATCTTCTATAACTAACAAAAACTAACTGTTTACTGCAAAATTACTGTGTTGGTAGTTGTTTATTTACATACTAAAACAACTGTCTAAATAACTGTCAAAGTAGTTGTTTTGTATTATTTCATAGAGAAATAACTGTAATTGAGTGCGCCCCGGTAGGCTAGTTGGTAGCGTGCTGGCTTATCATGCACTGGTCTGTTTTCGCTACAATGCGCCGAAGGCCATAGTAGCTAGTGCTCGGTTAGGGTAATAGTATATAATTTGTAATTATATGATTATTAATTAATAAAAAAAAAAAAAAAACTGTAATTGATGTTAAAACAACTACTGATTACTACACAAACAACTATCATATAGTAACTATAAAATTGTCTTGAGTGTATTATAGGGTATAACAAGTTCGTCTTATTTGAATGATATCAACTTTGTCAAATAATGTTGTTTACAGATTTTATTTTGTTGTTCTCTATTTGTTAAGCATTTTAAGCATACACTAAAAAAAGTTTTTTGGGCGAAAAACAAAGCTATTGAGTAAAACTGATTTTTCTAGTCGAATTTTTTTAAAAAAATATAATTTTTTGGCTAAGAATAGTTAAAAAAACAAAACAAGAACTGTTTTTTTTTCAAAATCTCGATTAACAAGTTCGAAAAATGTTCGAATTTTTGGAATAAATCGCTAAAGTCAAAACCAAATCGCTAAATCAAAATTAAGCATATATCTTACAAATGACTTAAGTTTTAATCATCAGAAAGATCGGTTAAATAGAGCGCCTAGAAAACAGAAATTTCAAATGCAACTTAAAAAAATATAATTGGCATAATCTTTTCCAAAAGTTAAAATTTTGCTAAGCTGTTCAAATTTAACTATTCTTAACCGAAAAATTATATTTTTTCAAAAAAATCTCGATTTTCGAAAAAGCATAGAGCCCTTGCTAAAAATAAGTTATTTCATACTGTAGATACACAACTAACAAATGCAGTAAAAATAACTAAAAATGTCGTAAAAATAACTGACAATTTTTTTCTACAAAATTTTTATAAAAACTGACAAAATTGTTAAAAACTACTGGTTATTAATAGTTGCTATTTTAGGATTTTAAAAATATATTTTATAAAAAAATGTCTAGATTTTCTTTCGATTGCAATAAAAATTTGTATTTACTTCATTGTACAAAATACCTCATTTATACTACGTCTACAAACTATCGGGTTGTGAAAACTTTTGGATTTTCATTAACAATTTGTATGGAATTTGACAACTATGTAAATACAAATAGTTTACAAAAACTACTAGTTTTTGGTTGTAGTATAATTGAGGTATTAAATTTGAAGTCAAAATTGCAAACGGTATTGTAGTTATTACGCTTTTATGCATTGAAGGTGCAATTAAATTTTGAACCTTTATTTGCAAATTATGAATGTATAAATAATATACCGACTCACCTTGTGTGTAGAAAAAAGTGTTATTTGTACACCCCACTATGGTGCCAAATAAATTTTTTTGGCAGAAATTAAAAAAAAATTTAATTGGTAAATATCTGGTTTTTCGATAAGGACTTGACAACTTTTTTTTTAAATAAAACGCAAAACATTTGAGATATTTCCAAAACTTTATTGTCGACTTGAAATACAATCAAAACATTTATGAATGTAACTCGACTTCGTACATATGACCACCGCGTCACTTCGGCAGCGGTCGATTCGTTGGACCCAATTTTCGATGACTGGGTCACACATTTCGGCCGTATAGACCGCTATTTCGCGTTCAATGTTGGCTCTGAGTTCTTCCAACGTCGTCGGCTTGTTGGCATAGACCAAAACTAACCGCTTGCTTCGGCGGCTGCTCGACTAAATTTTTCTCTGTGTGTAGAAAACTACTGTAACTGCTGTTGAAACAACAACTTCTGATTATTACCCAAACAACTGTCATGTAATAACTGTCAAACTATTTTTAGTGTACAATTTTTAAATATTGTTGTATGTATTTTCTTTTCCGCCTATTGTTTTTTTAACCGTTCATTAACCTCATCTGTTAATGAACTTGTTTTTTTTTGTTTGTCTGACATCAATGGATTGTTTGACTGACCCTTATAACGGTTAATGTTATGTTTTGTAATAAACACTTTATTTGTGGGTCACGTTTGCACGTTTCACGTTTTGTCACACTTTTCTTCTTCTTCTACGTTTTAAGTTTAGTTTTTCTATGCCAATTTTATAAAATAGATGTGGCAAAGTTAAGAATTGTGCGATTGCAAAATCGAGAAACATTTTAATTGAGCTAAATTATGAATTTTTAACGCGTTGGGATATTTTTGACTTTTTAACGGATCCTTAATTTAAGCTTTCTCTATTACGTATTTAAATTTTAGCTAAATCGAAGTTCGCATTTGGAAAAGTTTTCTTAAAAAAGATAATAATTTTCTTAAAATTTTTCGTTTTTTCCTACATGGTCACACGCATTTTTATTTAAAAAAAAAAACTATAAAATAAAATTCTTTATATTATATATTTTTGGTTTCATATCTATTGTTACCGTGCTTATCTTTTTTACCTAAACTTATGGTTACTTAAATTAGTAGCAAATATTTATTTTATTTTTTTGCCCCTTCTTTCTTTCACTAGTATTTATTATAAAGGGTCCGCCAAATAACTTTTTTTTTTTTTTGAAAATGCTATAAAAAAATACTACTGAATATTTTCTCAAATTTCTTTTTTTATTTGAAAGTACAATCCTTCCGGTTAATAATGGAAAATAATTTCATTCAAATGGCTGCCTCGGGTGGCCATGCAGTAGCCTACACGATCGGTACAATTTAAGCACATTATCGATTGTGTGCAGCTGTATTTCAGCAATAGCTCCACGAATATTGTCCTTTAAAGCGTCAATTGTCTCTGGCTTGTTGGCGTAACAATTCTCTTTGACGGGACCCCACAAATAATAGTCCAACGGTGTGAAATCGCAGTTCCGAGGTGGCCAAACGACATCAGCTCTGCGGCTGATAATGCGATCTTCAAAAACAGGGCAATTTTCGCACACATTCTGCAACATTACCATGATGTTCAAAGTAATGTCGCAATATTTCCCAGCGTTGTTCAAGCGTATACACAACCATATTCGTTCAGCGGAAGGATAAAACTAATTATCTGTCAAATCAGACATGAGCTAAGTGTTACCATTCACGAAATAAGCACTAGTTGAATAAAATAAAACGTTAGATGGCGGACCCTTTATTTTATGTAGTTTAAATCACATTTTTATCACATGCTTAGCATTCAATTGCTAAATAATTTTGAAGGCGTGCTATTTTTTTTTTTTTTCGTTTTCTTTGGCCTGTTTTTTTTTTTTTGGTATGTTCTAAATGTGTAACTTAACACAGTTTGTTAGCTTTAATGCCATTGTAACATTTCATTTCTTTTATTGTAATTTAAGCCTTTATTAGTGTAAATTTCTACATTTTTTTACATAATTTTAGAAGACACTGTTTCCCTCCATACTGTAGAGATTGTTGAGCCTGTTCGGTCAAACTTAAAGCAACAATTTAATGATATTTTAGAAAGATCGATGAATTTTTGTTGTACTAACATTCAAAATTGTAAAAAGTAAGATATGTAATTTTTCTTTAATTTTTATATGCCTTTCTGCACTGTTAGCTTAAAACGCTTATTTTTAGGATAAAAACACTAAAAGAAATGTTTTTTTATGTACAAAGAGATTATAAATTTAAACCAAATAAGAAACTGTATTCATAAAATACAAATTTTGATTTCGGTCAAAATACATTCAAAAAAAAAGTTTACCAAATATTAAGTAATTTGTACTAAATTTTAAGAAATGCGGGAATGTTTTGGCTACAAAGAAAATTTAACTCAAATTAAGTATGAAGTTATCTTAAAAATAAGTATACACAATTTACTTCAATTAGGTAAAATTGTATTAAAATTTAGTAAGTTTCGTCTTAAATTTTATGAAACTAAAATTTAGTATATTTTTGAATTAAATTAGGATACATTTTGCTTAAATCTAGTAAAAACATCTTAAAATCTAGTTCACTTTTCTTAAATTTTAAGACGCTTGTACTTTAGAGCGACTCACCAAAAAAAGTGCTCGATGTACCCTCCCAAAAATGAACCTTGGACTCTTTTAAAATGACATTTAAAATATTTCGGCTCCAGCTTTGACCTCTCGTGAGCTGGACCATTTTGAAAATGGGTCTATTTTTGCATGTTTTGTTAATTTGAGAATCTGTTTCCTTACCAACATATACAATATGGGTATCATAAGAAAGGATTTTTTAAGGCGCGTGCAACTGTATATACAATTTGTCCAAGGACGATCATCCATGTCCTTTTTTTAAGGATATTCTGTAAAAAAAAAACGGTTTTTGAATTTTTTGTTCGGGGTTGTTTGTAATAAAAATGCCAAATTAACATATTTTAATCTTTAGTCGATTTAATTAAATACAGGTCTCAACTTTTTTTGAAATTCGTGCTAGTTCGCGTTTTGGTAAAAATGCAATGGGGTGGTAACTCTTCGTTTTAAATAGGGCAATATGGGTATCAATTTTTTTCTTTTGCCAAGTACATCATCTTTGTATGTAAATAATTTAGATTTTTGCAAATTAGATGCATTTTACACGGTGCTCTGGAATATATATAAATGCAATTTTGTGGTAACTCTAATATGATAGCGGATTTAGTTTCTAGATCATGTATGGATGAAAATAAGGACTAAAGAAAGGAAAAAAAATGATCCACGACTTTTTGGCGGCATATTCTTTTTTTAATTTGCGAAAAAAATATGCCACACTCAGGCTCTGCTTTAAAAATATGTAGTTGTTTGGGTTGTAATACAGTTTCTTTATTTTTAATGTAAATGTCAGTCATTTGTAGAACAAATTAAAATATTTACTAACCTTGTAGTTCATTTAAAAAAACAACTCACATCAAATGACTGTTTTATGATTTTACATTCATTTTTTATTAATTGGTTATTCTCAAAAAGTATATACTTTCAAAAATATGTGTATATGTTTGGCACCTATCATATCAGTCAAGTAATCAATTTCATATATCTCTTAAGTTAATATTAACGAAAATAATTATAAGATTATTTTTGTTAATACAAACGTTTTAAATGTGACATTTATTACTTAACTTTTACTTGACAAAACTAAAACACTTATATAATATGAACAATAAACCAAATTAGAATTTTATAGGCTTTCAAATTTGAATATTCTTAAACAAAATTTTTAAGAAGTTGTTATACTTAATTTTGAGAAGTTAAAATTTGTAAACTAAATTTAAGTAATGTGCGTATTTGGTTTTAGTTTTTTCATACAATTTTGATTTTCTTAACTTTTAGTTTAATAACTTCTTAAAATTTAAGATTTTTTACTAAAAATAAATACATTTTCTAATATTTTTTAAGTATATTACGAGGGCTATAGACAATATCCTATATCTAAGTTTTTCACGAAATGCGTTTTTAATGGCAAAATAATCAGTAAAATATATATGAATTATCTATGGTATCAATTTCAAAGTAGAAACATGTTTTTTCAATTTTATTTGCATTTTGTTATTTTTCTATCTTAAACAATTCATTTGTGTGAATAAAAAATCCTCTATCTCTTTATATAATAATATAATTTTTTTTTTTGAATAAACTCCTATCACGAATCTGGGTACATTTCTTAAATCGTGTAGGTCGTTTTGAAAATATCGCGAATTATGGTTTTTAATGAACAAATTTTTTTTTTTACTACTGACCTAATATCCGGGATTTCGGATGAAAATAACTTTCTGTATTTATAAATATAAAAAGAACATTAGATTACCATTGATTTGAGTATTGTATCTTCAATCAACTTTGAAGAACATTCTTGAAAAATCGGAAATTCTCCCATTTTAGTTTTGGTTTGAAAACTTTAATATTTTCTTACGTATCTGGTGGTTGTGATTATCAAAGTCGAACCCGTTATTTATCAAATGCTCTATCTAATTTTACTGCAGAACATAATAACGTTATGGAACAGAAGTTCACAGAAAAAGGACATACACAAAAGTAGTGCGACAGTGCTAACGCAAAACTAGAGATTAAATTGAAAAATCAATCAATATAACTACCCAACGATTATGTAAGTTACAGTGGGGCGTTGTGGTGTAATTGTTAGCGCGTTGGACTGTTACTCAGATGGTCCCGGGGTCGATTCCTGGTGACGACAACATCAATTTAGAAAAATAATATGTATGAGTTTTCTATCCTTCATATGTATCGTAGCGCCCGCCTTCGATGTTCCCATAGCACCACCAAAGTAAAATAATGAGTCAGGCTATGAATTAAAAAGCTTCAATAAGTTCGCCAACTCTCCATCAGGGAGCGAGCAACAACTGTTCTTAGACTTATCATTTCTCGCAATTACAGTGTTTCCATGTTTGAAGCCCTTTATCTTTCCCCACATTTTACCTCTCTATTATCCCCTTTCCAAAGAAAGCTAAATATTAATAAATATGAAGAATTTCCTTTGTGTTTCTTCTCTTTATAATAACAAAAAAGAAGCCAGAAAAACTGGTAAAATCAATAATAAGTTCGTAAAAAACCAATGCAGTATCTTTAAATTATGATTTCTTTCATAATTCCTTTTGGCGAATTCAAGTCCAGCAGTTTTGTGCCGGGGTTAACCTTGGCGCAGACATCAACTATTGTCGAGTAATGCTCTGGGAATCCTTTAAGAGCCTACTTATGGTTGATTTGAACACATTTAAATTACATTCATCGATTATCTGATTGCGACTCTTCATTTTGCTGCTGGCACAGTTGATTATTTTACGCCGGTTCATATCCGAAAGTTTTTTTTCTGGTTTTATTTTTACCATTAGCACTCAGATTATTTTCAAATTTGTGACAACCACATGAGAACGGTTTATTGTTCTAGCAATTTCCAGAAAACTTAGACATTTTTTAAATAGGCTGAGATTTGCCCCTTTTCAAAATCACTTAGATATGAACCACGCGTTATTTTATTGCAAATTGAAAAAATTAAAAAATGCATAGAAAACAAAAATAATTCTTTAATTTTTCTTTATTTGCTGTTCTTCTATGTTTACCGTTATATCTAATTATAGTTATGAAACACTAACAAAATATTATTACACAATTTTTCTCTTAACTCAATTAAGTAATCTCTTAAATTGTACACAATAAGAGATCAGTTATCATTATTAAAAACAATTATAAGTTTTAAAAAAATTTAATATTAGAAAACATATCAAAACTCATTTGTAATTATAGTTATGCAACGCAGTTAAATTATATTGTTTATGAGCTAGTTCAAAATTTTTCTACACCTGTTGAAACTGCCTTTAGATGCCTCTTAGTTCTTAAGGTTTTATTAAATGAGAGGAACGATGGACATGGTCGACTACACTTCAAAGCTATGACGTCCATTCACTTTTAAAAGTATTGAAGAAAAAAAAAATACATCCCGGCTAAAAATCTTCATATATGTATGGATCCATATAGGTTCAATGTATGATTGATTGTACATGCTCATAACCATGGATGTATCTTACATAAATCTCCATGCATGTATTAACGAAATTTGAGGTAATTTCTACATGTTTGCACATGTATGGTATGATCACACATCAACATGCATGAACACGTATGAGCATGTATATATATTACCTAATATTTCGTTAACGTACATTATGGAGACATATGGATGTATGTATGGAGAATTGCACATCCATGTATGGATATGAATGTATGCTTATGAACATGTAAAAACAAACATTGAAAATTTTTACGTCCCGGTTAAAAATTAGCATATGTGCATGTATCCATTTATGAACATGCATTAACTCATCCATGCTCATATATGAAGTGATTGTAGGTCATACATGTCCATGTAGGATTCATATATGTTCATAAAGTTCATGGTCACATACCATATATATAAATATTACCCCAATTTTCGTTAATGTACACATATGAACATGTATGGAAATGTATAGACATTTATGATTATATATGTAAATATTACCTCAATTTTCGTTAATGCACACATATGATCATATATGATTCCTCATATGAACATATAAGAATGGTTTATGAACACATATGAATCATGTATAGATGCATGTGGATATGCATGTAGCATGTGTGTTCATGTATGGATCCATATACATATATCGATTTTTAACAGGGCTGGGTTGAAACTAGTAAGAGTTTTTTTAATTCATTTTCCTTTTTGCTCATAGTTTTTAACTTTTAGATCGAAATTAATACAAAATGGAGTCACATCCACATCGCTTTTTGGTGAAAAGTTGTATAGTGGTTTACAAGTGAAACCAAAATTTCCCTCTATTTAAACTTTCACAAATTTTTCCATATTGTTTTATGGCATTGAGTTTTGAGAACAGTTTTTAAAAAATAGTGTTATTTAAAACAATTTGAAGTATACCAAGTTGGCGTCAGGTCACCAATAACGGAATACGAACATCACAAACTTATAAGAAATTGAATTTGGAAAATGTATTTTATAAGCTTTTCACAAATATACAGTTTGTGTAGATATGATCAATAGTAGCCTGATGCATTATATGTAATTTATAAGAAGGTCGATGTCGCTGATTTTACATAAAAACCCACGTCTTAAAAAAGCAGGTGGCAAATTAATAAAACAAGCAGTTTCATTTATTTAACATTTTACAAGTTTTTTTTTGGGACAGTTGAGCTTTTATTTAGTATAAAGGCAACAAGGACACAATTAGAAAACCCTTAATTGATTATATTGCATTGTCTGCTACTGTATAAACAAAATCTTGTGTGTGATGAAAAACGGACGTTTTTAAACATTAGAGCGACTCACTTTGTATGTAGGGGAAAATTAAAAAGTGCCCTCTGGAAAGGTTCCTTAGTTTGTTTTATGTCGATTACCAAAAAATGTTGGGTCTAGCGGCGGCCGTTCATGAGCTGCACCATTTTTAAAAAAGGTATTTTTTTTAGTTTTTTACCTATTTTTTCCGCTTTTTTTTTCACTACAATTTATTTATTTAAATATTACATGTACGAGCATGCACTATTCACATGCGATTTTCAGTGAAATATATATTTTGTTTTACGGTTACATATTGCATAAAAATTTAATCATTTTGTAATCACATCAACATATTTTAATCACTATTTGACTTAAAAGAGGTTATATAATACTTTTTTTCTTATTTGTGGTTGTTCGTGATTTACCAAATATTTGGTGTTTTTAGGCAATATGGGTCCAAATTTGTCTCATGCCAAGAACATTAAAGTTATGTGAAAATGAAATTTACTAAATTTAAATAACACAAATTTGAAAAAAAAACGCCATCTGTATCTATGAGATTGATAGCGTAGACTAAAAAAAAGTAATGTGTTCAAAACAATTATAGTTTGAGATAACTGGAAAATTTTGAAATTTGAGAAATACGAATTACTGAGTATAAGCATGAAGAATTCGTTTAGATACCGATTAAATGAATTGTTATGATAAATTGGAATTACAACAAAATTAGATCAATCCTAAATTTAAAGATAAAATAATATAAATATTAGTTCAAGTGTATGAGTGAGTACCCCTTTCACTCAGGACCAACTAAGTGTTTGCTTTTGGAACAATTGCAAACAAAAATCATTGGATTAAAACCCGAAACTGGAACGGGTTATAAAGATAAAATAAGATCTTCGCAAGCCGTTCTTTAAAAAAACTGTGTAACTAAGGGTTTATTTCCACTGAACATATCCGACAGCATTTTTTTTACAGAGTCCTTGGGATTCCTACATAATAAACCCTCAAGTTTATCGTAGGATGCTTTAAATCTTTCTCAACACACATTTTATAAATCAATGCAGTCAGCTTTACTTGATATTTTGCAAATAAACATTTATTTTGCTTTAAACGATTAACCCATTAATCGCCAATTTGGTCGATTCACCGAACCGAATAACCGGTAAATCAATTTAAGTGATTTTTCGAATAATGCCTTAATCGCCTAGGTGGAATAATATGAAACACTATTTATACACCCATTTGTATGGAAAATTTAGAGGTACCTTCACATTTTCAATCATAACTTTTGAACCGCTGGACCGATTTTGCTCATTTTCAATACCAAACTTTTTGGAAAAATGTACATCAATATAGGTAAAAATAAGCAGTCTCAGTTGCGTGTTCGCGTCATGATCTCCATTTCAACAGACAGACATTGCTAAAATTCAAATAGCATTTAAATTTATTATAGGTCTAAGACCTATATTTCGATGAGTTACAAACGAAATGACAAACTTATATATGTATATTAGGGCGGGTGTCCCGGAGAAGAAGTAGCTCCCATAATCTTGGAGAGATTCCTCCTACTTTCTGAAATATCAAAGTGGGATTTTTCAAAATTTGACCCTACGGGTCAAAAGTCGGGACATCTGAATTCGTTTTAGAGGTATGGTTCCTTCGGCAAAGTTACTTATTTTGATCCCTAGAATACGATTTTCCTTGAACGATGAGTGATTTTTTTTTTGCCTCCATACAAATCGACCCGGCCTAATGTATATACTCATCACATATGATGGAGGGTATAAAATAGTTAAAAGATGTAAATCGATGTTTCTAATTCAACTAAAGCAATTATAAATAATTTCATTTCTATTTTTTCTTTTCGCTTGTTAAATTTTAGCCGCTGGCCCTGACTGTCATGTTGTAACTTACACTTTTGAGTACAGGGTTTAAGTTATACATACTAATTTTATAAATAATTGAAATCTTTCCATTATTTCTACTCTGAAAATGTTATTTTACAACCTTTCAATTAGTAACAATTAAATGATTTTTTTTATTTATTAAGTATATGTTGTAGGTACACTCAATTAAAAAAGTTAGTAGACAAATTAGTAACACGTTTCATACACCAATTTACAGTTTGTATATTAATTTTTAGTATAAAATAATTTTTTAGTAAACATTTTTTCTTATCCTCTGCTTAAAAATAACAATATTTTTTTTTACTAATTTCTATTGCTGATTTTAGCAAAATTTTTACTTATTTTCTCTTTTCATAGTTGACAGCAAAGTTTTTATTTTTTTAAGCAGAAAATTTGTATAATCTGAAATATAAAGAAAATTAAAAAGGATAATAAAAACAATTTTAGTTAAAACAAATTTACTAATTTTTAGTAACAAATCGGCTGATTTTAGCAATCGATTTCCATCGATAAAATTACTAAAATTTTACCAAGTAAAATAAGATACATAAAATAAAATACCTAAACGATCTGCCGACCTAAAAACAGTTAATATTTCAGTAAAATTACATAATTTTCTATAACTGTTTTCCAGGCTTTTTTTAGTTGAGTGTAGTGTATTTATTTACTATGCGCCAAACCACATTCTACTTATTTCATTTTAAAATCTACTTGAGTATGCGCAATTTCATCTGTTTGTAACTTAAGTGCCTCCCCATACATCCTATTTATACAATCATACAGCTAAGATCAGAGATGATATTGTAGTACCTTTTATATTACGATTAGAATCTCAAAAAAGACTCATTTAGTACTATTTTAATGCAGATTTTAAAGCGCTGATCTGCCTAATTATAAAATGTTTGTAATGTGTGTAATCGCCCAAATTTTAAACAAGAATATTTCAAAATTCATACAAATTAAATATGGTCGTTCTTTAAGTTGGAGAAAAATTAACAAAAATTTTTAACCGAATTAACAAAAGGTAAATCATTTGTGGTTAAAGCTTAACACCCGATGAAAAAGGTTTACATATACTCATATACAACTTGATACCATTATATATGCTTATGTGTGTGGCAATATATTACGAGATATGTTCATATATTATACTTAATTTATGAAATTTTTTTAATATGGCGGATGATATATCATATATCATTGTATCGTATGTTATATATTAGCATATCTTGTATATATGAACATATATTCTTCATATATGATCATATGTAAGTGTATATGCTAAAATTAATCAAAATCAATCAAATTAATTCAATTAATCAAAAATAAAAAAATCCTTTTTAAATATAATTATATATGGCAAAACATATCTTTATATATAAATATATATAGAAAAATGTAATATAAATGAGTTTCAAAATGTACTGCAAAATGTACTACGGTTTTTTGTTTTGTAATGATTATTAATATTTTTTTATTAAAGTACTAAAAAACATAATAATTATTAGGATCTAAACCAACGAACATATGGACTAAAGAAGAACCAAGTTACAAAACTTCTGTTAAATTGTATATACCAACTGGTTGTAAGAGAAATAGTTTTTTAGAGGTTTTTTTTAATGCATATTGTTTAGTATATATAAACAAAATTTTGTGTTAATTATACAAAACCTAGGCAGTGAATACATTAAACAACAAAAATTATTAATTAAAATTGCTTAGAAGCATGAATAAAAATTATTTAAAAGTATCACTGATAACACCTTTTTCGAAACTCTCTTAAAACCAGTACAGGTTTTTAGAAGAGAGCATTGGAAACGGATTGTTTAAACAAAGGAAACAGCCAACCCTTATAAAATGCATAATGGATTCTAAATTTTCAATTTTAAAAATTAAATAGTTGCATAGTTCCACTATAGGCAATATACTTTCTTTCACTGATCCTGTTTTGTGGTTAACAAAATAGTTGTTTTGAACAATCTGAAATTGCTGAAGTATTAAATAGGGAGAGTTATCCTTCATAAACAAAATGTATTGATATTCAATTATTTTATATAACAAGGACATTTAAAGTTTTCTGTTTATTTATGACCTTAAAAAAATCTGTAAGTCTTCTACATGAAAATTTTGAGAACAAAAAATTTGATTTTCTTGCTGCTAAGTAATGTAATGGGTACGTTAGTGACTTTTGACTCATACTCACTCACGAAAGAAAAATT
The DNA here is from genome assembly GCA_021234595.1 of Delia radicum. Lineage (NCBI taxonomy): Eukaryota > Metazoa > Arthropoda > Insecta > Diptera > Anthomyiidae > Delia > Delia radicum. The sequence goes on from CM037851.1 coordinate 222,838,641, forward strand.
TAAATCACGCACAATCACTCACGAATTTTTTTCTCTACCCACACTCACGTGAGTAAATTTTGATCATACTCACAATCATGCGTGATTCACGTGAATCAAGCAAACTCACGAAGTAAATTTTGATCATACTCACAATCATGCGTGATTCACGTGAATCAAGCAAACTCACGAAATAAAATTTTGCCGGAAAAAATAAAATGCTAAAATTATGGTAAATTGTGAATGTTTAACTACAAATGGATCTGAATATGTAATTGAAAAACCCAAAACTATTAAATCGGCGAACAAATTAAAGAAAATATTTTTTAAAAGCCAAAACTATTTTGTTTTGTAAAATTCTACTCACACAAAAATGTGACTTACGCACACTTACTCGCGAAGAGTTTTTTCCTACTCACATTCACTCACGATCACGTAAATAGATTTAGGTTTCGCTCACACTCACGCGCATCACGGGTGATTCACGCGAATCATGCAAAGTTCTGCTCACTTGCCCATCCCTAGTTCCAACTTCAGGTTCATAAAAGCATAAATTTCATAAAAAGCATAATAATCTGGTAACATTGTGAAATAGAGACGGAGGGAGGAGATTAGAAAAATAAACAAAAATCTAAAAATAGAATATTTGTGTTGTTAGTGTTGTCACTTCTGAGTATAATATACAATAACAGAAAAAGCTAATAGGAAAGAAAACTGCTATTTAACTGCATTAGATTCGAGGCCATCAGTGGGTGTGATCGCTAAACGGTCATGACTCGGTATTGTTACGTTTGTAATGTAAGATGAGCGCAGGTTTGATTCTTACAGCCGCAGGTTGTTGAAAATTTTATCATATAAAGACAATCTAACAATTATAAGACACAAATAATAATACAATTTAAATGGAAAATCACTGATGAGCCTGTCCACAAAAAGGCAGAAACTAGTCAAGTCTGATTTAAAAATTAATAGTGTTTATAATTTTTAGAGAAAAACGTTTATTCTTCTTCTTAACCTCAACATTTCTAAAATAAATTTTTATATTTCACAATATTTTTTAAAATAATAATAATAGATTTAACAATATTTTTTAAAAATAATTTTTATATATGAAGGTCCTATTGTAAAAACTTGATAAGCCACATGTTAGTTTTAGTTTGTTTTTGCCTTTTAAGGGTTAAACAAAATCCAAAAAATATGACTATTACAGGACATTTATACTCTTGGTACTTGCAATAAGTGTTTAAGCAAGACTCCTATTAAATATTAGTCAATGGATGTCCAGAAAAGAGCGAAACTCCATAAAACAGTAAATGTGGCTTATCAAGTTTTTACAATAAGGTCTTCATATTTTAAAAATGAATTACAAGTATTACTTAATTGGATTAAAATAAAAAGTACTGATCTATAAAGCATTTAAAATTTTTTAATTAAAAAACTAATTTGGTCATATTTGATTGACCCATTTTTTATATCAAACTATATGAGATTATATTATCTCATGTATGCCATTTTTTGGATCAGATGAGATGTGAAGTTGATGTTTAGTTATATGTGATACTATACATAATTATGTATGATTATATCGGAACATTTTTCGTCGGGCAGTTATTTTTTTTTTTGGATATTTTAAAAATATATTTTAATAATTTACAACGCTTATAACGAAAACTTGTATTTCCTACATCCTACACTCATAAAAAAAGTTAGTTCAGAAGTCTGTTTCCGTTGTTATCGTCATTTAGCTAAAGTTATTACACAGAGCCAAATTGAAAAGTGTATTTTAATGGTAACAACTTATGAACTCAGTTAATACTACGATATTTACATTAGATTTCTGCATGGTTTGGGTGTTGCAGCTATAAATCAGTTGAATTAACCGAACTTTGTTTTGAAAACTAATGTTAAGTTGTTCCAACCGACTGAAATTCGTAATAACCGAATTTGTGTCGTAGTAACCAAATTTCAGTTGGCAAATAGCTAAAATATTCTCTGTGTATTCGAACCAATTTTCCGATCCAAAATTTAGTTATTTAGCTGAAGTTATTTATTAGTTATCTTATTTTTCCTCAAGAACGAATTTCATCAGTATTCGCACCAATTTTTCGACCTAAAATTTAGTAATTCGTGATTCTCATATTTACAATTTTTTTCAGTTAATTGAAACCACAATTGCTTTTGAACCATTATTGTTATGTGTCTCCGCTATCAGTCTTACTTGTAGATAGCGTTATTTTCTAATATTTGTTATGTTATAATCATAAAATAGGTTATCGGAAACTACGCGAAATAGAGCAAAATGGACTAAAAATCGTTACTCCGTACGTATTAAGTACTCTTTATTAACTACTTATATTCCCGATAATAAATAGGGACCTGCCTCTGGCCAGATCCGGAAAAACCTTTTTATCAAAAAATTTTCTGTTGATGCAGCTTACAAATTCTGTTGATTTAGCTAAATTCTAAGTTAATTTAACTGCGACTGTAAACCCAAAGTTAGTTCTTCTAAAATTCCAATCACCTAACTTGAGCAGATTGTGATTCTCAACATCATTGAAAATTCTGCTAATGTAAATTCAGGTACTAATTTCTGTTGTCGTAGCTAAATTTTCAAATATTTGTACGGGCTTTTTTTATCAGTGTCATGTAAAATCAAAATATCAAAGTAACTGCTTTAAACAACTGTTAAGAAAATACAGTATTTTTCTTCAGTTGTTTTTTTTTTTTTAATAACTGTCATAATGGTTGATTTGTATTACTATCGAAGTTAACAATGGACTATATTCGAAGTAGTAAAAGTAAAGCAGCATCGAAATATAAGATGTTAAATTTTACCTTAAAAATGTTATGATTTTATTCCATTCTGAGGATGTTAATGTGGTAAACTTTCATTGAAGTAAAAGTTTAATGAAAAAACTACTACTATCAAGGTCAAAAAAAGTAATATTTTCATGATATTTGGTTGGCACCCAATTGAAATTCTCATTTATCATCTCTGGTTAAGATGCATTTTATTGATGCCGGTACATTCAACTAGTTGTTACTATGAAGTTTTTTTTTTGCAATTTATTTTTACAAATGCTACTTTTATTATTGGCGGCAATTGGAGTTTAGTCTCAATTATTATTTTTTGTGTGCCTCCGTTTGTGGATTACAATTGATTTGCATTATATTAAGTTTTTTTTTTCAAATTTAAATATTAATTGACATAATATTGATATCAGTAAAAAAAATTAGAACAGAATAAAATTACAAAGGCAATTTTATACTATGTTTCCACTTACGTGTTTTGAGCAAAACATGTATTTTGTTGAACAAAAAAATGTATGGGAAAACATGTAAAGGTTGAAATAACCAAAATCGAACCACTTCGCTTTCTAAATAAAAATATCCAAGAAAGCTTTTGAAGCTTTTTTTTATACTTTTTTATATATATCTACACTCAAAAAAATAAGTTAGTAAAACGTCTTGTAAATCAGGTATACTATTTTTTTTAGCAAATTTTTTTGCTAAAATCGTGTTTTCAGCTAAAATTTTTGTTATACTTATTCAGCACTTAACTGTTTTATACTTAATGTTTTACTAATTAATTTTGCTAAAAAAAATTGTGCTGATAAGCACATTAATAGTGTGGACAAAAACCAGATTGAAAGATATACGCAGAATGAAGCAGATGTCGCGGCATGTCAAGATGTAGTAGAGAAGAGGAAAATGATACTAAAAAGTACAACTCTAATAAGACATATAAAAAATCAACCATGGAAGACTTTGTATCTGTTTTTCATACATAAAACAAAATTGAGGATTAAAACAACTTAAATTTTGCGTTGTCACCGGCTTGTGAAAATAATTGTCGTTTAATTAAATAAAAGACAAAATAAAATATTTAAATTTAATATGCATTTCTAAACTAAATGTTTATAGATTTATAATCTAGTGTGGTCAAATTGCAAACAAACAAACATATACAGACATGTAGACAGAGTAAAGCGAAAGACAAAGACACACATCTTAGGTAGATTTTTATGGTTCCTTTTTCTTATTGCAAAAAAAGGGTTGTTTTTTTCGTTTCGTTTGTTTTTGGTTTTTTTTTTTCGTTTCGTTTCTAGAATTATCTTCGGCAGTTGCGTCATTGAAAAGATAGCATCATTAAGACAACCATTGATGTAAGTAGTTGAAAGAAAATTTTTGTTATATTATATATATTTATTTCTATATATTTTCAGATATTAAATTAATTCATGTCGTCAATGTGGGAAAATGAAAATTTTTATATTTCGTAATTATTGTAAATTATTTTTAAAAGAATCACAAAAATATGTTTTATGATTTTCAGCAAATATATTAACTAAATTACAATTTTTTTTTACAATTTCTTTGCGTTTTTTTCAGTTTACTGAAATTCAGCAAAAAATTTATTAATTTTTAGCAATGCTTTTGTATTTCTAATCCACTAAGTGATAGCAAAACTTTTGCTGAATTTACTAATTTTGATTTTGCTGACATTAGCAATTTTTTTGCAGCACCCTCCTGACTAAAATTTTGCTGACTCAGCAAAATTTTTTGCTGACTTTACAAACTTGTTTTTTGAGTGTATAGTAACTACCAAAATGTAAAAGCAGGGTTTAAAATTTAGTCAATAGTTTATTTTTGTCGAATACTGACTATGCTCTAAATATGAAACGTTTGCATATTTCAATAGCATCAACACTTAAAATTGCCTTAGCTAAACACACACTGCAAACAGCATGCCTATGTGTACACTCAAAAAAAAAGTTTGCAAAGTCAGCAAAAAATTTTGCTGAGTCAGCAAAATTTTAGTCATGAGGGTGCTTGCAAAAAAATTGCTAATGTCAGCAAGCTGATTTTTAGCAACAAAATTAGTGGATTCAGCAAAAGTTTTGCTAACATTTAGTGGATTAGAAATAAAAAAGCATTGCTAAAAATTAATAAATTTTTTGCTGAATTTTGGTAGACCGAAAAAAAAAACGCAAAAAATTTGTAGAAAAATTGTAATTTAGTTAATTTATTTGCTGAAAATCATAAAACATTTTTTTGTGATTCATTTAAAAATAATTTACAATAATTACTAAATATAAAAATTTTTATTTTCCCACATTGACGACATGAATTAATTTAATATCTGAAAATATATAGAAATAAATATATATAACATAACAAAAATTTTCTTTCAACTACTTACATCAATGGTTGTCTAAATTATGCTTTCTTTTAAAGGACGCAACTGCCGAAGATAATTATAGAAACGAAACGAAAAAATAAACAAAAACTAACGAAACGAAAAAAACAACCCTTTTTTTGCAATAAGAAAAAGGAACCATACAAATCAACCTAAGATGTGTGTCTTTGTCTTTCGCTTTACTCTGTCTACATGTCTGTATTGTTTGTTTGCAATTTGACCACACTAGATTATTAATCTATTAACATTTATTATAGAAATACATATTAAATTTAAATATTTTATTTTGTCTTTTATTTTATTAATAGACAATTATTTTTACAAGCCGGTGAAAACGCAAAATTGAAGTTGTTTTAATCCTCAATTTTGTTTTATGTATGAAAAACAGATACAAAAGTCTTCCATGGTTGATTTTTTTATATGTCTTATTAGAGTTGTACCTTTAAGTATCATTTTCCTCTTCTCTACTACATCTTGACATGCCGCGACATCTGCTTCATTCTGCGTATATCAGCACAATTTATTTTAGCAAAATTAATTAGTAAAACATTAGTATATTAGTAAATCATTAGTATAAAACAGTTAAGTGCTGAATAAGTATAACAAAAATTTTAGCTGAAAACACGATTTTAGCAAAAAATTTGCTAAAAAATAGTATACCTGATTTACAAGACGTTTTACTAACTTTTGTACTAACTTATTTTTTTGAGTGTACTTAAATCATACATTTTATTTGTATTAGTCAAGTAGTTTTGAAGAAAACAAAGATTAAAAATGGTTCGATATTGGTTATTTCAAACTTTACAAAGCATGTTTTATTTCAAAACACGTCCAGATCACTTTCAGCGGAAACGTACACGCAGGGAAAAAAGTTTCATCATATTGATGAAACTGTTTCATAAAACGTTTGTCATCAATTATTCATCATATTTATGAAGTTATCATAGATATGACAAAGAATTTCATAAAAATTGATGTCAAATATTTCATAATCTTCATTATTTCAAAAAAAAGTTTCATAAATCGTGTGAACATATTTAAATTTGAAATTTAGAAGTAATCAATAGAAATTAAGAATTTTCATTTCAAATTTAGGAAATGAAATTTAGATTTTCTATTTAAAATTGAGAAACTATCATAACATCAATTGAAAGCCAGAATTTATAATCAGTTGATGTCATGGGCGGCTCCAGGGGGCCTTAGGGAAATCCCGCTTCCGTCCCCTGATCAAAATCGAAAAAGAAAAAAGGATGAATCAAATGAAAATTTGTTTTAAATCGGCAAACCCGTGAGTTTTTATGCTAATTCGCGACTTTTTTGATTCGCGACTTTTTTGATCGAACTCTTATTAGATTTGGAACAGTATTCGATTTCAATACCTTTTGGTTTGAAATAATAAAAAGTGAAAAATAATAAAGATAAAAAGTACACTAATAGAAAAAATTTAGTAAAAAATTTTTCTAAAACTTCTAAAAATAAGTTAAAAACTACGTTGCAGAAAAAACTGCTAAAATTAAAACATTTTGCTACTAAATATTAGTTAGATAAGAATAGCAAAAATAAATTTGTTGAATCAAATGAATACAAATATTTAGCTATATTTGAGTTAAATTTAAGTTAATCGAAAGTAATAAAATAATTGCTAAAATCAGCAAAAAAAAATTCTAAATATTAGAAGACAAAAATTTTAAATTTTTTAAGTTTTTTTTTAAATTTATATTTAATGCAAATAAAAATCAACCCTTCTGAAATCCGCAATCTATAATTGTTTAGCAAAGATTTTTGTTGATTTTAGCAAATTATACAGTTTTTTGCTTTTTACTAAACTTAAGGTGAACATATCAACAATTTTGTTGATATTACAGTTTTTGTTTGCTGTTTTTAGTCTACAAATATTTAGTAGAAGTTTTTGCTTATTTTAGCAGAGTAAATTGCTATTTTCAATTAACTAAAATTCAACTTGAATATAACTAAAATTTTGTTAAGTTAACAGTTTAATTTTTGCTGTTCTTATTTTACTATTACTAAAAAATCTGCTAATTTTAACAGTATTTTTACAGTTTTATTTCTAGAAGTGTAATAAAAATCTAATTTTTGGTAGAAAACTGGAAATATTTAGTGATTTATAAATAAACTTTACAAATCATTTTAAATACAAATTAACAAAGAATATTGTGTAAATCTGTATGTTTTTTGGTGGTAATTATACACTACAGCGTCTAATCGTTTGATTAACCCAGCAAAAATTTCGTAACATTTTTTGTGTTTTTTATTTGACATGAGAAGTACACCCATAGAAATAAAAATGTAAAAATAGCCGAAAAAGCTACCAAAAATTTGTTAAAAATTATGTTTCAGTAAAAACTGCTAAAATTAGCAGAAAAGCACAAATAAAACTGTTAATCTAATCTTACAAAATTCTAGTTATGTTCGAGTTAAATTCTAGTTAATTGAAAATAGCAATTAACTCTGCTAAAATTAGCAAAAACTTTTGCTAACTATTTTTTAGACAAGAAGCAGCAAACAGAAACTTTAATATCAACAAAATGTTTGCTATATTTTTCTTAAATTTAGTTAAATGAAAATAACACTATATTTTACTAAAATCAAACAAGAAAAAATATTTGCTAAAAAAAAAAAATTGTAGACTGCTGATTTAGAAGGCCAAAAAATAGCTTTCAAATTATTCTAAATATTGTGAATTTTTTTTTGTCTACCAATATTTAATTTTTTTTTTGTTGCTGATTTTACCAGAATAATTTGTTACTTTCAATTATGTTAAATTTAGCTCAAATATACTATAGTCAGAAAGTGTTATTGTCTATTTAATAAACACTAACAATACAGTAAATTATGACTAGAGATTCTATCTAGCCTGTTCACGAACAATGTTTATTAGTTAACAATGCTTTATTTTTGATTTGAATTAGTTCAACTCTTCCAATTTTTACGGGTAAAGCGTTGATCTTTTTGCTTCAAAAATTATAATTTGGGTAAATCTTCTACTCCTTCCACATTGGTCCTCTAAAGATTTTCGGTTACGCGAAATGAAACATGAAAGAACCTGTCGGTAGATAAAGTCTGCATTAAATTAGCGGATGAACATTGCAACCGTTTATTGTTTCACTGAAAACAAATAATAATGCAAAAATAGTAGATTCTGTAAAAGTTTAGCTAACAGTTGATTAAAAATTTAAAATCTTTTGCTTAACAAGATTTTTGCTGAATATTAGTTGACTGAAAAAAACTCAAAAATATTTTAGAAAAATTATATGAAATTAATTTATTTGCTGAAAACCCTATGAATTTTTTCATGAACCATTTTCGTGAAATAGTAGAAATGGGCCCAGGGATCAGTGAAGCAAAGGTAGTTGCTTAAAAAAAATTTAGCTTAATTTCTGAAAGTCGGACCTTTTAATCTTAAATTTTATTTAAAGTTCTGTAATTTTAGAAATTCCTAAAATTGTTATATATTATGCATTGGTCTCGGTGACGAACGTTTTGCTCCAAAATTAGCAAAGAGACTTTGTTCTTATCAGTACAGTACAGTGTACAGTACAGTGTACAGTACAGTGTACAGTACAGTGTACAGTACAGTGTACAGTACAGTGTACAGTACAGTGTACAGTACAGTGTACAGTACAGTGTACAGTACAGTGTACAGTACAGTGTACTGTACACTGTACTGTACAGTGTACAGTACAGTGTACAGTACAGTGTACAGTACAGTGTACAGTACAGTGTACAGTACAGTGTACAGTACAGTGTACAGTACAGTGTACAGTACAGTGTACAGTACAGTGTACAGTACAGTGTACAGTACAGTGTACAGTACAGTGTACAGTACAGTGTACAGTACAGTGTACAGTACAGTGTACAGTACAGTGTACAGTACAGTGTACAGTACAGTGTACAGTACAGTGTACAGTACAGTGTACAGTACAGTGTACAGTACAGTGTACAGTACAGTGTACAGTACAGTGTACAGTACAGTGTACAGTACAGTGTACAGTACAGTGTACAGTACAGTGTACAGTACAGTGTACAGTACAGTGTACAGTACAGTGTACAGTACAGTGTACAGTACAGTGTACAGTACAGTGTACAGTACAGTGTACAGTACAGTGTACAGTACAGTGTACAGTACAGTGTACAGTACAGTGTACAGTACAGTGTACAGTACAGTGTACAGTACAGTGTACAGTACAGTGTACAGTACAGTGTACAGTACAGTGTACAGTACAGTGTACAGTACAGTGTACAGTACAGTGTACAGTACAGTGTACAGTACAGTGTACAGTACAGTGTACAGTACAGTGTACAGTACAGTGTACAGTACAGTGTACAGTACAGTGTACAGTACAGTGTACAGTACAGTGTACAGTACAGTGTACAGTACAGTGTACAGTACAGTGTACAGTACAGTGTACAGTACAGTGTACAGTACAGTGTACAGTACAGTGTACAGTACAGTGTACAGTACAGTGTACAGTACAGTGTACAGTACAGTGTACAGTACAGTGTACAGTACAGTGTACAGTACAGTGTACAGTACAGTGTACAGTACAGTGTACAGTACAGTGTACAGTACAGTGTACAGTACAGTGTACAGTACAGTGTACAGTACAGTGTACAGTACAGTGTACAGTACAGTGTACAGTACAGTGTACAGTACAGTGTACAGTACAGTGTACAGTACAGTGTACAGTACAGTGTACAGTACAGTGTACAGTACAGTGTACAGTACAGTGTACAGTACAGTGTACAGTACAGTGTACAGTACAGTGTACAGTACAGTGTACAGTACAGTGTACAGTACAGTGTACAGTACAGTGTACAGTACAGTGTACAGTACAGTGTACAGTACAGTGTACAGTACAGTGTACAGTACAGTGTACAGTACAGTGTACAGTACAGTGTACAGTACAGTGTACAGTACAGTGTACAGTACAGTGTACAGTACAGTGTACAGTACAGTGTACAGTACAGTGTACAGTACAGTGTACAGTACAGTGTACAGTACAGTGTACAGTACAGTGTACAGTACAGTGTACAGTACAGTGTACAGTACAGTGTAACAGTAACAGTGTAACAGTGTACAGTACGTGCTACAGTACAGTGTCAGTACAGTGTACAGTACAGTGTACAGTAAAGTGTACAGTACGTGTACATAAGTGTACAGTACAGTGTACAGTACAGTGTACAGTACAGTGTACAGTACAGTGTACAGTACAGTGTACAGTACAGTGTACAGTACAGTGTACAGTACAGTGTACAGTACAGTGTACAGTACAGTGTACAGTACGTGTACAGTACAGGGTACAGTACAGTGTACAGTACAGTGTACAGTACAGTGTACAGTACAGTGTACAGTCAGTGTACAGTACAGTGACAGTACAGTTAACAGTACAGTGTACAGTACAGTGTTACAGTACAGTGTACAGTACAGTGTACAGTACAGTGTACAGTACAGTACAGTACAGGTACAGTGTACAGTAGTAAGTACAGTGTACAGTAACAGTGTACAGTACAGGTACAGTCAGTGTACAGTACAGTGTACAGTACAGTGTACAGTACAGTGTACAGTACAGTGTACAGTACAGTGTACAGTACAGTGTACAGTACAGTGTACAGTACAGTGTACAGTACAGTGTACAGTACAGTGTACAGTACAGTGACCTTACAGTGTACAGTACAGTGTGTAACAGTACAGTGTACAGTACAGTGGTACATAAGGTGGACAGTAATGTACAGTACAGTGTACAGTACAGTGTACAGTACAGTGTACAGTACAGTGGACAGTACAGTGGACAGTACATGTCCAGTGACAGTGATACAGTACAGTGTACAGTACAGTTTGACAGTACAGTGTACCAGTACAGTGTACAAGTGTACAGAAGTGTACAGTACAGTGGTACAGTACAGTTACAGTACAGTGTACAGTACAGTGTACAGTACAGTGTACAGTACAGGTACAGTACAGTGTACAGTACAGTGTACAGTACAGTGTACAGTACAGTGTACAGTACAGTGTACAGTACAGTGTACAGTACAGTGTAACAGTACAGTGTACAGTACAGTGTACAGTACAGTGTACAGTACAGTGTACAGTACAGTGTACAGTACAGTGTACAGTACAGTTTACAGTACCGTGTACAGTACAGTGTACAGTACAGTGTACAGTACAGTGTACAGTACAGTGTACAGTTACAGTGTACAGTACAGTGTACAGTACAGTGTACAGTACAGGTACAGTGTACAGTACAGTGTACAGTACAGTGTACAGTACAGTGTACAGTACAGTGTACAGTACAGTGTACAGTACAGTGTACAGTACAGTGTACAGTACAGTGTACAGTACAGTGTACAGTACAGTGTACAGTACAGTGTACAGTACAGTGTACAGTACAGTGTACAGTACAGTGTACAGTACAGTGTACAGTACAGTGTACAGTACAGTGTACAGTACAGTGTACAGTACAGTGTACAGTACAGTGTACAGTACAGTGTACAGTACAGTGTACAGTACAGTGTACAGTACAGTGTACAGTGTACAGTACAGTGTACAGTACAGTGTACAGTACAGTGTACAGTACAGTGTACAGTACAGTGTACAGTACAGTGTACAGTACAGTGTACAGTACAGTGTACAGTACAGTGTACAGTACAGTGTACAGTACAGTGTACAGTACAGTGTACAGTACAGTGTACAGTTACAGTGTACAGTACAGTGTACAGTACAGTGTACAGTACAGTGTACAGTAAGTGTACAGTACAGTACAGTACAGTGTACAGTACAGTGTACAGTAACAGTGTTACAGTACAGTGTACAGTACAGTGTACAGTACAGTGTACAGTACAGTGTACAGTACAGTGTACAGTACAGTGTACAGTACAGGTACAGTACAGTGTACAGTACAGTGTACAGTACAGTGTACAGTACAGTGTACAGTACAGTGTACAGTACAGTGTACAGTACAGTGTACAGTACAGTGTACAGTACAGTGTACAGTACAGTGTACAGTACAGTGTACAGTACAGTGTACAGTACAGTGTACAGTACAGTGTACAGTACAGTGTACAGTACAGTGTACAGTACAGTGTACCAGTACAGTGTACAGTACAGTGTACAGTACAGTGTACAGTACAGTGTACAGTACAGTGTACAGTACAGTGTACAGTACAGTGTACAGTACAGTGTAACAGTACAGTGTACATTACAGTGTACGTACAGTACAGTGTACAGTACAGTGTACAGTACAGTGTACAGTACAGTGTACAGTACAGTGTACAGTACAGTAGTACAGTACAGTGTACAGTACAGTGTACAGTACAGTGTACAGTACAGTACAGTACAGTGTACAGTACAGTGTACAGTACAGTGTACAGTACAGTGTACAGTACAGTGTACAGTACAGTGTACAGTACAGTGTACAGTACAGTGTACAGTACAGTGTACAGTACAGTGTACAGTACAGTGTACAGTACAGTGTACAGTACAGTGTACAGTACAGTGTACAGTACAGTGTACAGTACAGTGTACAGTACAGTGTACAGTACAGTGTACAGTACAGTGTACAGTACAGTGTACAGTACAGTGTACAGTACAGTGTACAGTACAGTGTACAGTACAGTGTACAGTACAGTGTACAGTACAGTGTACAGTACAGTGTACAGTACAGTGTACAGTACAGTGTACAGTACAGTGTACAGTACAGTGTACAGTACAGTGTACAGTACAGTGTACAGTACAGTGTACAGTACAGTGTACAGTACAGTGTACAGTACAGTGTACAGTACAGTGTACAGTACAGTGTACAGTACAGTGTACAGTACAGTGTACAGTACAGTGTACAGTACAGTGTACAGTACAGTGTACAGTACAGTGTACAGTACAGTGTACAGTACAGTGTACAGTACAGTGTACAGTACAGTGTACAGTACAGTGTACAGTACAGTGTACAGTACAGTGTACAGTACAGTGTACAGTACAGTGTACAGTACAGTGTACAGTACAGTGTACAGTACAGTGTACAGTACAGTGTACAGTACAGTGTACAGTACAGTGTACAGTACAGTGTACAGTACAGTGTACAGTACAGTGTACAGTACAGTGTACAGTACAGTGTACAGTACAGTGTACAGTACAGTGTACAGTACAGTGTACAGTACAGTGTACAGTACAGTGTACAGTACAGTGTACAGTACAGTGTACAGTACAGTGTACAGTACAGTGTACAGTACAGTGTACAGTACAGTGTACAGTACAGTGTACAGTACAGTGTACAGTACAGTGTACAGTACAGTGTACAGTACAGTGTACAGTACAGTGTACAGTACAGTGTACAGTACAGTGTACAGTACAGTGTACAGTACAGTGTACAGTACAGTGTACAGTACAGTGTACAGTACAGTGTACAGTACAGTGTACAGTACAGTGTACAGTACAGTGTACAGTACAGTGTACAGTACAGTGTACAGTACAGTGTACAGTACAGTGTACAGTACAGTGTACAGTACAGTGTACAGTACAGTGTACAGTACAGTGTACAGTACAGTGTACAGTACAGTGTACAGTACAGTGTACAGTACAGTGTACAGTACAGTGTACAGTACAGTGTACAGTACAGTGTACAGTACAGTGTACAGTACAGTGTACAGTACAGTGTACAGTACAGTGTACAGTACAGTGTACAGTACAGTGTACAGTACAGTGTACAGTACAGTGTACAGTACAGTGTACAGTACAGTGTACAGTACAGTGTACAGTACAGTGTACAGTACAGTGTACAGTACAGTGTACAGTACAGTGTACAGTACAGTGTACAGTACAGTGTACAGTACAGTGTACAGTACAGTGTACAGTACAGTGTACAGTACAGTGTACAGTACAGTGTACAGTACAGTGTACAGTACAGTGTACAGTACAGTGTACAGTACAGTGTACAGTACAGTGTACAGTACAGTGTACAGTACAGTGTACAGTACAGTGTACAGTACAGTGTACAGTACAGTGTACAGTACAGTGTACAGTACAGTGTACAGTACAGTGTACAGTACAGTGTACAGTACAGTGTACAGTACAGTGTACAGTACAGTGTACAGTACAGTGTACAGTACAGTGTACAGTACAGTGTACAGTACAGTGTACAGTACAGTGTACAGTACAGTGTACAGTACAGTGTACAGTACAGTGTACAGTACAGTGTACAGTACAGTGTACAGTACAGTGTACAGTACAGTGTACAGTACAGTGTACAGTACAGTGTACAGTACAGTGTACAGTACAGTACAGCCCATATCATGTTGCCTACTACACAAATATAATATGCAAATTGAAACGGTAACTGACACATTGCATTATATTTTACACCACGTTTATATTGAACCCCAAAATACGTATTCTCGTTTTTTCAAGTTTTCATATTAAAATGTTTTAGAAAATTTGAAAGTCGAAAACCAAAACAAAGAAATTACGTATTTTGGGGTTCAGTGTGAATGTGGTTTTATAAAAAAAACCTTTTAAAAAATACGAAACAATTTAAGTTTTTTTTTTAGTTAAATATAAACTGAAATTTAACATATTTTGATTTGCTCGATTAAATAGACCAAAATTGTTCGAGTTATTCGTTACTCGAAATTGAAAATTTAAATTAACTTGAATAATTGTTTGATTAAAATTCATCGATTAATCGAGTAAAGGTTAACCGAGATTGAATACCCTAGTAAATAACTATCAAATTACTCTATTCGCGGATATAACAATTGTTTTGATACTGCAATAATTCGGATAGATTTTTCAGCTTTTCGTAATTCATTAATTTTGTGACCGCAAATGTATATATTAAGAAAATCCATGGGTAAATTTCAAAGTTATGACCAATTTTGATAAACAAGTTATGAGGCGTTTCCATTAAGTTATTATAATTTGTTATTGCTTAACATACATATTTGCCTTTAGTGCGCAAAACGGCTGTAAACTAGTGTAATTTTAAGTTTGCTATACTCTGAATATTTTACAGCACAAGTTTTTTTTTTTTTATATTAATAAATTGCTAATAATTTTTAATTTTCTTTCTTTTTAGGTGGTGCCTTCGAAGGTGTCATTGATGACAATGTTTCGCCTTTCGGTTATATGAAAGGTGAAGGCATTGATGCCGGGTTCGGTGAACATGAATGGATTTGCAATAGAGATAAGGAACGCACAGATATTATTTTCGAGAAACTTAGCCCGGTTGATGGTAAAATTTCAGGACAAGGTAAGTAATTATTTGTTAATATTAATAAAACTTAATTTAAATATTTTGTTGTTTCAGCTGCTAAACAAGAACTTATTAAATCTAAATTACCCAACTCGGTGCTTAGTAAAATTTGGAAACTTTCAGATGTCGATGGTGATGGTTTCTTAGATGCAGATGAATTCGCTTTAGCTTTACATTTAATCAATGTAAAATTGGAAGGCAATGAATTGCCGAATGTATTGCCTGAACATTTAGTGCCACCAACAAAACGTTGCTAATGTTTAAACTTAAAAACAAACCGGAACATCATAACGGTGTTTTTATTTTGTAAAACCACTATGTTTTCACGTTACTTCGTTTTTCCCCCTTTCCTTTCCTGTTTTAGTTTTTCCTATTTTTTAGTTAGAAATTAAAACAAAAATCTAAACGGGTGATTACAAGTAAATGAGATTTTTTTCAAGTGCTGCCTGCTGCCATTTAAGTATTTCTTAATGGATTGAGTTGGTTTACATCTTAAATAATATTTAAAATCTTCACTTTCAATTTTATATAGCTTTTGAGACTTTGTGTAAAACAAACTTGCAAAAACTACTTGCAGAAAACTATCTTCGTAATTTTTCATTGTAAATTTAAACAAAAAAAAAAATAAAGCAATAGATATAAATTTATTGTGCACCATTCATTTAATAATGGAATTAGTTATAATTTCTGTATACAAGATATAATTATAAAAAAATATTTGTACAAATAACAATATTGTGATATCGGGATAAAATTTATTTAAACCCATATTAAAAGACTCAGATTACACAGGGTCACAAAATTATAAAAAGCCGATTTGACTTTAACCGCAATATATATTTTTAATAGATTTTGTCTCGCTGTTTCCAAATCTATATTCCAAATTTTTCCATTACGCGAAAACAGAGTTTTTAAACATCGAACGAACAGCTTAAGCATTTATATTACGTACGGTGGCAGATAAATTTAACTTTTTTCTCTATAATGAGCTAACAAATCTTTATAGGAAAACATTTTATTTGAAAAATATTCTATCAAAAAAAATGACTAAATATTATATTTTTAAAAGTAACCTAAGGACATGCATCAGAACCGCTTAAATTTATTTTAGGGTCACGATATAAACTTTGATCTTTCCTTTTTATAATGTTGGCAAAAACGTTAAAATTATTACATCAACTTTGTTTAATTTATATTTCAAATAAATTGTACGAAATTATAATTTTTTTTTTCAAATATCATATTGAAAATTTATTTATATTTTTTTGTATAAGACATTTGCTAAATGTATCTTTAAGTGTATTCTAAATATTTATCTTTACTTCGAATCATTGTAGAGCGTCAATCGTATAATACAAGAATTCAAAAACGCCAAAATAGCCATTTTTGCCAACTGTACACCGAGATTTTCGCAAAAATGTGACGTGATGGAAAAATTTTGATGCCAGATTTAGAATCAGGGCATCAAAGAAAATATACATCACATATCCGTATTCAAACCAAGGAAGCTTGCCAATGTTTGTTATATTGAGTCGGTGAAATATGGTTAAAGCTTTGCACTATTTTAAAAATTACTTAAAAAGGTTTAAATTAAGAACACGAATCAAACAAATTGTAAAGCGTTCGGTGGATGGAAATTATTTTAATCGTGGTATTCCTGCAGATCGGAACTTAAATACTAATTTTTAGAAGGTGAATGGGTTTTTTCCTTATGAAGACTTTATTTAAGCAGGATTGAGTTCGATTTTTATTAAAGACCTTTTAAAAACTCCTAAAAATTAAATATTCCAGGTTTTGTTTGCACTATTTCAAGGCAAGTACGGATTTGTCATTAAGGATCTTTAAGAATGAGTAACTCATAAAAGTTTAATTTTTAAAAATTACCTAAAATTCTTAAAAAAGCTAACTAAAACCAATAAAGCGGGCGACCTAACTTTTGGTTTTTTTTTTTTCTTTATGAAACGGCAATTTGATATGTATAATGTACCTTAGCCGAATTAAATATTACCAAAATTCCAGAAAAAATATCAAGAGTTTTTTTTAACTCATTATGTACAGAGTGTTGCTTTTTTAAATAAAGACAATTAAGTGCTTAAGAATTTTGCTGACTACAATCGGAAATAATTTTTTTTTTTAGAAGATTGTTATACAGAGTTACCAAATAAATACTTGAAAAATTCTATTTTTACCTTTTTTGATGGGCACCTATTTTCAAATTTATTTAAAAATATAAAAAATCCTAATCTTTTTTATATTTTTGATTACTTTATTGATGAGAAAATATGAAAATGTATTTCAGTGCTAAAAGTTTGTTTATCGATTGTATGAAACTTTTGAAAATCTGACCGATCGGACCATACAATTTTGAAATACCCAAAGTCTAAAATATTCCAAAATTGATATAAATAATGAATGGTTTTTATAAAAATAATACTAAACTTATAAAAATTATAACATCAGGGTTGCCATTTGGGAATTTTAAAAAATGGTCAAAAAAGATATTTTTTCAAAAAATTTAAAAAAATCGGTTAACCTAAAAAATTAGTTTTTCATATATTTTTTAATAAAAACTTGTTCACAGAATTATAAAAAATAAAAATTAAAAACATAATTTTTATTTTTTAATAAAAATTATATCAAACTTGTCAAAATAAAAATTATTAAAACATCTTCAACCGTCGAAGATTTTTATCCTGTCAAGTTTTCAACTTTGGTTGCTAATATTTTTACTAGAGGGCGCTTTAAGGTAAAAAAAAAAGCTACAGCATGCTTCTATATAACTGCAAAGTTTGGATAAAAAATGCCCAGCAGATATATGACGTGATAATAATAAATTAATAAAAAGTTTAATATTACATATTATATATTATATAAAGTGCTCCAAATCTTCCCTTTCAAGGTTGGTTTTTAAGGAAATTTTAGCTTGATTTCATTCTCAGATAACTACAGAACTGATAACTATTTAAAAAGTTAAAAAAAAAAAAAAAATGATAATGATAATGATAATGTGATTGAGAAAAATTGCTCTAAAGTCCATACAAGAGTAATTTATAGGTATATTTAAAATTCTGTAGATTTCCGCGGACCACGACCGATATGATTTTTTCTTTAATTTTCGTTCGTTTGACTGGAGTTTATTTTATACATATTTCTTATATTGCAAAACTAAGTTGCTAAACATTAAGCTCTTTGCAAACTATTCTATTGACAAAAATTCTCATTTAACAATAATCACCCGTTATTAAATCAATGCCTTTGTTTTCTTAGTTGTTGTAATTTTTTTTTTAATATTTTAATTTCTTTATAATTTGAAAAATCTGTTAAGAGTATAAATTAAACAAATATGTAATTGTGTACATAAAAAAAATTTAAACAGGCCGAGTATAAGAACTTTTGCAAAATATTATATTTGCTTCATTTTTTTTAGAATTTGTCTTTTATAATATTTATATATTTTTTTCTTAAGAATTTTAGAAGCACTGTTCAAGAACGAAAAACAAACTCTAAAAAAAAAGCTGTCATACCAAGAGAGTTTCTAAAACAAAACAAAAACTAACGTTTACTAAATGTACACCTTTTTTGTGTAAATTTAAACAAATAAACTATCATGATAAATAAACATATTACTTTGGAATTTTTTGCATATTATTATAATAACACACACAAATAATATGTAATTTATATGAATTAAATTAAATTTACAAATTATTTAAGAATTATTTAAATATTACAAATCTTTATTTGAAGCTATAAAAAATGAAATATTTTATTATGAAATTTTACCAAAATGTATGTGCAATTATTTTGTTTCTATATAAAAATCTTTCTTCTTTCCTAAACACACATTAACGTTCATATCACGTTCGTTTTTATTTGCTATTTCATCTAAATATTTGAATTAAACGTCTATTCAATTGCCTTAAATAAAAAGTCTAATTTCTTTTTTAATTTTAGTAAAATTATTAATAAATATTTAAAAATTATAAAGAATGAACAATAATAATATTTATAATAGAGTTTGTTTTTTCATAAGTATATATATATATTTTTTGTAAACCAGAAAAATATATTAATAAAAAAGTATATTAAAAAAAAATAAAAAAAAAAAAACAACTAAATAGACAAGTGTATGTCGGTAATTTCAGCCAATAGATTGTGTTAATTGCATAAAATTTTTGGAAAAAAGCAAGGATGGCAACCGAAACGAATAACAGTTACGGTTTCTGTACCTTTCTGTACCGCTATAATTTTGATCTTTATTTCGGTTAAGGTTACGGTTATGGTTTTTTTTTTTTAAACAGTGATACTGGTATACAACAAAAACATTGCTCACTACAGCAACTAGTAAGAATACCTAAACATTTGACGACCACAGGCAAGTATACTTGCCCAAACGTTCAGATAAAAGATAGACTAAATATGTCTAAAGGAAATTTGTAAGGCAGGGCTGGGGCAGTAATAATCTGGAAGGCCATAAATCTCTATCTGGTCTCACTAACCCGTCAGAAGTTCTCAAAATGGAAAAAGAAAGAATGTTTGATAATCGAAATGAGGAGCAAGGAGGGGTTCTATGGAGCCAATTTTATGCAGTTTAACTGTTATTTAATTGTAGATGACGAAATTGATATAAAAAAACATGAAAAATTCCCTTCAGCTAAAACTGTGTGGTCGTCAAGTGGCAGTTATTTGCGCCACCCGAAATAAAGGGCAAGGAGGGAGTCCAGGCAAAAAAAAAACACAATCGGCATAGTGTTCGCAAAATGTAGGCTGCTGTCAGTTATGCGTTGGCAGAAAGTGAAATTAACAATCTTAACAATCTTGACAGTATTGTCCTGTTACCCGATTGATAACAGTGGCCAACCGTTGGTTTGAGCGAACTTGCCACCGTTGGCATAACGTTGATAATTAAAAAAAATGTGTGTGCCTTTAAAATAGCTTAAATTAATTTTGAGAAATGTGTATAATAAAACACATTTAAAAAGCAGCAATACAGTTCGGTATTTGTCTTATATGTACATCTTATTTAAATGTGTGAAATATAAGAAAATATTAAAAAACGCATCTTATTGATTGTAATATTTTTAAAAACAATATTGGCAAAGAATTCTCCGGGTTGTACTGGCAAAACACATACTTTACAAACAAAGTAGTGTTTTCCTAGTACAATATTAGTTGTACCTTTGGTATTTTATAACACGATGGGTTTTACAAAAATAGCTGGCCATTTCTACCTCGGTATTATTAGGGGGATCACGAAAATGTTGAAAATTTCAAAGTTGTCTAGGCAGAAAATAACTAAAGCTTTGAGTGGAATATACCCAGCAAAAATTGTTCTGCCAAAGAATGATTCTAATTGAGCATTTCCATTGATGAGTTTATCACTGGCTTGTCATAGAAAAAAGACTGTTCATATAGTGCTGCAAAACAACCCCCAAGGAATATTCTATGCTTACACTACTTCCAAAAAAGTTGTTTCGGCAGAAAAACTTTCTAAGAATCATATTTGTTTTGCTTCCTGCCTATGACATGTTAATTCATCGATAAAATTTCCAAATTAGAATAGAAAAAAAATTTACTGGGTATCAATAGATTAGATTAGATTATAGTGGCACTATGCACCGCGACCAGAAATTGGTATTTTGTGCTGCCAGCGAATACACCCTATAGGTTCAGGCTCCCTACGAAGCCAATTATCCTACCAGGTGAACAGTTCCAAACGTCCGATGGCGTCACTATTCGATCACCAAAATAACGCACCCTCCTGTCGGAGAGCCTCGGACATTTGCAGAGAACATGCTCAGAGGTCTCGGGTTCCAATTCACAAAACCTGCACGTATCCGTAGAGGATCGTCCCATCTTGTACAATTGATACCTAAGGCCACAGTGTCCTGTGAGGTAACCCGTTACGGTCCTTAGTTCGCCCCTCGTCATAGACAAGAGTTTCCGCGACCTCTCCCCAGAGGGAGATATAAACAGCCTCGCCTGTCGCTGCCCAGGCGATCTGGCCCAATAGGCCCCAAACTCCGACTCCCTCCATCTTCTGAGCTTCTCTCTGACATACCCATTGGGTACGCCACAGAAGGGTTCCGGGCCAATGAATTGTCGACGAGCTCCGCAGTTGGCTAAACAGTCAGCCCGTTCGTTGCCCTCATGCCCCTCATGGCCTGGAACCCAGCCCAGTGTCAAGGAGTTGTTAAGTCCTAGACGATTTAGAGAGTCGATACATTCCTTAACCAGACCAGACGACACATCTTGAGCCCTCAATAGATAAAATCACAGTTGAATGTCTTTAGCTGGCATTAAAAATGCTAGTTAATAGCATTGTTTCCAAAATTAACACATCAATTTAAATAGACAAAATGAAACACATTCAGATCAATAAAAACAAGTACAATATTTCGTGTGTGTTTTTTTAACCACGTAAAGTGAATGTTTTCAGCGACTATTTGTTTACCCGTTGTCTATAAATGTAATAAACTATAGTATGCCAAATCGATTGCAGAAAAACGTCAAAATTATGTCAATTTCACTGTAGTGGATAACGGATAACACTTGCCCATATTATTGCTAATGAAAGGCGTGGTAGAGAAGAATGAGTGTATTTTCTAAAAATCATAACTACATTGTAAATTTTCAATTTTCTGAATCAGACTGCGCAGTTTCTGGTATTGAACCTTCGTCAGCGACCCTGCCTTTTTGAATAATGTAATATTTGTTATGTTTTTATTTGTTCGATTGAGTCTATATGAAATTTTTCTGTGCAATCTCAGAAAACAAATAAATTTAACATAAAATTTATTTTTGTCTACTCATAATAAATAATAAAACTTCCCCGTTTTTATTTACTAAAACTAATGAAGTTTTCGATTGCTAAAATAAAGTGAAAACTTAAAGTGACATTCGACATTGTAAGAGCAGATTGAATGCTAACAATATCTTGATATCTTAACAATAACATTTTTTCACGTGACATTTTTAATACGAAATTCGCAAATGTTTACAAATTTTCCTAACATTTTTTTGAAAACAAAAAACTCTATAGATTATTTGTTAGGACAATATCCTAATGAAGAAATATAGAGTATGGCCTCGAACTTGAATAATTTTCATTTTCATTGCACAATTAAAGGTCGAAAAAAAACATAATTTTTATTTTTAATAAAATTATAACAAACTTGTATAAAAGGCAGAGTACCGCCAAGTTTACTTCCCCTGTTTTGCTTACAAACTAAACAAAATATAAAAAGGAGAGAGAAACAAAAAAAACGTGTATTGAATATCCACCAGAGGTGGATCTTGCACATCAAACAAGTTTTCAATTTATTTTTTGATCAATGGTTATAATCTTTAACTTCAAACTCATATGTATATTAGTTCTCATGTAGTGAGTAAACTAGTTCATATGTATGTTTGATGTTTGGCATGGGATTGTTACCGCTTTCAAAACGTGTTCTGATGATGGGAACCTAGAAAATTCCCGAAATAGATCTATCAACACATTCCTGAAAGGGTCAAATAATAAATTTGAAAACAAAAAACTCTATAGATTATTTGTTAGGACAATATCCTAATGAAGAAATATAGAGTATGGCCTCGAACTTGAATAATTTTCATTTTCATTGCACAATTAAAGGTCGAAAAAAAAACATAATTTTTATTTTTAATAAAAATTATAACAAACTTGTATAAAAGGCAGAGTACCGCCAAGTTTACTTCCCCTGTTTTGCTTACAAACTAAACAAAATATAAAAAGGAGAGAGAAAACAAAAAAAACGTGTATTGAATATCCACCAGAGGTGGATCTTGCACATCAAACAAGTTTTCAATTTATTTTTTGATCAATGGTTATAATCTTTAACTTCAAACTCATATGTATATTAGTTCTCATGTAGTGAGTAAACTAGTTCATATGTATGTTTGATGTTTGGCATGGGATTGTTACCGCTTTCAAAACGTGTTCTGATGATGGGAACCTAGAAAATTCCCGAAATAGATCTATCAACACATTCCTGAAAGGGTCAAATAATAAATTTGAAAACAAAAAACTCTATAGATTATTTGTTAGGACAATATCCTAATGAAGAAATATAGAGTATGGCCTCGAACTTGAATAATTTTCATTTTCATTGCACAATTAAAGGTCGAAAAAAACATAATTTTTATTTTTAATAAAAATTATAACAAACTTGTATTTTTTTGGAATTATTAAAATTTTAAACCGCGCACAGAAATACTTTCTCAAATGTATTGTAAAGTAATTATATATTTATGAAATCAAATGTAATAATTTCACATTATTATTAAAAGCTTATAAAAGTTTTTAGTATTTTGTGGACAATAAGAAAATTGTAAAGAAAATTTACTTCAGTAAATACGAAATTTGATTACAAGGTGAATTTTTTCTGGTTTCTAGGAGTTCATTTTGATCAGGTTGGCTTTTGTAATGTTTTTTTATTTTTAAAATAACATCGCAACAAATTTTAAAATAACATCGCAAATCACCAAAAAATTTTAGATTTATGGTAATTATCAAGTGTATATTTCAAATGTTTCTCGATATATTAAAGGTAAGTCATTGAATTCAATTTGGAAAATATTTGAAAACTATTTGAGAAACACACTTGTATATTTTTATAAAAGTTTAGCAAATTTTATGATACCTCTGATATGTTTCGCAACAGTTTTTCTACATTAAAACAAGGCTTTGATATTTATCGTCGATATCAAATCACTTTCAATTCCTCAAATACTAAGTTCTATTTAAAAAAAATAAGGTAAAAAGTCATTGTAAAGTCGTTTTCTGACAGCAAAAATATTTGATAATTGTTTTTCAAAACTTGGATCCAATTTTTGTTTGTTTCGTTAGTTTTGTATTTATTTGAATATATGAAAAAAAAAAGTTTGTTTGAACCGCTGATTTAGACAATTGCTTGATATAATTTTATTGCATGCGAAAAAAATATGCTAAAATAATATTATAACAGTTCTCGAATAACGGTTTTAAATTTAAATAAAGATTTCTGTAATAAACCTTTGATCGAGGACATAAAGGTAAATTCTTACAAATTGCGCCAAATCTATAAACTCTATCCATCTTCGCTTTTTAGTGAAAGTGTATAAAATAATATTATGATCAAAAATATCCGAAACAGTTTTTGTATTGCATTTGCCCATAGATGCTTATATAAAAAATATTAAATTTGTTTTTAATTTTAATTTACTCTTTTTGCATTTTGGGACTAAATATCTGCAAAGTTTTATACTATTTCGTTTTATTTAGCAATACAATCTAATGTTAACAAAAAAAAAAAAACAAATAAACAACAACATACCCAATTATTTGTACATTTTTTAAGTTTAAGCGTATTTTTCAAAAAGTTAGTTTTTTTTTTTACTTTTCCAGCTAAAAAAATTAACTATTTCTTGTGATTTTTGTGTCAGATTTAGCTTCTTTTCTAAAAAAAAGTTGGCAACAATGTGTGGGTTATTATCCACATTTTTCTCAGAAAAAATGTAATGGAAAATGGTTGCTCTTATTCCCGTAAATTCAATAGTCATAAAAAAATGTTAATTATTAATGAAACCAACTCAATCAAAACATTTTCCAATGCTAAATAGTCCACTATGAATTCAATTCATTACTTTTGGATTTACTTAATATTTTAGCATAATAATATGACTAATCTCCCAAAATTGCTTACGACCTAAGAAACGGGGAAAAATTAGTTTGGAACCCAAATTATGGCGAGATAAATGCAGTATTTTACAACAATTTGACAACTTACATACAAAAACAGTAACAAATTTTCGGTTTTTAAGCTAATATTAAAAAACTCTTATCAAAACTATTTTTTAAATAATAACTGGGTGCAAAAGAATAACATTTGTCTTAAAATAGAAAAATTTCATTATTTTCTTCCTTATATTAATTTATAAATAAAAATTTATGGCAATAAATCTAAACAAAGTGACTTAAACTTTTTTAAAATTGTATAAATCATGAGTAACGTGG
This sequence comes from Delia radicum, assembly GCA_021234595.1. Classification (NCBI taxonomy): domain Eukaryota; kingdom Metazoa; phylum Arthropoda; class Insecta; order Diptera; family Anthomyiidae; genus Delia; species Delia radicum. The sequence goes on from CM037851.1 coordinate 222,864,094, forward strand.
AATCGTACGGTTCCGTAGATTTTCAAATGTGTAAAACAAATCTAACAATTGTTTAACGGTCTAGAACTTTTTAACATTTATCTTTGGCAACACTGCGTAGCTCTTCGAAGAGTTGGTAAATATGGTAGTAGAAGAATTTAAATACTAAGTTAAACAACTGTATAAATATAACTTGTATACCACAGATTATAATCTGCGTTGTATACAATAATCTACCATTACGAAGCGGCTTTTTTTCCAAGTTTTCTTATCATTGTACCCGTCTGCACGCAAGGTAAGTGATTCATTACTTTTTTAAGTAATAACTCAAAACATTAATAATTAATAAATTTTGGCAGGTGTATCCTCATATTTTATCGATATTACAAAAAGAAACATGGCAACTTATGAAGATATTAAAGATATTCCCAATCATCCAGAATCGTATTTGATTGACGTCAGAAATAAGGATGAAGTAGCTGCAACTGGTGCCATACCCGCTAGTATTAATATACCATGTAAATTACAATAACTAATATTACAAAAATATTGATTTTTTCGATTTGATTTTAAAATAACAATTTCTATTTTATTTTAGTACCAGAGTTGGAGGCAGCTTTTGAAATGTCTGAAAACGATTTCAAGACTAATTTCAACCGTGATAAGCCCTCGAGCGAAACCACATTAATTTTCAGCTGTTTAAAAGGTGGAAGAGCACAAAAAGCAGCCGATGCAGCTTTAGCTCGGGGCTTTAAAAAGTAAATATATAATATGAGTTTTAACAACATTTGGAACTAGTTCTGTTAAAGGAAAACTCTTGGATTTTGATCAATAATTAATATGCACTTAAATATTTAAAGAAGTGTTTAGTTAGTCGGCGCATTAGAAAGCACACAATTTGATTTGTTGATACATACAAACTAGATATGATGACATCATGTTTTAGTTTTTAATACAAATGAGAATGGTGGTCATTAATTGAACCAGTTCCAATGTGTTTACAATATTTTATATAATTTTGTACAATAACTTCTTTCTATTCATTTTAGTGCTAAACCATATCCCGGTTCATGGAGTGAATGGACCCAAAAAGAAGGCTTGTAAGATTTAACTTATTGCATTTTGAAAAATATTTAAATATTTTTTGTTTTTTTAATAAATATCCTATTTTTCTAATATGTTTGTTATTATAATAAATAAAAGTATTGAAAAAAATACTTACATACTTTAGAATTTTACTTCTTTAAGTTCAGCCCAACTTTTGCCAATTTTTAGTTTAACCTTAAGTGGCACATTCAATTTAACACAGTTCTCCATTGTTACACTTAAAACTTTTGCAATTTTCTTAGCTTTTTCTTCGGGTACTTCGAATATTAATTCATCATGTAAATGCAATACTAAACGAACGGACTGAAGTTCAATACCTAATTTTTCACGATATTTTGTAATATTTTTTTCCATACGTAAAATGGCGCTTTTTGCTATATCAGCTGCTGATCCTTGAATGGTAGTGTTGACGGCTTGACGTTCAGCTTGATCTGAAAAGAAAATAATGATAAGAATATATTTTAAAGTACATATTTATAAACACTTTGGCAAAAAAATCTTAATTCAGATTTCAAATACATTTTAGTTAAAACACATTTTAAGCATTAAAACTGTATTCATAAACGAACATTAGTGTAAATACCTATTTTAAACCTTGTGTGTAAAAGTTAATATTCGTTTATGAATAGAGTTTTAAGGTTTTTTTATTTTATTAATTAATAATCATATAATTACAAATTATATACTATTTCCCTAACCGAGCATTAGCTACTATGGCTTTCGGCGCGTTGTAGCGAAAACAGACCAGTGCCTCTGGTGGAAATCGAACCCATGACCCCCGCACTGCTACCAGCACGCTACCAACTAGCCTACCGGAGCGCACAGTTTTAAGGTTAAAATTAATGTTTTAACTAAAATATATTTGAACTGCTGTTTGATATTTTTATTAATACGGGGTTTTTAAATATAAAGGAGTTGTACAAAACAAAATTTTCTTATAAAACTATAAATCATTTATGAAAATATAAATATTGATATAATAACAATTTTGTTCGAATGTAAAATTTATCACATACCAAAAAATTACATATCGAAAATTGTTATTTTTAAAAATCAAACGGAAAGTAGAAAAATTTTATATTTTTGAAAGAAAACCGCTTTAAAATCTACGTACGTTGTTTAGATTTTGTGTTTGGAAATTTTTACCAAACCTTTTTTGGATATAAATCCGTAAACAATAGGTAGTAGGTTATATATGTTGTTTAGAAACAACAAAACTTTCTCTACCGGCTTCGGAAATATCAAAATGTAGAAGCCATAAGCTCGGTAGATATCGGAATAATGTGAAGGCTTCGTAGCGTTACAGAATTCCAGCACTTTTTCTACTTTAGACATTATTTTCATCGTATCCTTTTCAATGGGGGAATTTTGGTTTAGTATGGTAATAGGGGTGCAGTAGTAAATTGTTCTTATACAGTAAAACCCGGTGAAGACGAACCCCAAGGGACCGGAGAAATTAGTTCGTTGTAAGTAGAGATTGCAAATAATCAAGTTTTCCTTAATCGCGATTACTATTTAAAAATATGCCGTTAATATTATCGATTAATCGCAATTTGCATTTCAAAAATTATTTTCAAAAAAAACTATATTCGGTATAAAAAGATGCATTTATTTTGGATTATTATTATATTTTGCAAGTCACCCTGCAAGATATATGATTTATTAATGACTAGTGTTTCCAATTAATCGACCTAGGCGGTTTACCGGTTGTGGCATAATTCGAAAACCCGCTAAAATTGTTATTCGGGTCGGTTAATTGACAAAATTGGCGATTAATCGTTTAAAACCGATATGTTTGGTTTTTTTCTAAATAAAAACACCAAAAAACATTTTTTGTTAAATATCAAGCAGTGTTGCCAACTATTTTTTAACAAATCCCCCTAAAGTGTCAAAAAAAACCCTAGATTTACTCTACTACCAAAAACGGCAAAATCCCTTAACTTGCCCAAAAAATCCCTAGATATACTCTACTAAAAAAAAAAACACCTTAAATTTAAAAAATGCTAAATTGTAGTTGTTTTTTATTCGACCTTTAAAATTTAATTATAAAAATAAAATGTTTGAGCTCGAGGCCTGGATTTTTCTTTAAAGAAAATGCCTCGAGCTCAAACATTTTATTTTTATAAATGCTTAATTGTTTAGCTTTTATTTGGAATTCTTTGAATACGAATTTTAAAATACACTCATAAAAAGGATTTTTTTATAACCTGCATTTTTATCATTCTATTCAAAACTTTGATTTTAATATGAATTTTCAACAAAAATTATTTTTTTAAATTTTTTCTTGAATTTTTTTTACAATTTAAAAAAACAAAAATATTAGTAAAATTTTTGGAACCCCTTCTAAAATTGCTAATTCCAGAACTACTTCTAGGTAAGCTATCTCAGGTTCTTTAATAGCATTCCTAGAACTAGTGATGGTACGACTATTTAGTTCTAGAACTCATGAAGAGAATGTTATTAAGCATTTTCCCAACACCTTTGGGTGTTTTGAGAACTAGTGCTTAAGGACTAGTTAAACATTACTTCAAGAACAGTTTAAAAAATCTTAAACTAGTTCCAGAACTACTGCAAAAAAAGTTAAACAAAAAACTTTGAATCTTGTATTTATTTTGAGTCTTGTATTAAAAAATATCTTAGAAACAATTGTGTTTTTATGCATTGGTATCGCACAGTGATGAGAATAAAATTATAAATAAAAACCACATCATTAGAGCGGGGCGAAAAACTGTAAATTTTTTTATGAGCTAAAATGGCGCTGAAATGATGGATAAAAACTATATACAGTATAGTGCTTTTAGTTTAGGACAAAAATTTTCTAACGGCGCAAAAAATATTTACTATAAAAATCGCTCAGTTTTCGCTTGCAACGCATTAAATATTTAACAAAACATAAATTACATCACAAAAGTTAACGTACACAAATAAAACTTATTTTTTTGGGGAAATCTGCCGGATTTCAATTAAAACTGGATTCTTTGTGTATCTTTTACAACATATTGTAAAATTTTGTTAAAATTTGTTAATTTCCTTTTATTTCAGCACAACTTTTCCATATAAAAATGTTGTACATTTTTCACCCCACCTCTATAATTTACTAAAAAGGCTTAATTTAATAGATTTTAAAAACTTAATTTCCATGCATTTAAGTGTCCGTACTTGCATCCAAATATGCGTTCTAAAATTACTCAAACGATAAGTTATAGAACGCATGGTAGAACCATTGCTAGAACAGATATGGTTCTAGAACCGTTCTATAGAATTACGCCAATGTCCCTACTTTAGAACGTTTTGCAATTAGAACGAATTTATGAAATCACACTAATTTGAAATTTGGTGTTTTTCGAAATTATTATCGAAGTGCCAAAAACATATGGTTTAATGGAAAATAAAAAACATATGGAAAGTAAAATGCTTTTAAGTAAGGCTTCTAACATTGTTGTCAATTTGTTTGAGTGTTTTCTAGAATATCAAAACAAAAAAATGTTTTTTTAAAACAATTTTTTAGAGTATAAACAATAAAACCAAAAACACAATAAAATCAGAAATAAGTAAAAAAAAAGCTTTAAATTTTTAATATTAAGCACCATTTTTGACCCTAAATTGTAATTTATTAGAAAAAAAGGCATTCGTTTTACTTTCGACCACGCTTTTTTACATGAATTAAAACGAATAAAAAATAGGGAAAAACGTTCTGATTTAATAGCAAGAACACCGAAAAATTCTAAAATTTTCACTTTCGCTCTGATTTAAAAGCCGTAACAGGGGTGTTAGTACTTGTTCTTTAGTTCTTAGTTTGACAATTTCAAACAAAAATCATGGGTTACAACGCCAAATTAGAACCAGTACTGCCTCTAAAGAACTAGTTGTAGATACTAGATATATATCAACTACCAAAAAATTTTTTTTTTTGTAACTGAAGCAAAAGTTGATGGTAATTATTGCAGTTATTTTAAAATATGTTAAATTTAACTAACTAACTGAGCTATTAAGGTATTTTTTTTTTCTGGAACATGTTTGAAAATTGTAGTGATGCAAAAATGATTATGTTCTTGGGAGATGGAAGAAAAAGTTGGATTCCTATAGCATTAATTTTTAAATTGATTTACAGTTGTGTGACATAATTTGAGTTTTTAACAGAATCAAAACAGAATAAAATATTGTCGATCTGATTTCCTAAAGCCGATAAAAATATGTTATATAGAAGGTTAAGAATCGCTTTCACTCGATTTTAAGAGTTTTATAATATTTTATATAGCGTTTCTTTTTTTTCAGCGCTTCTTGACATTTTTTATGTTATGAAAATTTACATGTTTTGTGAAAAAATTCATAAAATAAATTTAACCGATTATTCGGGTCGAAAAATTATTTTAGTATTAAATTATTTTTTTCTGCATTAACGGAAATAGAGGCGATTAATCGAAGAATCGGTTAATCGATTAACCGAATTGGAAACACTATTAATGACTCAAAAAACAATAAAGAAAATGATTGAATAATTACCGATTTACATTTGAAAATAATATGGTTATTTTATGAGTGCTCTAACTCTTCTGTCCTGTTTGGTACAAAATAACACAATTTTAAAAAACAAAGTTAAAAACTGTCCTTAAAACTGCTGGTTTCCAGTAAAATTTAATTTTATTTTATCTATTTTGTCAATTTTATTAATGTTGAAAAAATATTATGAAAAAAATTATTTAGGAAATTTTATAGTTGACCTCTCTTGGCTTACGTTTGATGTAGTTGTTCGGCTTTAGGTGACGATAAATAAAAACTAAAATTGATTTGTTTATTTAAATTTTATATTAAATTGTCGATATTTCGACTAGAGTCTCTAGTCATTATCAAGAAATCTGGACAGAACAAAAAGAATATAAATAATATCGTGACCTAAAGCCGAACAACTACATCAAACGTAATAAAATTATTTAGTTTTCCTCGATAAGCGAATTACATACACCTGTTGTGTTTGGGTCATTTTGACCCAATATTATATTTTCATATTTTTATAACTAAGTTTATATACAAGGTGGCGCAGAAATAACCTTCCGATGTTTTTTGGCTGTAATTTAAAAAAAAAAATGAAAAACTTTGATTCTTCTTGTGGATTATTTTTATTTGGTATTTTAATTTTTTTTACATCAAGTCGAGAATATGATGTCATGTAAATGGCCGCCGCCACAGTTGATTGTCATTTGAGCCCTTTTTATGGCATTTTCCATCACTTTGGCCAAAACTTCCGGCGATAGGTCCTCACATTCTTGACGGATATTGTCTTTAAGAGCTGCAAGAGTCTGAGGCTTGTTGACATAAACCCGCGACTTAAAAAAGCCCCACAAAAAGAAGTCTGGATCGGTCAAATCAGGCGATCTTGCTGGCCAGTGCAAATCGCCAAAACGGGAGATTAGGCGCCCGGGAAATGCATCCTTCAGCATATCGGTTGTGGCACGTGCAGTGTGTGCCGTTGCACCGTCCTGTTGGAACCACATGTTTTCCAATCCCAATTCATCAAGTTGCGGCAAAAAGAATTCGTTGATCATTGCTCTGTAGCGCTCACCATTCACAGTAACCGTTTGGCCCGTGACGTCTTCGAAGAAAAAAGGTCCGATGACTCCTCCAGCGAAAACAGCACACCATACAGTGACTTTGAGCGGGTGTAATGGCTCTTCGTGGGTTACACGCGGATTTTCAGTGCCCCAGAAGCGTAAATTTTGCTGATTTACGTACCCGCTAAGATGGAAATGGGCCTCATCACTCATGATTATTTTTGATGAAAAATCATCTTCCTCTTCTAGTCACCAATATTCCGCGTTCTGGAGCAGTGTAGCGTAACATTGTTTATTAACGTGTATTTCGCATGTGTTTACTACACAAATGTCAAAACAGAACTGACATTAGGGGCCAATCGCAAAATTTATAGCATTTTCTGATAGGAGGATTACTTTTGCGCCACCTTGTATATATATATATATAATGTCCTATGGTTCCTTAAGAGGAACAAAGGTCCACGATATGGGTATCACCGGACAAAATGACTGAGAATCAAATTGACCACATTGCTATAAGTAGGCAATGGCGCAGAAGCCTTCTTGATGTGCGATCAAAACGGGGTGCAGACTGCTCTACATACCATCATCTCGTAGTTGGAAATTTGCGTTTAAAACTTGTTGCTATCCGTAAACCCGAATCCATCAAACGTAAATATGATATTCAAAGGCTTAAAAATCGTCAAACCCTTCACAACTTCGTGGAAGAACTGCATAGAGGCTTAACAATACAACGTGGCCACCCAGTGATAGAATGGCAAAACACCAAAAATAATCTTAATGACGCTGCTGGGCAACATATTGGATTCAAACCACCAAAGAGAACACAATGGTTGTCAGATGACACATGGAAGCTTATCCTGGAAAGACGTGATATTAAAGGGAATCAAAATACAGCTACAACTCGTGGAGAGAAGAAAACACTGGGAGAAGCATATATGCGACACGACAAGCTAGTAAAGCGAAGTGTGCGAGAAAGGATAAGAGAAGGTGGCATGAACAACTTGTCAGTGATGCGCAAAAAGCATCCCAAAAACACAGGGCCAAAGATCTATACTCAATTAAAGTTCACAGGTAAAAACCTTTCGAGCACCAAACCACTTAAAAACACGGACGGTGTCTTGTGCACTTCCAAAAGTGAACAGTTGGAAATATGGAGACAGCATTACTCCAACATGCTATCTAACTCGACGCTAAATCTCGTAAGTGTCTGCTCTTGCACTTCCCGCAGAAAGAGACAAGACATCTCCATAGAATGTCCAGACACTACCGAAGTGACAAATGCTATCAATGCCTTAAAGAATAACAAAGCGCCCGGAGCTGATAATATTGCACCTGAGTTGCTCAAGGCTGATCATCAAATAACTAAGTTTGCTTCGATTTAAAATTTTTTGGCCAGGATTGATAAATTGCAGTCTTTTCTTTTGAATTCATGTCATAATATTCTAATTGCAATTTCTTATCTGTAGAAAAATGCCATTTTGAGCGAACGACTTTTTACTCCCATATAGCGCTAACAACTTTGATCGTTTAAAATTGTTATACTAAGTTAAGTTTGCTAAGCACAATCGATGTGCGTAAAAGTTTTTAAAATTTGATAATATTGTTTCTTAATTTCATTAGCGGCTAATTTTGCTGAAGATTCCACACTTGTAATAACCATATTTAGTCTTGTACAATTTCGTGGGATACAAAAATTTGAATATAAGCATTTAGTTAATTGGCCTAGTTACTTGGCGAAAACTTCAGCTCAATACCATTAGTATTTTAAAAGTTATTAAGATTTATTTAAAAAAAAAAAACAACAAACATTTTGGGGAACATTTTTAAAACCCTAAGAATTGATATAAGGTTACGGACAAAATAAAATAGGGTCACTTTTTCGCAACACAATTTAAAGTCAAAAAAAGACACCAAATTAGGTGGGTTAATTTGAAATATTTTTAAATTGTAATACAATAATAACTATTTATTTTTCGATACAATCCAAACTTAGTTGTTGCAATTTTAACAAAATATAGAATTAATTACATTTTTTTAAAGACAAAAAAGGGTCAGTATGCAAATTGTACGAAATGTTTAATAACACTTGCATTTGGTATATTATTTTTTATTAATTTTTAAAAAATATTGTAATGGTGATTGAATTCAGTAGACTAATTTCTCTTTCTTGATTGCACCAACTTTCATTGAATATTTTAAATATCTTACCCATGCAGTAATAAAAACAACAAACATAAGTTATTCGATAATGTACGATTTTTCGATAAATGCTACTAAGACAAAGGCAATTATGTTTCGAACGGGTCATCGCAGAATTGCTTACCCTCGGATAGGAATTTGTGGAACCGATATAGAATATGTTGAATCGCTTAAATGTTTGGGTGTTGTAATTGACCAATATCTAAATTTTAGTGAACAAATTGATGTTGTTTCATCTAGGGTAACTTTGGGACTCAGAAAACTTTACAATTGTGGCTTGTATTTGCCTGTAAGGGTGAAATATATTCTTGCTCACACTTTGTTGATGTCGCATGTTAATTACTGCCTTGAGGTTGATTCTGTACTTTCCTGTATAATATAGTGCGGCATGAGCTTATTGTAAAAAGAATTGTGCGGTTTGTATATGGAATTAGATTTCGTGATCACGTATCTAGTGCAGTTATTAACTTTCTCGGTTGCCCCTTAACACAGTATATAGAACTTCGCAATTTATTGTTCTTTTATAAGGTCATTACATCTGGTGTACCCAATTACTTACGTTCTGAATTCATATTTTCTAGGTCTGAGAGAAACCCTCAGATTGTTGAACCACTTATAAACTATACAATCTTTGAACGATCTTTACTTATTAGAACTGCTAGAAGCTGGAATTTTTTGGCTTTGAATTTACGTACTTTTACATTATCGTATAATGTTTTTAGGAACAGACTTTTGTCACATTTCCGGGACACTGTATGAATGAGTGTTTTCAAATTATTTTAGGTCAGGCTTTCTCCAGTATGGACTTTTTACATTTTCTTAGTGATGTTGAAACAGCTGAACCATATAAAAAAAAAGTGTACAATTTTATAGTTATTGCTATTCTGTTCTAAGGATATTTTCGTATTTTTTTTTATATATATATATACTGTTTATTGAATTTAATCTAAGCAATTTGTAAATATATTCTTGAATTTATGTAGCACACTAGCAATACGTATTTGGCCTTTAAGGCTTATTTATTGTATTGCAAATGAATGAAATAAATAAATAAAATAAATAATGTATCATTTATTACTTGGTTGCTACATTTTAGGAATTACGTAGGAATTTAGCTTCTTCCAAATGTACCTGGTCGTTCTACTAAAAACTGTAAGTGATAAATTTAAAATATTTTAAGCACAATCAAATAAAAATCTCGATGCTGATGAGAACATTCCAATAAATATTATCAAGTGAGGGATGCTTTTCAAAATGTCTGAATAATTCATAGTTTTGGAAAGTAACTCGGTTTTTTTATACTAAAAACTCGTACATTCTTATTTTGTTTGTCTTGTAACTAAACATCAATGTTAATTAAATAATCTAGCACAAATAAATATTGAAAATTCCTATTAGCAAGCAATTTCTCGCGGTTTTCAATATAACAGACTTTTACAACACTTGGGGCCAAAGTTGGTAAAATAGGGATACAGAAATTAGTCTGCATATTAGACACAATCACCATTACGATATTTCAGATAAAATATGCAAGGATTACTGTAAAAAGTTATAGTATGATTTTTAATGATTTTAAAATTGGGTCAATTTGACCCAACAAACACAACAGATCTGGTATAATTTTAAACAGGACCGAAGTGTTAAAAATATGTAAATAAGCTATTTTGAAATCTTTTTATAGCGCTTCAAATTTTTAAAATTTTAATTAAAAAAAATTATAATATCTAATTTTGAACTGTAACATAATTCTATTTTAAAAAGTTTTAAAAATTAGCACATCCATCTTACTAAACTATACAAAGTTTGTATTTTGCGGCAATGTTAGATAAATTCCAGGGATGGCAGGAAATTGCCGATAAAATACCGTTATCGATTCAAAATATTTTTAACTGACTATCATTATCCCTAAAGTAACGTTACCGAAATAATTGAAATACCATTATCCGTAAAATATCGTTACCGTTATAACTGAAATACCAATACCAACAATTATCTGAATAACTAAAATAACTGAAAACCGTTATCCTTAAAATAACGTTAACGAAATAACTAAAATAACGTAACCGATAAAATACCTTTACCGAAATAAGTAAAATACCGTTAACGCTAACAAACCGTTAAAGAAATAACTGAAATATCGTTACCCTAAAATACCGTTACTGAAACAAAAGAAAATACCTTTACCCTAACCGATACCCGCATCGAATCGGTTACCATTCATGATAAATTCCGATTTTTTTTTTTATATACTCAAATATAATCGTTTGAAAAATTAACTTCTTGGAAAAAAAGGTCATCATACATTCATTACTTGTACAAATTTAAATATATTTTTAAAATAAGTTTTTAAAAAATGTTTACTTAATAGCAAAACAAATAAAAAAATTGGAAAAATCTCTGGAAATTGTAAAATAAAGTAGTAAATAATCTAGCATACATTAAAAACTTTTTAATAAAAACTCAGTATTAAAAAATATTTTTTAGTCGTAATCGAATTATTTCTGTTCGATTACTATCACGATTAAGCGATGCGATTAATCGCGATTTCGATTACGATTATAATCGATTTGCAATCTCTAGTTGTAAGCGAGGTTCGCATAGACCGGGATCAAATTTATTTAATATTTCTCATTATTCACAATATATTCAATATTTTTAAAATGGAAAAGTTAAAAATAGTGTAATATTTCCATTAGATTTTTTAAATGTAAGTTTTGCGATACTTTTTAGAAAACTATTTGATTATTTTATTAAAAATTTGTGAAACTAACAAAAATATAAAAAAAGATTTCCTAAATTTTAGAAAGTTCGTTTTAAAAATGGAAAATTATATGAAATTTCGTGTGTGGGACTGTCAAAATCATTTCGATTAAATCAAAGCTTCCTCTTAAGCGAGTTCGTAATAAAATATTTTTTTATACGAAAATGGTTGCAAAAACGTCTAGATTTTGAAATTAGTTCATATTAACAGAGAATTCGTCTAATACGAAAAATGTATTAATACATTTTTAGACTTTCTGTTGTTATTTAAAAAAAATAACTACGTTTAACTAGTTATGACTTAGAATGCTATGTTTTTGTTCTTGATGAAAAAACAAAATAAATAATAAATATATTTATTATTTAAAAATATTTGAAAAAAATATATCATGTACTTATAAGTTTTCCTTTCTTTAAAAAAAAATATTAATGATTGAAATCGGTTGTATGGTTATGAAATAGCAAGCGTTTTACCTTACAAGTGGCTATTTGATTTAGACATTTAAAAAATCTTAGCTACAAAGTGCTTCCAAAATAATTTTTTAGCTTTAATCACGTCTATGTTTGTTAAATGTATATAGTATTATATATCGTTGGAAAGCTTTTTGAAATTCACTTAATAAAATTTGATAAATAATATAGTTAAATATAAAAAAAAGGTTTAAAAACACACTATTTTCAGAAAATTGTGTATCTTGTATTGCATATCTCAAAACTGAGATATTTAAAATTATTTTACATAGCAGTAATGTATTTTCAAAAATATGAGGTTTGATACCCATATTGCTTATGTTTTGGCCATAGAGTTGACCCCCTATTTCAAAATATAGTGCTTAGGGAAACTTCGCCTATAATACAAACGGATATCGAACAAATACGTGTCCACTAAAACTTAATAGAGAATAATATATGTAACTGAGTTTGGACCTGAACCGACTACACTCAAAAAAATAAGTTAGTAGAAAAGTTAGTAAAACGTCTTGTAAATCAGGTATACTATTTTTTAGCAAATATTTTTGCTAAAATCGTGTTTTCAGCTAAAATTTTTGTTATACTTATTCAGCACTTAACTGTTTTATACTAATGCTTTACTAATATACTAATGTTTTACTAATTAATTTTGCTAAAAAAAATTGTGCTGATAAGCAGATGTCGCGGCATGTCAAGATGTAGTAGAGAAGAGGAAAATGATATTAAAAAGTACAACTCTAACAAGACAAGTAAAAAAATCAACCATGAAAAAACATATACAGACATGTAGACAGAGTAAAGAGAAAGACAAAAACACACATCTTAGGTAGATTTGTATGGTTTCTTTTTCTTATTGCAAAAAAAGGGTTGTTTTTTTCGTTTCGTTTGTTTTGTTTATTTTTTCGTTTCGTTTCTAGAATTATCTTCGGCAGTTTCGTCATAGCATCATTAAGACAACCATTGATGTAAGTAGTTGAAAGAAAATTTTTGTTGTTATATATATTTATTTCTATATATTTTCAGATATTAAATTAATTCATGTCGTCAATGTGGGAAAATTAAAATTGTTATATTTCGTTATTATAGTAAATTATTTTTAAAAGAATCACAAAAATATGTTTTATGATTTTCAGCAAATAAATTAACTAAATTACAATTTTTCTACAAATTTTTTGCGTTTTTTTCAGTCTACTAAAATTCAGCAAAAAATTTATTAATTTTTACCAACGCTTTTTTATTTCTAATCTACTAAGTGTTAGCAAAACTTTTGCTGAATCTACAAATTTTGTTGCTAAAAATCAGCTCGCTGATTTTCAGCAAAAGATTTTGCTGACATTAGCAACTTTTTTGCTAGCATCCTCCTGACTAAAATTTTGCTGACTCAGCAAAATTTTTTGCTGACTTTACAAACTTTTTTTTATGAGTGTAGTCAAAACCTTAAAAAATGTATGTGTTTTTTCGAATACCACGAAAAGTTGAGCATGATCGGATATGCTACTTTATGCTGGTAATGCACATTTCAGATACTTTTCATTAGATATCAAATGTATGTATAGGTCCTTTGGCAGAAATATGAAAAAAAAAAACGCAAAAACAGAAAATGGGGTAAATTTTTACACCACTTTTTAACCCCTAAATATGAGATTGATTTTTGATTATTTATAAAATATACAAATTTAATCGCAGTCCGCGGGAGACCATGAATGGACTCCACTTGTTAGAATTTTAAAATCTTGTTTATGGGTCCCCATGAATAAAACCTCAAGATGAAGTGGAGGTTATAAAAAAGCTTTTAAGGATTTAAATATTATATACCACTTAACGCTAAAAACTTACTTTTAATTAACGCTTCTTCGCTATTTATATGTTCCAAATATCGTCTTCTACCAGTTATAGTTTCAATATAACCATTATTTCTAGCAAACTTAACAACTTTATCCGTGTAAGATCTAAGAAATGAAAAAAATATAATAAAAACAAAACTAAAATGTATCAGTTTAATTTCAATTTACCTTATACCGGGATATGCAGCATGAAATTGTTGTGACACTAATTTAGCTTCTTGTTCTGTACATTTAAGACCTTCAGCTAAAGCCCGCATACCCATACCATAAACGATACCATAACATATTTGTTTAGTACCATTACGTAATTGTTCTGTAACACTATTTTCGGATACGTTATTCCAACGTGCTGCTATTGCTATGAAAATATCTTTATCAGATTTCATAACTTGTAATAAGGCATTATCTTGTGATAAATGTGCCAATATACGCATTTCCAATTGACAAAAATCAGAAGATATTAAACACTTTTTTTTATCGACAGGAAAAAACGCACTACGACATGATATGGTGAATTTTTCAGTACCCATTTCGACTTCAAAATCTTTGGCTACATTTTGTAAATTTGGTTCAGTCATCGATATACGACCGGTTGAAGTAAAAGTAATACTTTGACCATGAATTCTGTTAATAAAGTTAATAAATTATTATAAGTGCAGTGAAATATTTATATTTAATTGCTGTAAATCTTGCAGAATCTAGAAATATTGCATACTTTTCAATATTCATATGAAAACTTTTTTATGCTTACAAGACTGTGTACATTAGGATGTCGCGAATAAAAAAAAAAACTTTAGAAATGCAATTCAATCGATGCGTATTAAATAGCTAACTAAATATGTTAATAATAAGTAAAAACTTTTTGAAGTGTATCTTCAGTTCCCTAACAGCGATTGAAGTTACCGGATGTGGTGCATTTTGACAATTACGAAACTTTTGAGTCTTATTTCGAAAAAAAATTTGAAACTTTTTTTTGGTTAAAATGCACATCAATCGGTAACTGCAATCGCTGGTAGGGAAATGAAGATCCACATAAAATTGTTTACTTATTTTTCTCATATACAGATCTTTATTATCATCGATTCAGTGGTATTCCTTCAACCAATTCGAAAAAGTGCAATATTTGGGACACCCTAATGTACAGTAAAGCGTAAAGACCGTTAATATTAAAACTAACCTTTCATCTTTCACACATTTAAGCAGAGGTTGAATGTTCTTTGTCAGTGTTACACTCAATTTACGATATGTAATTATCATTTGCGATATAGGTGAATCTATTTTTTCTAAAATCTGTTTAGATGTACTTATACGACCATTTGTTTTACGATGCAAACCTACAACCTTTAAAAGAAAGTTTTATTTTTTTAATTTTTAAATGTGAATATTTTTAAAATTTTATATTACCCTTGCTACTGCTGAAGATGAGCCTAGATTAAATCTTGATCCATGCATTTCATATATTTTAGTTTCCAATTTTTTCATTCCATCAACCATTTGTTGAAATAATTTATGTAAAGTATCTGAACTAGTAGGAAATCCAATAACTTCCATATTACAAAGGGCCATTTGCAAAGGCATTTCTAATTCTGAAAAGATTAAGATAAATTATTTAAGTTTGCCTACTTTGAACACCCTGTTTAAAAACAATTTTGTTGAAACTAATATTTGAAGTGAACAAAAATGATTTCTTACCAGTAAAAAATTTATGCAACTGACCGGTGCCAATACGTTCCAGATTTTCTATTTGTCCTCTTAAAATGTGTATTGTTACACAAGCTTCTATTGAACATCTAATTGCGAAAGATACAACGAATATTAAATGAAATTCCTTAAATACACTATCCTAAAAACATTACCTAACCTTAGCTAATATAGCGCTATCCGAATCTAAACCATAACTATTATAACCACGACCACTACCACATAAATTTACCAAAGCTGTACATTCAGGAGCAAATTGGTGAGCCTAAAATAGAATGGACAGAAAACACATTAAAATTGCATTTAAAAACTTACCAGAAATAAATACATACCAAATTATGTAAATTATGCATTTTATCCGGTTGCAACAACCAATTAGCTATTTTCGGATCTTCTAAAGCTACCGAAATGTCTCCCAAATCATTTAAAAGTTTACGTATAATTTTCATTTGTTCTTTAGCATCATAAACCAGAAGAGAATGTTCTGATGAACGTAAAAGCATACGTAAATATTTACATTTAATTTCTCCCGTAAGACCTTTACATGTTCCTTCCTGCTGCATATTCATGTAGTAGACAATATTCTCCGATATACAAAATCCAATACCAGCTAAATAATTTGTATCATCGATTTGAAATTTATAAGTTACAGAGTCAGCTTGTACTTTTTCCGCTGCTGCAACTTGATTTATTAATAAATTTCCGCCTATTATAGGTTTACGTTTACCAGATTGTTGTTGTATACCCAAACAAAAACCCAAACGTTTAGTAGACATAAATTCTTTGAATGCTCCTTTAAATAGCTGTTGATCTCCACAGATATCGATAATATCAATAGATTTAAATGAAGATGATTCTGTATCAACTTTGGAGCAACTTAATATATGTGAAGCATTTAATTGTATAGGATTTTTTATAAGAGAATTTTCCATAGATAGATCGGATAGTTCAATACTTGTAGAAGAGGGAGGTTCTGTCTGGGGAAGATTAAGTTGTTTTTGAATTCGGCATTCTTCTACTTTGGGTTTGGGTTTAGGTTTTGGACTTTGTAGTTTTTGTGTAGCTCGTATAGATCTTAAAAATCGGGAGGAATGAGGTGAATTTGACATATTTTCTACTAGTTGTTGAGAACTAGGTATTTCATCATCTTTTGATTTATTTAAATTGTCTGGTAGTGAGGGTCGTTTAAATTTATCAGCTTCTTTTAAAGCATCATTTATACCTGAATTTATGGTAAATGAATCTTCATTTTCATCTCCAAATATATCATTTTCAGGACTTTTTGTTTGTGTCTTAGTAGTCATGGGAATTTCAGTCTTTTTAGTTGATGTTTGTGGTGTTTGATGTTCTATTCTTGTTGAGCTAATCATATGATTACGTGGACTTCTTCTGGGTAATTTTTTAGGATCACTTGTTTTGGGAGTTTCTGGTTTATCTTTACTATGTATAGATTTAGGTGAATTTTTTTGTAATTCGTTATATTTTCTTGTATTATATCTAGAGTTTTGAGTTGTTGTAGGTGTTGTATTACCTGTAGACTTCTCCGTACATTTGTTAATAATTTCCTTTGTATTTGCTATTAAATCAGAAGAAGTTTTAATTTCTGGTGTACTCTCCTTGCCATTTTGTTGTTGATTTTTTCTTTTAGCCCATTCTTGTTTTTTTATTTCAGATAGCTGTCTGGCCCTAAAGAGTCTTTGAGCTTTTTTACTTGTACTCGGTTTTTCTTCAGTTTCTTCTGGATTATTTTTATTATCTGCTGAAGCTTTTAGTATTTTGGGTGGCGTGACATCGATTATTTCTTTAGGATGTTCTAACGACTTCCGTTTTTCAACGGATGAACGTTTAGTTTGCTGTTCAGTTGTTGGTTTATTTGAATTTTTTTCGTTTACTATTTTATTATTAGATTTTTCCTCAATATTGTCCATAGCTTTTAAAAATTTTGAATCATCTTCAAATGTTATGTGATCATGATTGGATTTTGTTGTCAAATTTGTTGTGGATATGGGTTTGTTAGTATTTTTTACTGGTCGGGAAATGTTTTCTTCAAAGGACATATGGATATCCTTATTTTTATCATTTGTTTCCTTTTTATTTATAGTGTCTTGCACATTTGTCTGTTCCAGTTTTGTAATTCTTACATTTTCTATATTGTGGGTGTTATTTTTAGATTTTATTTGATCTTGTTTTATAATTTTAGTTTGTTTTAATAAAATTTCTTTTGAATGATTGGATTTGGTCGAATTTTTTACTTCTTTGACAGGTTGGTTTTGAAGTTGTTCATTGATCATTTGTTGTTCTTCGGCAGAAGTTTTTGTTGATGAATTTTCTGTTTTACATTTAAGATTATTATGATTTTCATTTGATTTTTTTGAAATCGATGGAATTTCTTTTAATATTTGTAATTCTTTATTTATATTTTCGTTTGCATTACTAATGATTTTAGTTTCCTTAGGGGATCGAACAAGCTCTTCGTTAGGAATTTCATTTTCTTTATTTTTATAATGGCTATTTCCCTTATTCATTTGAATTTCTATATTTTCACTAAGATTTGTTTTCTTTTGAAATTTATTGTCATCGTAAGACATGTTTAAATCATTTTCTACTTTTGTATTACTATCCGGACTCTCACCCTTACTCTGCGACCATTTAATGTTACCAACACCAATTTCATATTGCACAAATTGTCTAGCCTCTTGTACTAGTAATTTTGACGCTTCAGCCACAGTTAGACCAGCTTTACCAGTGATAAAGAAATTTCTAGCTTCATTCCGCTGAGCTGCCTCTAGCTCATTCTCATTGTCATTTTTCTTGGCTGAATCAAAGCTCAAAGCATTGTATAGAATTTTTTCTATACTTAAAACATCAGCACCGGCCAATTCAATCAAGGATGTGATATCAGCATCAAATAGAGCTCTTGCTCTTTTATGATTAAGATCAGGTAAACGCATTAAATCAATAAGATCACGATGTATACCAAAATATAAACGTTCTTTAAATTGTGATACAATTAAAGATAAAGTATCCCATTGCAAGGAGTTACAAAATGACGTAACAATACCAGCAAACGTTGAAGCCATTTGTTGTAAACTTTGTAACATACCACGAGAACATTTATATTTTATGGCCACTGTATTAATGGGCGTTTCATTAACTAATTCTTGTAAAGCTAAAGATGTATAAAATCTTTAAGAAATTGAAATTGAAAATAAGATTAGAGATTTTGGATTGATTCTGTAAAAATAATTAATTTTCAAATTGGGTCATAGAAAATAAAATTATTTAAAATTTAAAATATATATAAACGGGGTTGATCTGGAAAATAAATCCACATAAACTTAATCTTTTTGGTAGATATGTAAAATAACACGAAATTAAAATATTGGAAATTTGCTGTTTTAAAAACTTGTAGAATTTATAGACGATAAATTTAATTTATTTTATTTATATATTAATAGTAGTTACTAAAGAATTCGTTTTACTTTCACCCAACGGTTTCACACGAAGTATAAAAATATATGAGGAATTTCAAAAGTTTTTAACATTTTGGACAAAATATTTAAAAAAAATTTTTTATGACATGCTAAATCCATTCGCGTTACTCATTTATCTTTAACGGCTCAAAAATTATGGCGGTTTTAAATTTAAATCATATTAAAAAGATTAAAATTACAGTTTTTTCTTGGATTTAATTAAAGTAACATGAATTTATAGATCTCATTGTATTTATTACATGTAAAAATATATATTATACCAAAAATATATAAAAATACATCAAAAAAATTGGTATCATATATTAGAAGTAAAAAGAAAACAGCGATTATTTTAAACATAATGCATTTGTTGCCGGTTTTATGATATCTTATTGAGTTTAGGGTTACTTATTATTATATATAAAGATGCTTTTTGAGGTTATGTGTCATAAAACTTAAAGTCCTTAACATTTGCTGATGCCTTTTCGATTTTAGTATTAAGCGAATTAAAATGTTTTATTTTATATAAGTTTAGGCGGAATTGATACAGCGCTTTAGTTGCTACAAAATGAAATGTGATTGGAAAGAATGCCGCTGCCCAGTAAAAATAAACCTGACCAAAAAGCTTATAAAAGCACCTGTTTTACTCACAGCAAATGCCTTCAAATTGATGTGAAAAACGCATTTTTTTAAATTTGGCTTGTCATATGCTCGCAAATGACTATTTTGCACTTCATAAAACCGAGTGATTTAATTGTATAAAAGATCGATGCTTGGATATTCTTTTTTATACGTACACAGAAAAAAAATCATTGCCAAGTAATTTGTAGCATTTCAACTAATGAAGTTTTTTCACAAAAATTATGAAAACATTAAGTAGAAACAAGAAAAAACTTGGTAAAATACTACTAGTTTTCACATAACTTTTGTGATTAAACTTAATTAGTTGAAATGCTCCTAGTTACTTGGCAACGATTTTTTTGTGTGTATAATAAATTCATTTATTAATAAATTCATTTTTTTAAGAGTGATGAAAAATAACTTATTGTGAATGCATTGAAATATGTATTTAATAACCGATTTTTAACACATGCTGTAGAGGTTTTTGGTATTATAAAATTATTTTTTTTACATCTAAACAAAAAAAAAACTTAGAATGGTGCGACAACTCCAGTTTGAAAATAATTATATTTGAATTTTTATTTCTCCAAATACATAAAAGTGCATCATAATACACTTTCTAGAAAAAGTGACTTTTGACTGTTTTAGCATATGAAACAGATTTTGAAAAAATCGAAGCCAATCGAAGCGAAAAAACACTCAAAAAAAGTTTAACAGTAGAATCTACTGAAAATGAAAGTTAAAACAACTGTAATTTCAGTTAAAAAGGCTACAAAGGTAATTACCGTTAAAATAACTAAAAATATAGTTGTTTTAAACTGTTGAAAAACAACTAACAAATGTAGTAAAAATTACTAACAATGTAGTAAAAACAACTGATAATTTGTTACTACAAAAATTTTGAAATAACTGTAAAAATTTGTAAAAACTACTGTTTTTCAACAGTTATTTTTTCGGCATTTTAAACATAATTTTTAATAAAGAAAAATCTTATTTTCTTTTAATTGCAATACAAATTTGTATTTCCTACATTCTACATAAAATGAAAAGTCAAAATTCAAAATGGCACTCCAGTTATGACGTTTTAATGCATTGGAGATGTAATAAAATTTTCTAATTATTATTTGCAAACTCCGAATATATCAGTAAAAACTAATATAAACTAAATGAGATTTTTTCAAAACTTTTTCAATCTTCTATTTTTAAATAACTAACAAAAATTGACTGATTACTGCAAAATTACTGTTTTGGTAGTTGTTTACAAAAATACTTAAACAACTGATTCAAATAACTGTTAAAAAATACAGTAGTTTCCTTCAGATGTTTTTTAAAATAACTGTCAAAATAGTTGTTTCGTGTTATTTCATAGAAAAACAACTGTAATTACAGTTTAAACAACTACTACTGATTACTTCACAAACAAAAGTCATGTAGTAATTGTAAAACTTTTTTGAGTGAACCTTTAACAATTAAAAACTCATTTCAGGAAGTTATTTTTGAGTGTAAATTAATAAAATTCCACTCATACAGATTTTTAAGATCTTGTATAAAAAAGTATATACTTAAGCGTGAAATTGGTCAGCTAAAAATGTACGCATTATAATTTATTGTATCAAATATCCAAATTGTATGGCAATCGGTGGAAACGCATCATAGGTCCTACCTTCAAATGTTATTGCGAATGTCAGACGCAAAAAGCATTCATTTTCAAAAATTTATTAAAAAATCCACATTCTATTTAATTTTGACAAGGTACAACTGTTCGATTTAAAAACGAGAACCAAAATGTGATATTGGAATCTAGAACACCAAATCCTGTAGACTAGTTTTAATTTATGCGGTTTCGTTTTCTAGCACATGGTGAATGTTTGCGAATTACCTTGTTTATTCGCTAAAGTGTGTTGATATATATATTTTTTAATTTTTTGGATGGTAAACCCAGTTGAATATTTTTACAAAGTTTTACGCATTTCTTTAATTATTTTTGTCTATTTTAGAAAAAATTTTCAATATGGATAACAACAAAAAATATATCAATTGCTGACCGAAGTTAAAAAAGATAGTATTATAAAATAAACGCAGCACTCTCTTTCTATTACATATGGTAACACCTACAACAGCTTTCAACGATACATAAAACGTTGTAATAAACAAAATTTAAATAAATTTTAATTAAAACCCAATTTTTGTCGGTTCTACATCATTTTCTACACATTTTATAGGTACGCTTTTAGAAAGTTTTTTAATTAAGTCATATTTTAGGAAGCATTTTGGTTAAAGAGCACTATAAGTTTTTTTGCTATTCGTTTTTTTTTATATAAGTTGCCAGAAGAAAATTATCTAGTTAAAATAGATGGCCTATAAGGTGCTATTTAGATGTGAAATATTCCACTTTATTTTTAAAAATAGCTTAAAAATCATGATTAGGCACACACTAGCGAACATTCCCTTATAAAAAATAATTTTAAAAATTGTCTATAAGTTCACAAATTTTGCGAAACAGCTAATTTCCAAAAATGTTTATTATGAGGGATTTAACAAATCCTTTACAGTTGAAAAATGTCGAAAATCAGAACAAATAGGTTCGAATTCCGGTTTTACGTAAATTTAACAAATTTGATTTTCAAAAACAAGGCAAATATTTTTATTATTTTAAATAATTTTCTTTTTCATTTTGAGCTTTGTTTTCTAAATAAACTATTTCAATTTAAATCTTTAGAATTCAAATTGAAATGTGTGTCTTTTCTTACCTTTTATGTATTTGCATTAATTTGTAGTCCAATTTAGTTTGTCCTCTCATAGCTCTTACTAAAAATGATTCTTTCACTCCCACTAACTCTCCCACCTTTTTCATAGCCGGTGTTAATTTTTCCCATAAATCAAGAAATAAAAGCCAATCTAAATCCTGTAATTGATAACATACCGAATATGGTGTAACCAAATATACAGCATGTAATTCTGATTCTAAAACAAAGCAACGTCGAGATTTTTGTAATTCAGCAAATAATATTAAACCGTCAGTAGGAGGCATTGATGAAGCTAAAGTAGGAAAATAAGTAAATAAAATAATATCCTAATAAAGTTTTCAACTTACCCAAACAAGCCATGCCTAATCTTGTGGCAACATAATGCTGTTCTTGTGTTTCATCATTGTTTTGCAAACGTATAAATTCATATTCTATTAGAAAACCTAATGCTCCGCCAATATATTCTTCTTCAGTTGTATTATCGGGATTTTGTTCCTTTTCTAGGTTGGCTAGTTGTTTTTGGGTACTTAATAGAGTACAATTAACAAACTTATCAATATCTTCTTTGCTAGTAGCTACTCCAGAAGATATTACCTCTAATAAGGCACGTTTAAGATGGGTCTACAAATAGCAACATATAAGTTTGAGTAATTTTAAAAGTTTTATTAATTAATTATACTTACACTACTATCCAAATCTAGACAAGAAGATATGGGTCTTAAATCGGCTGTAACCAGTTCTTTGCCTATACGTGCATTACTATCGGTGCAAATTAAAATGGACTCGCCTAATGTATCCTACAAAATCGGATTTTAATATTTAAAAATAGATATATGGGCTACTTCAAAAATTTTCGACACCGGTTGAAACTGATTTTAGATGCCACTTATATCGCAAGGTTTTTTAAATTAAGAGAAACAATGGACAGGGTTAGGTAAACTTTTCTTAAAATGTATGACATGCAAAGTTTCATATTGAAAATTCTCGAAAGATTTGTTGGCTATTTAAAAGTCGAAAAATTAACAAATTACTTAAAACTTACTACAGTTTTTTCATTAAATTTATTAACTTGCTCATAGTTTTTAACTTTTAGATGAAAGCCAATACAAAATGTAGTCACTAGACTTGGTAAATGCATTCAGTAAAAAAGTAATTTCCATATCGATGCTTAGTGAAAAGTTATATGGTGGTTTACAAGTAAAACCAAAATTTCACGATTTTTAAACTTTTGCAGTTTTTCCTATAGGGTTTTTACGCCGTTTAATGGAATTGAGTTTTGAGAAAAGTATTTAAAAAGCGTAATTTTATACAGTTTAAGGTATACCAAGTTTATGCAAACGCACCAATAACGGGATAAAAACATCACAAACTTATAAGGAATTGACGTACATTATTTGAGTTTGGCATTCAGAATTTTATTTGAAATTGGTTAGCTTATGGCATGAACTGAGGTTCTTAGTAAACACCACCTCTGAGTAAAAAAGGCATTTCAAACCCAAACATTTTGTGAACTTTTTAATAATTTTTGGGAAATTTTTTTCCTTTTTTTTTTAACATGGCTTGAATGTTTATGTTTATGTTTTAAGCGAAAACGGTATAATTTGTGGAATATTTAAGACTTTGTGTATTTGTAAATTTTGTCGTCTGATCGGTCGGATTTTCAAAAATTGTATGCAATCGATGAACTAATTTTTAGTAAAGAAATACATTTTTATATTTTCTCATTGACATAACAATCGAAAATATAAAATATTAGGTTTAGATGGATTAATTAGCAAAAGATTATTAATGCCATACAAAAAAGTATTTTGAAAATATTTTACATCAAAGTGTCGAAAATTTTTTAAATTCTTCATATTAATATTAATTTACCTTTCCAGTTCTACCAGCTCTACCAATCATTTGGCGGTATGTTAAAGAACTCATTTGTTTACCACCAAATAAAGGAGATCTTATCAGTACCCTACGAGCAGGTAAATTAACACCTAATTATAATAAGGCGATTAATAACTTATCTTAAAAAGAGAAAAATAATATATACCAGAACTTAAAGTGCTAGTAGCAACTATAACTCTTAAAGCACCCGACTTAAAACTAGCCTCAACAATATCTCTTTCTTCGGTGGTTAAGCCAGCATGATGAAATGAGCAAGCATAGGTAACACATTTATCTAAAACAGCATCCAAACCTTAAAAATATGAAATTTAAAATGATATGAAATTTAATTTTAAAAATCTAAATCTTACCAGTTGGTATATCTCTTAATTGCTGTTTTACCTCATCAATAGCTTCTCGTTTAATTTGAGCTCGTAATTTTGTACCCCACTCACCGCCTTGTTTACCCATGGAATGTATAGCTCCAGCTAATTGTATAGCCAAATTTTCGCACCAATCTTTTGAAGGGCAGAATATAACAACAGAGCATCCTTCTATTAATGTTTCAATACACAATTGGGCAACATGGTCGGAATCGTTTTGTAAAGCAGGAAAAGGTTCTTTGATGTCAATCGTTGGTTCCGTAATCGATCGTAGTATTTTTAAATTATTATCATAAATTTTATTGCCTATTTTTATCATTTCTTGTAGAGCAACAGGGCGAAAATTTGTAATAAATAATTCAGCATTTAACCATTTTTTCAATAATTCCACATTTGCCAATGTAGCCGACATAGTTATTACTTGAATTTGTAAAGCATATTTACGCGACATGTATAGTATTTTAGCCAATAATAATTCCAAGATATAACCTCTTCCGGGATCAGAGATTAAATGTACTTCATCGACTACCACTGTACCAATTTCATCTAGTTTACCTTGTTCTAGCAATTTATTAACAATTGAATTGGCTTTTTCTATTGTACATATGGCAACATGAATACTATCAAAACCTCCTGGTGGTGTGTAACCACCAAAGAAACCTTCTACCCGATAACCAGCTGCTGTTAAAAGATCTTGTAAATAGAACATTTTTTCACGTACTACCGAAATAAAAGGTAAAATAAGTAAGACCTTTTTGCCACGTTCCAGCACAGTTTTCAGAAGTAAAATTTCACTAACCAAAGTTTTACCAGCCGACGTAGGTGCCGAATATACTAGATTACAATGTTCAAAAAGGACCTAAAAAATTTCAAAATTATAAGATACTTTTTAAAGGTGGACATTCTTAGAGAATATTTTTTGTGAAAACTTCAGATCATTGTGTATATTTTAACAATTTTATGTGGATTAATTTTCAGTGAAGTTGTTTTACACAAAATTATATCTAATTTGAAGGGCAATTAGAAATAATATGTATCATGTTCGTCGTATTAAAAAAGTTCTCAAGTTATTTATCTATTTCAGAACAATTGACTAATTTTGGTTTCAATTTGTTAAAGTATATTTTTGCATATTTTGATATTAACCCTCTAACCGGCAAGCCCGCAAGGTATTTTAAATTTTTATTTTTTATTTATTTTTATTTTATTTATTCGTCTATGGAATTAATTCTTACAGCGTCTGCATAATTTGATCTAAAAAACTTAACTGATATTGGTGAACAGTAACGCGTCGGTCTTTGAGGAACATTGAAAGAAATATTGTTGATCAGGAAACCAGAACAAACATCACCATTAATTATATTAAGGAGAAACGAGACGTTTAGCATAGATCTGCGGCTTTTAAGGGTTGGTAGCTTAATGAGAGCAAGTCTGCTGGTATATGACGGAAGATTCAAGTGATCATAATTTAAACTACGTAGACAGAACAATAGAAACTGCTTTTGTACAGATTCAATACAGTCAATATGGTTCTGGTACATAGGGTCCCAAATTATAGATGCGTATTCCAAAATAGGCCTTACGAGTGACGTATACAACGTTTTTGTTACATACGGATCATTAAACTCTTTAGCCCAACGTTTTATGAAACCGAGAACTCCCCTAGCTTTATTTACCATTATTGTAATATGGGGAATGAAACTAAGTTTGGGATCTAACAAAACACCAAGATCTAAGAAGTTGTTTACTTTTTCCAGTTGATAACCGCCCAGCATATAGTTTACAGATATCGGCCTCTTTCTAACAAACGAGATACATTTGCATTTTTTTAGATTTAGTTCCATTAAATTCAAGACACACCATGCATGAAACGAATCCAAGTCATTTTGTAAAAGAGAATGGTCGGAGTATTGATTATAGCTAAGGAAAACTTTAATTTAAATTGGTCATGAATTCCCCAAATGAGTGTTTTATAATAAGATAAAAAGCTCACAGATAAGATTTGCAGTAATTTTGCATTTCCCCTAACGATATATTAGTAGATCAAATATCGGATGATATTAATAAATGAAAATTTTTGATAATTTAAAAACAGTTTCAAAAACATTAAAATGCAAAACCCTTAATATTTTGTTTTAAAAACACTTTCAAAAAACGTAGTTCATATTATATCAGGGATGGCAGGCAATACCGCTAAAATACCGTTATCGATTCAAAATCCTTTCAACTCACTATCTTTATCACTAAAATAGTTACCGAAATAATTGATACACCGTTATCCGTAAAATACCGTTACCGATACAGCTGAAATGCCAATATCCTTTAAATACCGTTACTGAAATAATTAAAATATTTGAAATAGCGTTATCCTTAAAATAATAATAAACTAGACTTGTTAAGTCATCTAGTTTATTAGGGAGGATAATAAATAAAATTAGGTTTTGAGCATTATTACGATTGAGTGACACATTAGGATGGTTCTTTTTTAAATTATTTTTCGGATCATTTGTAAAAGGTCTCAAAAGTTTACAATTGATGATAATAATGCACATGCAACGTTTTTTCGAATCTGGTAGAAGGTTAACTTTTTTTTAAATCTTGGGTTTTGGCCATAAAATATTGATTTTGTGGTAAACTAAAAGTGTGATATATTAATTATAATTAGTTCAAACTCGAATATAATTTTTAAATGAACATAATTTTCACAAAAATTTGAATTTTTTTCTTATATTTAGGTATATGCTATAATTCAAGAGGAATTTAAACTAAAAAGTTTAAATAAATTTGTACTTTGTAGGCTAAAATTAGATTTTTAGGGTCATAAATCCAAGCTTTAAACAAAAAAGTTTACCCGCTGGAGAGCTCATAAATAAGAGTTTTAAATGAAAATATGAGCCTTCTGACAGTTAATGTGTAAGCAAAATTTTATTTTCTATGCTTTTTTTAAAGTATTTTCTAAATACACAGTATGCATAGACAACCTACATTTATGGGGAGAAATTAAAAAATATTTTAATTTTGAAATTTAAGTAATAAATGAGCGTCTTTACTGCAACAAATGAGTGTCTTTTTAGGAAAGAGATATGACTGAAACGAAATAACACCATATATGATAATATATTGCATATATCGTTCCATATATTGCATGTATATTTATGTATGAGTTCATATATTATTCCATATATGAATTGAATTTTCTTACCCAGGTGAAAATGATAATATATGCTAATATAAAAACATGTATGATTCCAGGTATGAGCATATATTGTTTCATATATCAGCATGTATGAAGATGTATGCCATGTATGGAAGCATATATGGGTTCAAACATGCAAACAAAAAGTTCATATATGGTAATGTACGATGTCATATATGCTAAATATTATTCCATATAATTTCATTGTGTGACTTCATACGTGAACGATATATTAATATATATATCGTTCACTTAGAAAAAATGCCATTATTGTTCATGTATCATTGACTTAGAAATAAACAAAATTTGTCTGTTGTCTTTTTTAACGTTAAATTGTGTTACGAAAATATTACCCTATTGTTTGTCCGTAACTGTATGAAGCATACATGTTCGGATCCGCAAATTGGGAGTATGTGGACATATGTGCTCTTATAAGGACACATATGTTTATTCATATAGGCTCATATAAAATTATTTTTGTAGTTGGTCGAATATTAAGCAGTACTTGTTATTTTTTTAAAAATTACAATATGCCAGGTAAAAATCAGTCTTAAAAACAAATTCAAAATACATGTTAATTGTTCCTCTTTTAAATAGAAACACTTTTATACTACAATACTAGACAAAGTAAATTTTTTCTGGGAAAAAAAAATCTAAATACTTTTATGTGACATGTAAGAATATTTAATTTTAATTACCTTGGGATTACTAAGACATTGTATTTGCCAGTCGAACATTTTTCGTACACCTTTACGTTCATACTCCTTTAGAATGCTTAAAGGTAAGTTCCATGCTGTTATACTTTTAAGAGCTTCTAAGTTATCCGTTAAAACACTAGGAGTGTTGATAATCTTGTCAGTTTTTGTATTCAATTCAGTACTTTCTTCGCCTACAGTAGCTTTTTTTGTTTGCTTGTTATGTTGTAAATTGTTTTTAAGCTCTAAAGAGGTCTGTGTTTCTTTGTAGGGTTTATTGTATTCTATTATTTTGTCTTTTTGAAACGGTGGTGTATCTTGTGTAACTTTTAGTTGTTCTGGAGACATGCAACTTAAACTTATATTACGATCTGATATATTACTTTGTGGATGATGCGATTCCCTAAAAACTCTGTGACTCATTTCTAGTTCTTTATTAATAAGTTGATCTCTTAAAACATGATCATCTTTAGGATGACATAAAAAACTACTTATGTCATGCAGTACCACTTGGGGATCTTCAAAATCCTCATTATCTTTAGCTATGGCCGATAAAGGTAAAGAGTCTTTCCATAAATCTTCTTGTTCTTCAGTTTCCAGAAAATCTTTTAAATCTTCCGAAAATATAGGTTTTTCTAAAGAATCTTCATCATCAGCATCTTGTTGTTCCATATCTTGAATTTCATCTACATCTGTTTGTGATATTTCCAATTCAGTGGAGTAATCTTTAGCAGATATCGATTTATCTTGGATTTTATCTATATTTTTAAAAACTGCTTCAATTTGTGATACTCTCAATTCTGAAGAATCTTTATGCTTCATAAGTTTTTCTTTGGACATATCATGTGGTATTGAAAAATCACTACGAAAGAATTCCGAGTAATTGTCTGGGACAATTTCATTTTGTATTTCGGTAGCTTTGGGTAATAAAGAGTCCGATTTACTTCGTCTAAACTTACGATGATGTGTAGAGTCCAGCTCTCTTGATTTTTTGGTATGCTGGGTAGCATTTGGTAAAAAACGCGATCTTGATCTGGTTAAAGATAAAGCTGAACTTTTATTTGCCGATTTTGATTCCGTTGGGGACTCCAATATAATATCTAAGCCTTGATCATTTTTATCAGTGTTTTCTTCCTTTATGGCATTATTGGCTTGACTTTCTAGCTTCATAAATGTGCTATTACCAAATTCAAAAGATTGCGAAAATGCCATGTTATAATGGTTTATAATATATTTAAGGTTTTAACACGGGTTTTATTGGTTTTAATTTATAAATTCACTATATTTTTGTAATTACAATTTCTTTTCCAAATTTCACACGGCGGCTTGCTTTTTTCACATACTAGTTTGAAAGATTGCGGGATTTTTTTTTAATCAATGTTGACAATTCTGTTTTCACAAAAACCGCTGTGTTAAGTAGATTACCCATATTATAGATTACCCATATCATAATATCCTTAAAATACCGTTATCGAAATAACTAAAAACCGTTATAGTTAAAATACCGTTGCCGAAATAATTTAAATAGCGTTATCCTTAAAATACCGATACCGAAATAATGTGACAAGCTCTGAAAAGAAAAATCGCTGTAAATATATATATATTTATAATGTTTGATCATAAACTAGCCAGTCATTGGATTTCGGGCATAATGGGTCTACATATATTAGTGTGCATTGACATTACCTGAATACCTAAAAAAACGTTACCCTTAAAATACCGTTACCGAAATAATTGAAAACCCGTTATCAGTAAAATGCCGTTACAGAAATAAACGAAAATAGAGTTTCAGCTACCGATACCCGCATCGAATCGGTTACCATAAATGATTTCAAAATATTTCCTACAAATATATTATGCAATATTTAATTACAACATAACCTAAAATTAAGTACAATAAAAAGCGCCAAATGGAAGTGCAATGTTGCCAGCAGATTATACCATAACTCATTTTGCTCAATAAAAATATTTTGATTTACACCATAATATTGCTCAACTTTCAATATACCACACCATCAAAAATTTACTTACATTTTATCGCTTTTAGTTTAAAATTTTATTCTGTTTCTTCTATAACACAATGAGCGCCTAATAAGCCTCGAGAAACTAGGAAAAGCACCATGTTGACAGCAGTGCCGAAACAAAGTTGCAACTTTTGGGCATCAAGGCTGATTATAAGTAGTTTGTAAACAAAAATAGAAAACAGCTGATTTCTTTGGCTCTTTCCAATAATTTTTGTTTTTAGTATTTAAACGTTTTACGTTCATCTAAATAATGGAGGAATTTAAAAAACCATGTTTGCCTATAATTTCAACTAAATTTGAAAGCCCATCTGAAACTGCTGATAAAGAAATCGAAAAACTTTGCGACGAAGATGCAAAACAAGAAGAAAAGTCTTTACCAACAAAACCATCAACACAAGTATGTCCCTATAAAACGCCAATATGGTCCAAATGTCCAAGTGGCAATGCAAACTATAGTTTTGAAGTTTTAAAATCTGGACAAATTATAGACGAAATAAAAGAACTACAAAAGAAAGCTTATTGGACATTTGGAAGACTACCAGAAAATGATATAGAAATGGCTCATCCTACTATATCCCGATTCCATGCCATTTTACAATATAGACCGAAAATGGATAAAGATAATGCAAAAGATGAGGAGGAATCAACAAACGATATTGTGGAAAATAATGGTGCTCCTAAAGGCTGGTACATCTATGATTTAGGCAGCACCCATGGAACTTTTCTTAATAAGCAGCGCATACCAGCAAATGTATATATTAGAATAAGAGTTGGTCATTTGTTGCGTTTAGGAGCCAGTACGAGAACTTATATTTTACAAGGTCCCAGTGAAGATGAAGAACCCGAATCTGAATTAACAATAACCGAATTAAAAGCTAAACGTCAACAGGATTTAGAAGAAGCTGCTTTGGCAAAGAAACGTCTGGCCGAGGATGCTGCAGAAAAAGCCAGCCATGAAGGATGTAGTTGGGGCATGACTGAAGATGCTGATGAAGAAACCGATCTAACACATAATCCTTATGCCACCACAAATAATGAAGAACTCTTTTTAGATGATCCCAAAAAGACATTACGTGGTTATTTTGAACGTGAAGGTTTAGAACTTGTGTATAAATGTGATGAAATGTCTGCTGGTTCATTTGTGTGTCGTGTTGAATTACCATTAGACGATGCCAATGGCCGAACAATTGTAGCTGAAGTTGTTCACAAGGGTCGCAAAAAGGATTGTGTTGTGCAATGTGCTCTTGAGGCGTGTCGCCTATTAGATCGTCATGGTGTGCTACGTCAGGCCAATCAAGAACCATTAAAAAGAAAACAAAAATCACAAGGATCTGACTCAGATGATGATGAATATTGGGATCGAACTGGTGATGTGGCCAGAAAGAAACAAAGAAAGGCAAATGCTAACACAAGTGTTACTTTAACTTATGAAGATTTGGTGAGTACTATGATATTTTGTATAATTATTTAAATTTTTGTGAGAAATCTAAAAAATATAGGAAATGAACATTTAGATGATGATTCTTTCTCTAATCCTAGAAATTGTCTTCCGTATTTATTACAGCTCAAACAAGAAATTGATCTCAAAGAACAATTACAACAAATTGAAGTCAATATTTCTGCTTATCAAGAGCAACAAAAACTCTTAAAGCAACAAAAGGCCGAGGAAGGAGAAGATTTAGATGCATTTATGGAAAACTTACAAGAAAAGGATATAAAAATGGATAAAACTGAAATACGAAAACTAAGGGTAATATTAATAGTAACAACTACTACAATTTACTGATTTTGTTATAAATGAAAAATAGTATAAAAAAATTAAAATTTATAGTAAAAATAGTCAGAATTTAAAGTCAGAGCTGAGAAGTTTGAATTTGATTTAATTTTATAAAAACCGGATTCAATTTTTATTTTATTTATTTATTTATTTTTTTTTTAATTATCGTTTTTTAATTAACGAACAGGGATTTCAATCAATTTATCTCATTCGATTTTATCAATCATTGGGAATTCAATTGATTTTTTACTAATTCGATTTACAATTTAAGGATTTAATCAGCCATTCGATTAAGCAATTTGTAAATGACTTTTGATGTTCTTCCAAACACGAAAAATTTATTTATTATTTTAGTAAAAAAAAATTAAAATTTGTAATAAAAACAGTCCTGATTTCAAGTCAGAGCTTCGAAGTTTGAATTATATTTTGATTTAATTCCAAAAAAACCGGATTCGATTTTTAGTTTAATAGAATGAACTTTTTTTCTTACTAGTTTTTTTACTAATTCGATTTACAGTTTAAGGATTTAATCAGTTATTCGATTAAGCAATTTGTGAATGACTTTTGATGTTCCTCCAAACACGAAAAAATTCGCTAATATTAAAAAAGTCGTCAAATAAATAATCGCATGAACTCCTAAACTTAAAAAAAAATCATTGAATAAAACAAAAACGTCTAAAATAAAAAAATCGCCAAAATGAATTAGTATCCGATGAATAAAGTTCCGATACAGGCATATATAATCATATATATTCATTATCACATAATATATAGCTTATCCGAAAAAATGGCATACATAACATTGTCTCATGAGATCCCATGGGATCTCATCTGATATAATTTAATCCGAAAAATGGGTCTATCGGATTTGATCAATTTTGCCGATTTTTTAAATTTTGGTAATTTTTTTATTTTTGTTTTTACAATTATTACCATTTTTTATAATTTTTTTTAAATTTATTTATTTTTTTAATTTTAGACTTTTTTTCTAAAATTTTTAGCTGCTTTTTCAATTCCAGAGATTTTTTCTTGTTTTTGTAAAAATTGTTAAAATTCTTCTGCCTTTTTGTTTATTTTTCATATTATGAAATCAAATGAAGAACACCGTGTGTCATTCCCAAATTACTCAATCAAATGCAACAATATCGAATGACGATTGAATATTCCCAATGATTGAATTCAGTGATTTAACAAATTAAATGATAAACAAAAAAATAATTGAAGTCTCTTGATAAAATCGAATGAGACCAAATAAGAATTATTTCGATTTGTAAAACTGTGATTTAATAATTCAATCAATCCAGAATTGAAAAATCGAATAAAGGATTGAATACTTTTAAGTTCTGCTTTAAGTAAATGAAACCATTGCATTAAGAAAAAATATTAAAGCAATAAATTTTATCATTTCAGCTGGAAGAGCAACGTATTAAAATGGAACAACAAAAAGTTCAAAGACTTATAAAGATAGCCAAACCTATTGATTTATCCTTTATTAAACCAACGATAGATGCAATACAATCACAAACTAATAAAAAGGATGATAGAAAAAAACAATTACCAATGATTGGTAAGCGTAATCAGTTTAGTAAATTTAAAGTTATAAAAGTGGAAACGACTGTAAATAAGATAACGAAACCCGCTAAATTTGTGGATTCTGATGAAGAAGATGTGGAGGAGGAGGAGGAGGAGAAAAAAGAGGTAACTAAAAAATCTAGTGAAAGTGAAGAAAAACTGGAAGTTTTTACACCTGCAGGTGAAAAGGATTTAAATGAGAAAGGCAGTGATGCTGATAAAGATATTTTAAATAAATTAAAAACACAAAATCATAACTTAATTAATAATACACAAGAACAAACGGAAACAAATGAAATTTCCAAATCCACTTCTGAAGATATAATCAAAACCACCGAGCCTATTCCAGCAGATAATGAAGCTAGTAATAAGAAACGTCGCCAGCGTATACGCCAACGCGGTAAACGACAAGAAGTCGATATGGATGACGATGCAGAATATGAATCAACGGATAAATATGCAAAATGGGTTCCACCAGAAAATCAAACTGGTGATGGTTTTACCGAATTAAATAAAAAATTTGGTTATTAAAGTATTTCTGAAAGCTGAATCAATTTAATTTAGTAAGTTTTAATTTTTTAGGTTTCATAATAAAGATAAAATGACAAATTAATTTTCAACATTAAATAATTAAATATCCTGGAACATAGATTACATAGATCTTAAACTCTTTGACATAAGCTGTCAGTGCATGTAACTCATGATAATGTGTTGGACGTAAGTGGTATAACTATATGTGTATGAATGTGTATGAAAAAAATGTGTGTTGTTGTTAAAAGAAGAAAAGTTTGAAATGTATGTAATCTATGTCTGGGAATTTAAAGGAGAAAAGTTAACTTAACCATCAAACCGGCCTAAGCTTTTTTGTGATGTAATTTATACCACATATTCGGCACAAAAAAAAAACAGTATGTTCTTCTACAAACGTTTTTTCTTGTTGCCTACTTTGCCTCTGTGGGCCAGCATGCCTGAATTTTGGCCAAAACTACAATATGGAGGATAAGGGTTTCTAAAGTAGCTTATAAAGAGTTAAGAGATTTGATAGTCCCGAATCTGGAATCAAAATTTAAAAATTAAAAATGGAAGATCCAAAATCGCTTCAAGTTAATTACGTTTAAATGATTCGGGGTCGATGATTCTTAACTTAAAACCGAAAATTTAAAATTCAAAATGGCGGATACAATATGGTGATTTATTTTTTTTTATTTATTAATTTGTTGTTGTCTAATTTAATTGAAATTCTCACTCCAGGAATTTAACGGTTGCTTAGCACCTATCTGATATCAAAAATAAAAATCCAAAATGGCGGATACAAAATATCGACCATTAATTGTAGAATATTAATATTTTGGATTTTAATGAATTGTTAAAAAAACTATGGACTGCTGATTACGAATCTAGACTCAGAATTTTTAAATTTAAAATGGCGGATTCAATATGGCGGAAAATATTTTGCCATAATATTTTTTTTTTTTTGCACTTGACTTAAATTATCACTATAGAGAATTTTACGGTTGCTAAACGCGAGTCTGAAAGAAAAAAGAGCTTTTTAAAATGGCTAAGCCAAAACGGCTGTCATAGTAATTAAAATATATAAGAATGTAAGATTATTCAAGTTCGAGGCCATACTCTATATTTCTTTATTAGGATATTGTCCTAACAAATAATCTATAGAGTTTCAAATTTATTCTTTGGCCCTTTCAGGGATGTGTTGATAGATCTATTTCGGAACTAAGCAACTATTGAATTTTTAAAATTGAAAATTTAGAATCCATTACGCATGTTTTAAGGGTTAAGTGTTTGACTTGGTTAACTTTGGTCTAACTTCTAAAAAAAAAAACGGTTTCTCTTAAAACCAGTTGGCATATAAAATTTAGCAGATGTTGAAGTAGTCAAAAAGTCGATGACTGTATTTGTCATAAAAATTACTAACCATGTAGTAATTTTTAACTATTGATAAAATAACTATAATGGTAGTAAAAACAACTATCGAAGCGGTCAAAAACAACTAACCCTAAATGACTGCATAAACCATAAAACGAGCAACAAAACAATAAGTCAAACGACTACATAAGTTATAAAAACTATCGTTTTTAACAGTTATTCTTTTCGGTATTTTAAAAATATTTTTTAATAAGCGAAATATGAATTTTTTTCAATTAAAATAAAAAATTGTATTTCCTACATCCTATTTAAAATGGAAAGTCAAAATTCCAAATGGTATTCCAGTTATGACGTTTTTATGCATTGGAGATACAATGAAATTTTCTAATTAGTATTTGCAAACTATGAACATATCAATAATAACAAATATAAACTAAATGAGAATTTTTAAAAACTCGACATAATCTTCTATTTTTAAATAACTAACAAAAATTAACTGTTAACTTCAAAATTACTGTTTTGGTAGTTGTTTATTAAAATACTAAAATAATACTCCAAACAACTTTTACCGAAGTACATTATTTTTGGTTAGTTATTTTTTAAATGCTAAATGAGTCTATAGTAATTAAATGTGCTAAAATCCCAAAACTTATTTAACAAATTGTGAAAAGCAATCTGATGTAGGCGTGTCCCTATCCGGATTTCATTCCTGCCTAAGGAAATCTTCAGGGGACTTTGTTATTAGAATTTCTAGAGATATTTGTTATGTTAAATCACAAACTCAATGAGAATTTCTTGTCCTCGTCTAGGAGCGAGATTCAAAATTTAAAATATCAAAGAAAAAACCAAAACAACAACAAAAAATTGTCACAATTGGCTTTGTCATCTTCCAAATACTACTCTGTTTTTTTGACAGAAAAATCATTTTCTCATAGAAAAATGACTACATTAGCAATTAAAACAACTATTACAGTTTACTACCTGAATAACCTATATTTAGTTACTGTAAGAATATTCTGAGTGTATGTTTGTTGGTTAAAACCTAATGATTATGACGTTGTTAAATTTTTAAACTCATTTATATTTTAATTATAAACGCTTCTAAAAAATACATAAAAGTGAATCTTTTTTTTTTATTAAATTTCACAATATATGTTTATATATAATGTTATTTACATTTAGCCATATATTATTATATATAAAAGTGATAGAATTATTTTTGATTAATTGTACCATATACACTTACATATCATTACATATGGTAGAATATATGGTCATATATAGATCTTTGTCTATTCCATAAGATATGCTAATATATAACCTCCCATGCAATGATATATAATGATATATATATATTTTTTTTTTTAATTTAACCAATACTCAGGGGATGCCCCCTACTCATGCAGTGCATTATATTGATCAGGAAAATAGGGTATGGGAAGGAGGAAAGAGGGAGTAGTGTTTGTGATTATTTGATTTTTTTTTTTTTTTATTAAACCTTCATTTACATAACCGAGCCCTTAGGGCCTTATATGGCTAATTAAAGCTACTAAACAATAAAACTTCTCTACTAAATTAAAGCATATAAAATAAATAATAATAATAAGATATAATATAATATAAATATATGAGATCACTAAAAATATTTAAATTATTAAAAACGGAATCATAATAAATGCCGAGAAAAAAATTATTGACAAAGAAAAATAAAAAATTTGTTCCAAATTGCATAAAAAATAAAAAATATGTATTATAACTTTCAACGTTTTTATTCTGACTTGCAAAACTGTAAAAAAAAACCCTGTAGAGTCTCTAAAACTTGAAGTTCTGCAAAATGTAATAATTTGGACTTGTATACAGGCAATGTATAAGAAAATTTTCTTAATTCCCTTGGCAAAGCATTCCAAACTCTAGGTATCCGAACCTGAAATGATTTTGCAAAAATATCCAAATGCCTTATAGGCGGAATTAACTGGGGATTTCTTATCGACCGAGTAAAATGAAATTTATCAACTATATAAGTAGGGTAACCATTAACAATGGACTTATAAAAAAATATCAAAAGCCTGATACTAATAAAGTTCTCAAAAGACGATCCAAGAAAACTAAATGTATGTTGAGATACATGATCTCTCCTTTTTAAATTGAAAACGTAGCGAATAATCCTATTAAAACGAGATGATATTTATGTAATACGTACCCCGGAGTACTAGAAAAAATTTCCACGCAGTACAACATATGTGGCATTAAGATAGCAGTAGCTACCTGTCTTTTTACCGAACACGGTAAATAAATATTTAACGAATATAACCTTTTAATAAGAAGGATACACGGGAAGACAAATAATTGACGTGTGGTGAAAAATTTAACTGATCGTCCAAAACAAGACCCAAGCATTTCATTTTATTCACAAATTCAACTGGAATACCACCAATCGTAATATTTA
Organism: Delia radicum; assembly: GCA_021234595.1. Taxonomy (NCBI): domain Eukaryota; kingdom Metazoa; phylum Arthropoda; class Insecta; order Diptera; family Anthomyiidae; genus Delia; species Delia radicum. The sequence goes on from CM037851.1 coordinate 222,902,400, forward strand.
TGTCCTCAGTATTAAATCCAAACCCCATTAACTTGGTCTTCAGCGGATTTACACGAAACCCATTATCTGACGCCCAAGACACTACTTCACGCAGCACATAATTAACCCCGATCTCTAACACATCAACAAACTCAGCATCTGAATAACAAACAAACTGGACATCATCAGCGTATACGTAAGGTACACAAGAAACACCATTAACTGTTTCTAAAAGGTCATTCAAATAAATCATAAATAAAAGTGGGCCAATAACAGACCCCTGTGGGACACCACTAGTAATCCGACGAGTACGGGACATAGATGTACCAATAGAGACATATTGATACCTCCCATGGAGGTAGGACCTAATTAATTCACAAGCCTTATAAGAAAACTCAAACTCATTAAACAATTTAAATATTAATCTAGAGTGTATCAACCTATCAAAGGCTTTAGATAAATCAATCGAAAGCAGTACTACGTTTTTGCGGTCATCCAAAAACTGCCTAATAGAATCAGTCAAACCAAGCAATAGAGAGGTCGTACTGTATCCTCGCCTAAATCCAGATTGCGATGAATGAATAAGCGATTTGAGATCAAGGTACTCAATCATTTGGTCCTTCAAGATATGTTCCACTACCTTAAAGAGAATAGGAACAACCGAAATAGGACGCAAATTTTCAAATTCACTAGATTGGACCTCCTTTTTAATAGGGACAACTCGAGCAATTTTCCAATTACTAGGGAAACACGACAAATTAATAATATTATTTACAAGATGAAGCAAGTGTGAGGAAATGAATGGAAAAACAATTTTCAAAAATTTCAACGACAAGTTATCATGACCAACAGCATTAGACTTAATCTTAAGCAATGTCTGATGTAATGTGCCAGTGTCAACACATGTGAAGCTGAAACCTCTTACTATAGAACTATCCATATCTCCGTTATAGTCATTTAAGTCACGTATCTGACAACTAACAAAATAATCATTGACCTCATCTGGATCAGAAAAGGTTAAATGCTCCTCTGACTCAAGACACCCATTATTTCTAAGAAAACCCCACATTTGTTTCGGACCACAATTCTGAAAACGACTCGTGTGAGCACGCATCCTCAACTTTCTTATAACTCTTTTAACTTTGTTCCTGTTTGAACAGTAAATGGCCCAGTTCCGTGAGGTCCTATTTTGAAGGTTATGACTATACGCCAAATCCCTTACCGAAACCTGATAAGAAATTTCCCTGTCATTAAACCAGTTAGCCCTATCTATACCGACTCTACGATGAACAATTGGTACCAAATCATGTAAGGTACCTATATTCGACATGAGCACTTCGAGTTGCATATCCACATCATTAGTTACGTACATGCCACTAAAATCACAACCAAGAAAGGCAGCTTCCAAATCATAAATTCTAAGTGATTTATAATCCGGATACGATATAAATCGCTGCGATGACGGGTTAGGAACATCAACAGCTATAAAAATGAGGGAATGTCGGGTTACACCAGGGCATTGCATCTGACCAGATGTACCCACGGAAAGTGAATTACTTAGGAGAAAAAAATCGATAAGAGATGTTCTATTCCAACCCACAGGGAAATTCGTTGGTATACTATTATGATGATAAGCTAAATCCAATCGCTGACACACGGAACGAACCGAAACAGAATCAACTGGACAAAACATGTCATTATTAAAATCGCCCATAATAATAACATTGGAATATCTAACTATTAAATCACCTACAGATTCCTCAAAAGCGTTTAAGTCACCATCAGGTAAATAGCAAACACCGACCAACAATTTTATATCATTGACTGCAATCTCTACGAAAAGAGCCTCACAATTCTCAGACGGGGAAACTATTCTGTAATTAATACTGTCCGATTAATACAATGCAACACCACCTCCACCTCTTCCAGACGACCTATCATTCCTGCATAAACTATAACCAGGCATATTTACAACCTGAGATAATATAGCAGGTTTAAGCCATGTTTCGCTAATCCCAAAAATATCCAAATGGTTGCCCTCTAATATATGTCTAATTTCATCAATCTTAACATTAGTAGCAGACGCACAAAAACTAGTTATATTCCAATGTCCAATTTTCAAAAAACGTTGAAAGTTACCTAAACTGTTGCTAATTACAGTATTATCACTGCAAATAGGACCTAAATTTATAGCACTCATTAAGATTCACTTTAATTGGAAAAAAAAAAAAAAAATAATATATAATTACAGAAAATTAAAGTTTGGATTAAAATAATTTTTAAATTGACAGTTAGCAAAAACAAAATTCAGTTTATCATGAAAGTTATCAAGAAAAAGTTTAAAGAAACATTAAAAATAAGCATGTAATAACTCCTTAACTAGAGCAATGGGAAACCAAACTGAAGTCATCACCAAACCCAACATGTTATGTAAACAAAAAAATATATATATATATATGCATAATAAACTCAAAAAAGTTTAACAGTAGAATACAATGAAAAATACAGTCCAAATTTTCATAAATTCAGTAAAACATTCCGCAAAAGAATTACCGTTAAAATAACAAAAGATGTAGTTGTTTTTGAGTGTTGGAAAAAAAGACTAAAAAATGTATTAAAATCAACTGACAATATCGTAAGAATAATTGTCAATTTTCTGCTACAATACGAGCTACTGCGTTTCAACTCAGATAAAGTTCATCAGTAGAATCTACTAAAAGAATAAGAAAAATAGTAAAAAAGAAAACACCAAAAAGAAATTGCTTTATAAAAAACTACTGCTTGCTTTATAAAAAACTACTGACATTTGTTAACAATCTAATTTTTTTCCGAAAATTTCGATTTATATTCCTTTTTTAAATAAATTCGTGTTTTGTGTTCTTTCCATTATAAAAAGTACAAACTAATCTTTCCGAAATAAAACAAAAACCGAGCACAGGCAACTGCCATGTAGTAGCTGACAAAAATTTTCTGAGTGTAGTTACTTAGAGTTACAAGTTAAAAATCCAAGCGGCAACAGCAACCGCCAATTACTACAAAACAATTTATCATGACGCAACTGTTAAACCTTAAGAAGTATAAAAAGGTTTATATATGGTTCCTGTGATTTAAATTGACCATAAAATATGGCTCATAAATCTAAAAAAGAATACGACTCCTTAATCACAGAAATGAGATTTAAATCTTTCTAAATTGTAAGTAACAGGGAAGACTTCTGCGGGAAGTTTGTTCCACATACGAATCGTTCGACTAAAAAACGAATTTACTCTGTAATATGTGTAAACATTTATAATTACATCTCATACTTATTTTTACCAACATTTCTAATATGGCGCTATATACAATCATATATCATTATATCTTATGTTATATATAAGTTGATATTTTTATCTCAACATATACATATAATAAATATAGATATATATCAGATCATATATACTTCCATGTGTAATTATATATATATAAGTACAGTAAAACAGTAAAACAAATCAAACAATTTTTATATTATAACTATGTATATATGGTATCATATATACATAGTTATAATATAAAAACGAAACTAATATAAAGTTGCACACAGCATTCGTATAAAAAAAATAAAAAAAAAAAAAAATAAACAAAAATCAATGTATAAAAATAAACTGAGAAGTCAAAACAAAAATATAAAAAAACAAATTAACAAAAAACTAAAAGAACAACAAGTATCAAAAATTATGGAAATTCCGACTTCTCCCGCGCAAAAAAGATTAAGAGAAGTTATGCAGACTTCTATAAATGAAAATACACCAAAAACTCCTCGTTATGCAAACACAGAACCTCTTCGTTTAACAAGAGCTGAATCTCCACTAAACTTTGTAAAACTAATGGATAAACGTTTTGAAAAATTAACCGAACAATTACAAACAATGATACAAACTAAGTTTCGTGAGTGTGAAGATCGTCTCTTAAGTGAGATTGATAAAAGGTAAAATGTTACTTTGAGTGACTTAAATAATATAACTGAAAGAGTATCTACTCTTGAATCTGTTGTGCAAGAAATAAAAAATGCAGCTACGGATAAAGTTATAGCACTAACAAATGAAACTGATGAGTTAAAAAAGAAATAGTGTTTTTAAAAAATTGTGCAAGAAAACAGGAAAATTCCATAGTAGCACATGATATCCGTATTATTGGCATTCCCTTTTATAAAAATGAAAATCTTTTTGACATGTACTTAAACCTCTGTCAAGTTGTGAATATCAGTCCCCCAGATATAAAAGCAATGTTTCGCGTTAAAATTAACAAAAACAATAAAAAAACCATATAAATAATAATAAAAAATCAGAAAAAGACGCTCCTGATCCCGCAGTTATTATCAAGTTCAAATGCCCATATGAAAGAAACTTTGTTCTTAAAACAATAACTGCTTATATAAAATCTACACAGGATGTCTTACGTTTAAATCTTATTGGTTTTGATAGCACTGTTCCTTTTTATGTCAATGAAAACCTCACTCCTGAAAATCACCGTATTTTTCTGCAAGCTTATCGTTTAAAGAAAGATGAAAAAATATCAGCTGCGTTTACTAATAGAGGTCTAGTCTACATAAAAAAGATTGGAAAGGATGATCCAATATGCATTAATGATTGTAAAATATTAGATCAGATGTTTCGTTCACCAAACACCGATGATGCAAGAATGCCGGCTAACCAAAATATTAATTTTCACAATTCAATCTAAATTTTTCCAACATATTTTTAAAAAATACTTTTTAATTCAAATAAAATTGTTTGGTTTTCTAATTCCTTTTTATGTTTGTACCCTTATTGTCTCTTATAATGCCATTTTTAAATATTTTAATAATATTTTTTATATTTTTATAAAAATCATATGTGATAAATCTACTAAACTTAATTGTGCTTGCATTGCTAATAGAAAAAAATTTGTTTTAAAATATGGTCTTACAATCTGTTGATAATAGGAGAGTTAGTTCCAGAGAAAACCTTTACACTATGATCAGAATACTTTGTAAAAGAACTTCTGGTTTAAACATCTGCCATATAAATGCCCAGAGTCTAAATAACAAAATGGATGAATTTCGATTTATCTTTGAGGGTTCAGGTATGGACATAATTTGTATTTCGGAAACGTGGTTTCATTTTAAAGCTCACGACAGCCACTATAAACTGAGAGGATATACGCTTTTTCGATCTGACAGGTATTTAAACGCTGGTGGTGTGGCAATCTATGTTAAATCATCAATTTCATGCAAAATTAAATGCCAAACGTCGGATGAAGACAATGTTAATGACGAAGATGTCGTTATTGATGATGAAGTTAATGAAGAAATAAATGAAGTCGTTACTGATGAAGAAGTTAATGTTAACATTGAAGAAATAAATAAAAATAATGGCGAATCTGATTTAAATACTCAGAAATCAGAATATTTGTTTATTGAAATTTTTAATAACAACCAAAAACTTTTATTGGGAACAGTATATCGTCCAAATAAACGAATAAAAATTAAGCCATTGTTAGATAAACTATCGACGCTTACTCTGGGTTACACAGATGTTGTTTTAACTGGTGATTTCAATGCTAACATACTAATAGATAAACGTTTGATGGAGGATATGAGTGTCATTGGTATGATTTAGATAAATAGTTTAACACCGACACATTTTACATCCTCCGCCAGTACTCTACTTGACCTTTGTTTTGTAGATAATCTTCATCGAATGATCTTATTTGACCAACTTTCTGCCTCTATGTTTTCAAAACATGATCTCATTTTCATGTCTTATGATTTTAAAATAATAGCACAAGATCAAACAATAACATTTAGAGATTTTAAAAACATAGATTTTCAATCCCTGCAAACAGAACTAACAACAATACCATGGAACCAAACACTCTTAATGCCTACTGTAGATGAACATTTAATTTTTTTACATTGCAATATACAATATTTATATGAAAAATATGTGTTAGTTAAAGTCAAAAAAGTAAGAAATGATAAACCTTGGTTTTCAAACGAAATTAAAACCTTAATCAATGAAAGAAATGATGCGTACGCAAGATGGAAAAGATTTAAAACCACTGAACTCCATAATTTTTTCAAGATTTGCAGAAGAAATGTTAATTTAAAAATTAGAATTGAAAAATCTAAATTTTATAGAGAAAAGTTTCAATCGGCTGTTTGCTCAAAAAGGAAATGGAGGGAAATTCGTACGATGGGTATAGTTAACAATTGTATAAAAAGAGAAAATGAAATCGATGTTAATCAACTTAACTTAGAATTTGCCAATATACCAATGCCAGAAGCAAATCTCAGCTATTATAACTCTACAAATGCCTTTAATATTGCTAACAATACTAATCGACAACATCCATTATGTTTTGATTTCATACATGTTACCCAGGACGATGTTTTTAAATCTATGCTTAGCATTAAATCTGACTCTTTGGGAAATGATGAAGTTCATCCGAAATTTATTAAATTGATAGTTCCATATATACTACAACATATAACACATTTGATTAACTCAATAATTACAACATCTAGTTTTCCATCAATGTGGAAACCAGCAAAGATTATACCTATCCCAAAACCTGATAAAAATTACCGACCAATTGCGATTTGCCCTATTTGTCAAAAGTGTTTGAAAGGTTAATACATACGCAGATGACTAGATATTTGTATGAAAATTCTCTGCTCTCTGAAAGACAATCTGGATTTAGACCAAAACACGGCTGTATTTCTACTCTAATCGATGTATCAGAAGAGTTACGGTCAAAAATTGATAGCAATATGATAACATTTTTGGTTTTGCTTGATCATTCTAAGGCTTTCGATACCGTCGAACACACAATACTCTGCCAAAAATTGAAATACATGTGCCATTTTTCAAAAACCGCTGTAAAACTACTTGCTTCATATCTTTGTGGTAGAAGTCAATCAGTTCATTTTGGTTCTAATAAATCAAACAGCTGCTTAATGACGAGAGGTGTACCACAGGGCTCGATACTTGGTCCACTGTTATATTCAATATACTCCAACGACTTGCCGTCCAAACTCAATTACTGTGGTATACAGATGTATGCAGATGACGTTCAGCTTTACATTAGCTGTTTGCCATCTGGTATTTCTGATTGTATTGGCAAATTAAATCACGATCTCAATAACGTATTTAGATTGGCGTCAGTAAATGGTCTTTGTCTCAATGCGAGGAAATCGAAGGCAATGATAATAAGCAACAAAAAATATGTACCGTCTAGCTTGCCACCAATACTAATTGGACACTCCACTATTGAAATCGTGGAAAGCGCTAAAAACCTTGGAGTTATTTTTAACAACGATCTTACCTGGACAAATCATGTAAACGCCATATGTGGGAAAACTTACGCTATGTTGAGAAATCTTTGGATGACACAGTATTTTACGCCATTTAATATCCGCATGCTACTCGCTAAGACATACCTAATACCTACTTTAATGTATGGCTGTGAATTATTTTCTAGTTGTGATTCTATAAGCAAAAATGAGCTCAGAGTTACCTATAACAACATTGCCAGATATATATATGGACGTACGAGATATAGCAGTATATCTCAGTTTTCTAACCAAATCTATAATGTATCTTTTGAAAATCTATTGAAATGCCGTACACTAATATTCTTACATAAACTTATATTTACTAGGCAACCTACTTATCTCTACGAAAGGATACAATTTTCAAGATCCAATCGAGGAAATAAAATAAACTCCATAAGATACCGTAAGCAAATATCTGAAAGACATTTTTATGTTAATGCCATTCGTCTCTGGAACGAACTTCCACCTAATATACAGATAATTAGCAATGCAAAGCACTTTAGATGCGAAATATTTACCCACTTGGGTTAACAAAAAATCACATGCATAACAAAAATTTATTTTATTTTTATTTTTTTTTATTTTTATTATTATTATTTTTTTTTTTTTATATAAATTTTTATATCATAATTTATATGCTACTACTTAAATTGTTTTTATAGATTTTAGATTTAAGATAAACCATTATAAATGTAAAAATCTAATGTGCCTTTATCTACCCAGTACTATTAAATAAGATCAAGTCTTGTTGTACTGTTTATTTTTCAAATAAATAAATAAATAAAAAAAAAAAAAAAAAAAAAAAGTATCACATACATTTCTATAAAAATATATGTGTTAAAATTAAAAAGAAAAATTGTATCACTTTTAAATAAAATTATCAGAGAACAAAAAAAAAAATCAATCTATTTAGCTAAAGAAAATTGTAAAAAAGCTATAGTAAAAACTTAGAAAAGCTACACTTTAAAAAAAAGTTCAAAGTTAGTAGAATAAATAATACTTTATATATAAAAAAAAAAAAAACATTTAAAGTCAGAAAATAAGCAATTAAAGGCCTAAAGGCAAAAGCTTTATATCGCAAAAGAACCGAATCGGATTTGGTTGAAAAACCATAATATACTATATTTATCTCGTGAAATTCACATTTTTTCTATCAAAATTATGTGTCTTTAATCAAACAAGTAGGATTGTTAAAAAAATCAAATCTCAACCAAAATTTGGTAGAATATATGAAAAATTAACTATAAATTTTTAAAAATTTTCTTAAAATGACGTTGTACTTATAAACACTTAATGACTTTATAATCAAACCAAAAACTACAACGTACAATAACTTTCTGTGTTGCATCAATCGAAAGCTAAGACAGAGGTGAGTTCATTTTCTGGAGACACTTAAGCGATCAGCTCAGTTGATTAAGAAATAATTGGAAAACAAAACGACGTTATAGCTATGAAACTCAGTGTATAAGTCAAAATAAAATCATGTCTGATTTTCCAATTCATTGATTTATAATTAATTTTTTTTTTTATTATTTGGAATGTGAAACAAAATTTACGCTCGAGTTTCCAAAGAATTTTATGAAGATCAAATTGTATCAAAATTAGATAGACCCATTTTTCGGATCAAGTTATATCAAATGAGATCCCATGTGATCTCATGAGAGGTTATGTATGCCATTTTTCATGATAGGTTATGTATGCCATGAGGTTATGTATGCCATTTTTCGGATCACCTGATATATGATATATGGAATTACATATATATGACTATACATACCTACATCAGAACTTTATTCATCTGGTATAACATATGATCATATATCGTAATATATTGCCACACATATAAGCATAACAAGTTATATACGAGCATATAGAAACTTTTTTCATCGGGTATCCAGTAAAACTTAACGAACAGTTAAATTGAAAATTAATATGGGTAACAACAACAAATGTGTCAGTTAAAGTCCCAGTTAGTAGCTAACAGGACATTCAGTAATCGGGTCTAAATTGAACTTTTTTTTAAATTGTCGATTTTACATAATTTGATTTTTTACAATATTGTAGCTTTAAATACATTGAATTTTGATTTTTTTGTCTTCTCTGGATATTAATTTCCACCAAAATAAAATAAATAATTTTAAATAAAAGTGGTAGAATATGTTCGGCTTTATTGCACTATATATATATACTTATATAAAACTATACATGAAAATATATATGATCTGATATATAACTATATCAATTATATACAAGATAAAAAAGATCAACTTATAGTATATATAACAATAGATATGATAATATATAGCGCTTTTTTAAATCTTTCGTAAAAATAAGTGTGAGATGTAAATACTGGCACATGCGATTTTAATGTCACAAGTCCGTTATGGCCTTGAAATAGTTTCTGGTACTATTAATGTGAATCTTTTGAAATTAAAACGTATATAGTTAATGCAATTGTCCGGTTTGTATATAATGTTAAACGTATAGATCATATTTCAGATTATGTTAGTCATTTTCTTTGATGCTCTTTTGACAACTTCATTAAATGTCGAAATTAGATTATGTTTCATAAGCTAATAAAGAATGGTAGACCATCCGCTATTTGTGGATCTTTTTTATTCTCTCCTTTTAATAGAAATCCCCATTTTGTTCCTCCTAGAATAGTCAGGTCTACTTTTGAAAGGTCCTTTATGGCTAGAATTCCTCGTTATTGGAATATATTGCCTTACTCGTTGCACATTTTCTCGCAATCTAATAATGTTTTTCGCCTAAAACTCTTGGAATATTTGTCCGCTCTAAATTATTGATTTAATTGATACAATGTGTTTGGCTGTGTTACCTCTAATTGGACTTAACTTCTTTTGCTTGTGAATTATTTTACTATTTGCTTTTTTTAATTATTATGGCTGGGGAGCCAATGAGGTGTGTATATTGGATGAACGTTATTATTATTATTAAGTTACTATTTGAATTGTATAACTTAGGTGTTTTTATTACTGTGTAATATAGTATTTTGGCCTTATTGGCTTTATATTACAAAACTGAATAAAAATAAATACATCGTTACATATGGCCACATATATAATTAGATACAATTATATTAAGCTATATATAAACTTTTTCGTCGGGCGAATTATAATATTAAAAAATATATCAGGATTTTGTGGTTAAATTATGAAAAAATAAATGAAAAAAAATAGGTTTGGGTAATTGATGTAAATATAAAAACCGCGATATATCAAAAACTGCAAATGAAAAAAATTTTTTTTGACAGATTTCGATTCATTCGTATCTGTCTATTAAAAATATGTACATTAGGTATGGACTAGTGTTGTAGGGAGATCCTTAGTAACAAGATTTGGATACGCGGAAACCCCTATTTTTGTGAGGTTTATAAAAAAAATGCATGAGCCAAAAAATGGGGGAGATGGGGTGGGGGTAAATGGCTCCTCATCGGGGTCAAAGGTCGGGGGAAAACGAGACAAAATACACGAAACGCTTCACAACTCTCGCCGGGTGGCTCCTAGAGGGGTAAAATGTAAGACCGACCTCCATTATTTTTCCCCCTCCTACAATTTTTATGAACATACTAACCCTCTATCTGCGCTCCTTAGGGTGGCTCCCATACTAAATATTATTTTTTATAAATTTACCCGCCACCGCCCTAACTAGCCCCAGAGTGCCCCTAGAGGAGTCAAATATATGACCGACCCCCCTAGCCTCCATCTTTAATCATTAGGGTCGTCCCCATACAAAAATTTTTAATTTCTAAAAAAAAATTTTATTACTAATATAAAAGCGTCATTCACAGCATGTAATTTACTCAATATTTCTATTCAAGGTGGAAGGGATGTGGCAACACTGATTTGGTTATCATCGCGGGTGAATAGGAAGCAGAAGAACATTAAAATAAGTGACGCGAAAAGAATAAGCTCGGAAAAAGTTACTAAAGATTATAAAAGGCTAAAGATTATAAAAGTTAATAAAAATAATTAAAAGCTAACCGATTGTGTTTGATTGCAAGGTATTATAAATTTTTCAAAGTAAAAAATGGCATTAACATCTACGGGCATTGCGAGTAGTTTGAGATCACATACGGATCTCTTTTTGATCGGACAACCATGCTCGAATATAGCGGGAGCAAAGTTGCCGTCTAGACAACAAGTGCTTAGAATGTATTTTTATGGTACTAGAGTGCGTAAAATAAGTGCCGACGAAAGTGGTTCTTTGGTAACCGACACTGTCATGGTTTTTTGGCGCCAAGCATTCATTCCGACTAAACAAAGGAAAAATGTAAAAATAAAGGTGAATTCTTTGGTCGCAGAATGGTTAGCCTTACAAAAGAATACTTTAAGAGGTGGCGAAACACAAAGAAAAAAGGAGGCTGAGTTTGTCGAGAAATTAGATGATCTTTTTGACATCGCACATGCAAATGCAATCGAAATGGTAACCAAGCAGGAAGATATTGCTTTTTTGCAACTGCAAAGAGTAAAGGGGCGTCAAAGATGCATGGCGGGTGTTGACAAGATTTTAGGTAAAAAACAGAAAAGACAAGCGGAACGAAAAGGGCTAGAAGATAAGCGGAGAAAACGCGCAAAAATTCAAAACGAATCTGCAGTAGCCGGTAACTATGATTATTACAATAGAAATATAATTTTACAGTGTAATTATGATATTTACAAATGTGTACTGTGTAATTTCAGTTGGCAAGATTTCATCCACTGAATCTAGTGAATCAGAAAATGAGCTCGAAACTGTCGATGATGCAATGGTTTCCTGTAAGAGAATACCAAAAGAAAGAAGAGGCGCAATCAAATGCATTACTCCGGATCTTGTGTCTGTTTTCGATAGATGTAAGACATCAGACGTAGCAGCAGTTCGGATATTGATTGCTGCTGCACGAGCTTTTCAACTTGATCCAAAAATGTATGTAATCAATCGAAAGTCCCTTCGACAAGCCCGTACAAAAAATAGACAGCAGATTGCTGCATTTTTTTAAAGGAAAATCCACAGGTATGCCATATTAAATAAAAATTATATTTCTGTAAAACTTAGCACGAGTAATTTTACAGATGGCAAGCGATAGAAATACTGAGTAAATTACATGCTGTGAATGATGCTGCAGAAAGAGGCGTGAAATTGGAAGAAGAATATAACAACGTATTATGCCGCAACGAAGAAGAAAAAATATTTTTGCTTCAGGTTGTCGATGAAAATAGAAAGAAATACCCTTCTCATAATAAAAATGAATTAATTTAATTATCACTATAATTACTATTAATTTTAAAAATATGTTTTTATATTAGTAACAAAATTTTTTTTTAGAAATTAAAAATTTTTGTATGGGGACGACCCTAATGATTAAAGATGGATTAAGGTATGTTCTTAAAAACTGCTGGGGTAACAAAAATATTGGGGGTCGGTCATATATTTGACTCCTCTAGGGGCACTCTGGGGCTAGTTAGGGCGGTGGCGGGTATTTTATAAAAAATAATATTTAGTATGGGAGCCACCCTAAGGAGCGCAGATAGAGGTTTAGTATGCTCATAAAATTGTAGGAGGAGGAAAAATAATGGGGGTCGGTCTTACATTTTACCCCTCTAGAAGCGACCCGGCGAGAGTTGTGAAGCGTTTCGTGTATTTTGTGTTGTTTTCCCCCACCTTTGACCCCGATGAAGAGCCATTTACCCCCACCCCACCTCCCCCATTTTATGGCTCATGCATTTTTTTTATAAATCTCACAAAAATAGGGGTTGCCGCGTATCGAAATCGAAAACTCGTGCACTAGTCCAACCCTAATGTACATATGTCAAAGACAGGTTCTGAAAAATTGGATGTTGAATTTTATTTGTTGAGTAGTGTATTAAATGTGGTTTTATTAAAAAAATAGCAAAAATGTGAAGTATTGGAAAAAGTTTGACCTAAATATATTTTAAAAAATAAAACCAACTCCACTACTTCTTACGTTCATATTTAAACTCATAAACAGGAGCTGCATCCTTAGTACCACGCATTTTTCTTTTTGGTTTTAATAGACGTGGTTGTTGCAATGCCCGTTTAATTTCCAACTTTTGCTGGACCACCGACAATTCTTTTTCACGTTGTATCCTTTTAGAGAGTTCTTGATAAGACTGTTGCTTCAGAAGATTGGCTTTTTTAATTTCCTACAAAATATATTATAAATTCAACTTAAACAATACAAAATATTAAAAAAAACAAGCATTTTTACCTCTGGACTCAATTTAGGTATATTTAACTTTTCCAAATCCTTTAATCTAGGTCTATTTGTTTTTCTATCCAACATACTGGGATGTGTTTCCAAACGTTCCGCCAATTCCAAATCTTTTAATACCTTGCCCTTTACTATGCCATCTTTATCGGTGTCCTCATCAAAAAATAAATGTTTATTTGGCACTGTATTCGCAAAGTCAATCATGTGTAGCTGTGATTGCAATCGTTTGATTTTCTTCGATTCCATTGTACGTTTCATGGCCACATATTTAAGATCTTGGGTTTCCATCAATGCCAATTGTTCTTTACTATGTTCATCTTTTTCCTCCTCTTCATGATGCTCGCCATCATGTAATTTGGAACGTACCATATGATGATAGAATTCATCAGGATTTTTATTTAGAGCACGTTTATGCAATATTTGCAAAGTTTTTGCTTTACGTTCTGCATCGCGAGCTCTCTTACAATAATCCTTTTTCTTTTCCAACAAACCCAAATGTTCACGTGCCTTCGGTTGATGTCTTTCCCTATGGACGTTTTGATTACTTTTGGAAGCTTTTTTCCAAGAAGACATTCTGTAGTAATTGTTTTTTTTCCCTAAAGAATTCAAGAAAAACAACGAATATCTTTTTTTTTTTTTTTTTTTGAGTTATTAGATGTAGATGGCGGTATAAACAATACACAAATTGCCAAGTTATAGAATGCGTTTAACTCGAACGCTTGAAAAAGGTATGCACCACAATTGTTTAGAGGGTGCCTGATGAAAACGTCTTCCGGTGGTCGCTCCAACGCGCCTTGTAAAAACGAGCCAGAATCACGCGCTCAATGAAGTAAGCACCCCGATGGTAGATCAGGATTATTGTTAACAAACGATGGGCATTGAAAAATGCCTACTTCCACAGAATACCTCTGTAACAGTGAGGGGTTGTGTTCACAACAAATAACGTTAACTTCAAAAACAGTTTTTTTTATTTTTTCTTTTTCCTTTTTCTTTTTTTTTTTCCTTTTATGTAAAATTTAAAATGATTAGAAAAATTATAAAAGGTTAGACATATTCGATTCTTTAATAAAATCAATTAGGTCTAATAAATCCTCTTACTAAATGACTTAAACAAATCGAGAAGACAAATATATTTATCAAAAACTTTATGCTTCCTTCGGACATCATAATACTTGTCGCAAAAAAAAATCAAATGGTTGGCATTTTCAATAACACCACAAGAATCACACAGGTTGGAGTCAATTGCATTTATCCTCCATAAATATAGTCTGTCATAGGCATGACCAGACATTAAACGGTTTATTAGCTTAATCTCGCCAGGATCGATTGAGAGCCCCCGGTACCAAGGCCCCTCTGGAATGTCAGAGTTAAAAGAGAAAAAGAACGCCCCCTTACTTCTAGAAATCTCCGAGTAAGAGAGATTCCATTCCTCTTGCAGAGAATTACGAATTAATCTCAGTGCCCAATCCGCCGAATAATCCACATTTATAGGAGCACCATTGTCCAAAGCAAGTCTGGCCAATTCGTCAGCCCTTTCATTAAAATTGACTCCCATGTGACTTGGAACCCAAACCAAATGTACAGAGACAATATTAGACTCGTTAATAATCGAGATGATTTCAGAAACCAATGAGTTATTCCATTTACTTTCCATAAGAGAAATACATGCGTTGCGACTGTCAGTAAAGATAACCAGTCTGTCAACATTATCCTCAACAGCAGCTAGTAGGGCCTCCCTAATAGCAATTAACTCAGCCGACAGTGATGACAATCGAGTAGAGCATCTAAATAATAAAAATCGATCCGTGGACATGAGAAAGACCGCACATCCAGCAGCAGAATCAGAAAGAGAAGCGTCCGTTGCCATGGTAATATAACTTCGAGATCTATATTCCTCGAGGAGTTCATTGTAATATCCACGAATGATTTCCGCAGGAGCATTCCCCTTGTTTCCAAATGGATGATCAATCTTAAAAGTGACCCTGGGAGATACCTCCGACTTAACACATTTACCAAGTCTGTCAAAAATATCACCAAACTTCGAATAAACAAAAGAATAACTGCATTTAAGATGACGATTGTCCGCAATCATATTAAACAAAGCTTTATTAGAGATAAACAACCGTAACAATTCCTTAGCTGTTAGAAGCATAGCCCTAAAATGGGGTGGAAGTTCACATGCCAACGCATAAATAATTTGAACTGGTGTAGAGGGCGTTAAGCCAAGACACCTTCTCAGTGTGGAGTTCTGAAAAGATTGAATCCTTTTATCTATATATCCGGGTGAATGGGAAGTGGTGGTTCTTGCATATTCAAGTTTACCACGAACAAAGCTCCTGTAGAATTTCAGAGAGACCTCAGGCCTGAGGCCTCCCCTAACAGTAGTGATACATTTCATAAGATTTACCGCAGATGAGCAGCCTCTTAGGGCATCATCATAATGCTCTTTCACTGTTAGACTGTTATTTACGTTCCTACCAAGAAAATTAAAAGACTTCACCTGTTCTATCTGAGTACCATTAACCGAAATATTAACCGGTAGCCTGCCACCCTTAGCGATATACATAGTTTTGGTTTTCTGAACATTAAACGAAAAATTTAAAGTTCGACATAAGTTATGAAATTCACAAATCTTGAAATTAAGATTATCCACAGCCTGATCAAATAACCTGTTAAAAGAAACAATAATAAAGTCATCTGCAAACTGAAAAACCAGCGTATTTTCATTCTCGATTTGATGGAGAGAAGCAGAATAGAGATTAAAAAGAATAGGCGACAAACACTTCCCTGTGGGAGGCCATTGAACACCTTAACCGATTCCTTGCCCAAACAAAGCCTTCTATCAGACAAAAAGTTAATAGTCCAATCAATAAGCTCGAGAGGAATTCCATAATCAACCAATATTCTACTAAGAGTCTTGACATTAACACAATCATACGCACTAGTGATATCAATAGTGGCAGCCACAATCTTGAACCCCTGAGATTTAAGAAGAGAGACCCTAAAGAGAAACTCGTTAAGACATACGGAAGAAGAGTGATTTTTCCTATAAGCGAACGATCTAGGCGGAAGAAGCCCATTGTGCTCGACAAATGCAGATAAACGGTCCTTTACTATGAGGTTAATAGTCTTGAGAAAAACCGAGATAAGAGCTATTGGGCGATAATTTGTGCACACGTTCAAGTCCTTGTCCCTTTTGGGAATTGGTACAATTTTTATGTCCCTCCAAGAGGGCCTTATAGTACAACTGCAAAAAATACTCATTAAAAGCAAAAAGGAGTGCCTCCCTAGATTCAGATGACAGCGATCTTAACATTTGGTAGGTGACACGATCACATCCACCAGCCGAAGCAGATTTCTTCCCGCAGAGAACCTTGTCAAGCTCCCACCGGGTCAGTGGTGTAAGAGGGCCAGTAGACATCCTGGAAACACAGTGTACGTGTTGTCCGGAACCTGAACCTTCAAATGCTCCAAATAAATCAAATTATTGTTCTCATCCCACGACGTCTGCCGAGGCCGAGAGCGATTCCTAATGTTGTTCACAAATCTCCACGCACTTCGAGTGTTCGATTGAGCATTCAGCTCATCCAGTTTCTGACGAAAAGAATCCATTTTTGCCTTCTTAACAGCATCCTTCCATTTCTGGAAGGCAGAAGAGGCCTCATCCAGATTCTCAGGAGTAGGGTATTTAGAGGCTTTTTTCCTAGAAGCAACTTGCAAGCGAAACAACGAATATCACGGAATAAACAAAACACGAATGTGTCAAAAGCACATGGATGAAAAATGATGGTATTGCCAGACCTAATTAAGTTTAATAAAAGTGGTTGGTAATAAATAAAAATCGTTGACAGGGGTCGAGTTTCGGCATTCGTTATTGTAATTTTTCGATCGAAATTAATTTTCTATTTCTGAAAATAAAGCCGAAATTTTTTTGATCCGGAATGTTGTAGTTCGGTCCATAATTGGAAATAAACGTAAAATGGTGTGTTTTCATTATTAGTTTTGTTGTAGTTTCTCACTAAAAACCCGTTTTCGAACGATTTGATTGGTTCACGGATGCCGTAATTCGGAACCAGGTTTAAACCGTTTCATTAGTGGACCTTTAGAATTAAGAAAAATTAAATTTTTAAGAAAGTCGGGACCCTTTATGTTTTAGAAACCGGTGTAACTAATAACATATAAGTGTGGGTACTCTCATTTATGGATATTTCCTCAGTATTTCAAAATGCATTATGTTTGATTATCCATGACTTCGGCTCCCTAGGTTCATTAGAAACCCCTAGGAGCCTACAATAACTAGATGTTCAAAAAAGAAATTAAAAAAAATAGCTTGATTTTATTTTTTTATTTGTACCTGCGGTGCTTTCTTCTATGACAAAACCACTACAACACACGAATTTTTAAAAAACAAACGTTCTAAAATAACTTACAAAAGTTTACGTACTTGAACAAAACATATTTCTTAATAAAAAAATAAATAATTTTGAAAAACATCGCGATTTTTTAAACAAATTTTTTGACGGCGCCGCTTTTTATATTATAACACACATATTCAACCACAACTTTTATAAATACTAATATGTCGCATATTGTCCTAATGGATCTGGAAAAATTAACCATTTTTGAAGTCGTGAGGAAATTTATTTTCATCTGAGTACCTTTACTTGTATGTTAATACGTGTTTCCGTTTGTTGGTCCCCTGCGGTCATATGGGGCCCCCGGCCATAGACTACTGGACCAGACACGAAAATTGAATGTCTGACAGCACTGACAAATTTTCTTAAAAATACTGTCGGTGGCAACTCTTCAAAATATCGTGCTAGATAAGAAATCTATACACAATACAGTGTCTATAATAACTGGAGGGTAATTCAACGTTCTTACCCGTTCTCACACGGCATTCAGAAAAAAAAAGTTTTAAGCGATTTTGGCATCTGTCACTTGTTTCGGGTCTGTTTAGTCTGTGACCCGGCGTTAATAATTTTTAATTTAGATTTTTTCATTTTTATTCCAGAGGAGGAATAAAAATGAAAAAATCTTTATTCAAAAATATTTAAAAATTACTTTTTTTAGATTAACAAATTTTTATTTTTTTTTTTTTTGGAAAACTAATATAGTTTTTATAAGTGTGAAAGAATTAAAATAAAAACCAGACATCTTTAATGTTTTGAGTGAAAACGAAATAAATTTTGGAATATTTTATACTTTGTGTTTTAAAATTACATGGACAGATCAAATTTTCAAAAATTACATGCAATCGATGAACTAATTTTTAGCAACAAATACATTTTCATAGTTTCCCATCGACATAAGCTTTTAAATATTTTTAAATAAATTTTTAAAAACCTTACACCAAAAAGGGTCAAAAATTGGTTTTTTGAAATTATTATTTTGCAACTCTGTATAACTACCTTCCAAGTTTTTTTATTTCGGATTGTAGTCAAGGTATTAAAAAATTTTCAGGTTTTTAAACCACTTAATTATCTTTATCCAAAAATATTTCCGTTTTAATTTGCGAAAAAGGAACACTCCCCAGCAAGCAATCCGGTCCGTTTATGTGCCGTTTTCGGTACAGCATATACGGATCCGATGTCCGTTTCCGTACCGTTTTCCGGATCAGTATACGGACCGGAAAACGGAACATCGAATACGGGTTCGAAACAGTATATAGCACGCTAAAAACGGACCGTTTTCGTACCGTCATGCTGTATATAAAACGGAGTGTACGAATTGAGTGTACGTTCAAAACGTACCGTAAACTGTCCGTTATTTATTTTAAAAACGGAGTGGACTCCGTTTTTAATATACCGTATACGGTCCGAATATGGTCCGTATTCGTTCCGTTTTTTTTTTAAATGGTCTATTTTTATTTTTTTTTATTTATTTTATCTAAATGATTTCTCCTTTTTTAATTTTAAACAAAAGTTTGGTTTTATTTTTAAATGTTTTCATGTATAAGATATTAACAAAAATGGATTAACAATTACATTAAAAATAAACTAGAAAAACAAGATATGTATAAATTAAAAATAAGAAAAAAATTAAATTATAAACAGTGGGTCTACTTTATTTGGAAAAATTGACTGAAATAGATTTGTTGTGTCCCTGCGGGATGATTTATAACTACGCATGTTGAGATTGCTTATTTTACTGATGCGGGAAATTTTGTTGCGTAAGAGTCTAATTACTAGATATTTAAGATTTGTCAACTTACCTGTATCAAGTTAATGTATCAAGTTATTCTGTGGTTATTCTATTTTATTAATATTTAATTTTATTAATAAATAAAACTGTTGATTTTTTTTAAACAAAACACACTCCGTAATACCCGGAGAAAAACGATAACGGTTGTAACGGAGTTTTAACTGATGAAAATCGGTGTAGTCCGGTTAAACGGCACCGAAACGGATACAGCAAAACCGAGTTAAAACGGATAATTTTCGAAAATTCGAGTAATCCAATTTTACTGTACGTTAATGGTCCGTTTTCGTACAAGCTTCGACGGATACGTCAGTTCCGGTCCGTTTTCGTACCGTCAATACCGGATTCATGAATCCGTTTGTAACGGACAGTCCGTAAAGTTGTTTCTTGGGCTGTATCAACTCAATTGTTAATTTCGTCGTCTGAATGGACTATTTATGAAATCCGCTTTACCTCTCAAAAACACTTTTACCAAACAACATTATTTTAACACGATCATATGGCAGCATTGCGAAGAAGATATAGAAAAGAAGAAATAAAAACAAATCGGGGTACACGTGCAGTTGTTACTTCACGCAGTTCAGTATTGCAAGTTTTTAAAATTTTTGAATTGTTTTAATTAAATTAATAACTAAAAACTCATCAGAATGGTTAAAAAGAAGATTGACAATCGTATAAGAGTTATGATTGAAAATGGTGTAAATTGGGACATCGTACAATGTTTATAATAATTGGTGACAAGGCCAGGGATCAGGTGCCCATACTCTATGACATTTTAACTAAATCCACCGTAAAGGCTAGGCCAAGTGTGTTGTGGTGCTATAAAAATAAAGATGAAGCTATATCCAAGTGGGTGACCATTGTTTTAAACTAAAAATTGCAACAGATTTATAATAATGATTGTTTTGATAATTTATTTTAGTCATGGCAAAAAACGTGCAAAGAAAATAGCAGCAGGTAAAATTGATATTAATGATGCAGACTTATTTGACACCTTCCGTGTTTCAACCACCATACATGGTCGTTACTATTCTGAAACACATGCTATTTTTGGGTCGGACCTATGGTGTCTGTGTTTTACAAGATTTTGAGGCGTTGACACCCAACTTATTGGCACGCACCGTAGAAACGGTTGAGGGTGGTGGTCTCATTATATTATTGCTTAAGACTCTGTCGTCTCTTAAACAATTGTTCACCATGAGTATGGATGTACATAAAAGATTTCGTACCGAATCTCATCAAACGGTAACATGTCGTTTTAATGAACGTCTTATACTATCATTGGCCGATTGTAAAAGATGTCTGGTGGTAAATGATGATTTGACTGTATTGCCATTAAGTTCGAAACTATTATGTAGATCCAGTTATGTAAGTCATTAGTAGATTTTTTTTTATTAAGTGTAAGAAAATAATGTTTTTTTTTTTAAATATAATATTTAGCCTGCCGAAATACACAAATCTGAAAATAATGATTTGTTAATAGAAATAAAGAGAGTTTAAGAGATACTCCCCCGGCTGGACCACTTGTTAATCTTTGTAAAACGTATGATCAAGCTAAGGCAGTGGCACAATTTATTGAAGCTTTGGCAGAAAAACAATTAAAGTAAGTATTCTTATAGGATTGTTTTTGTATTTAAACATTTTTAAAACAATTTCGAAATCTTGACAATATAATATCCTCTAAAGTTAAGGGTAATGCAGAAATCTTATATTTTTATAGAAAACTTGAAATTTTGTTCATTAATTTTTCTTACGAACATGAAGAATATTTTGTTTTAAAGAAAATTAGGGAAAATTCTCTAACTTCTTCGATTCCTATAATCCTCTTTTTCGGTATTTTAAATATTTAAACTCGCCATTTGTTTTAGACCTCCAACATCCCTAACAGCAGCTCGTGGTCGTGGTAAATCCGCCGCTATGGGTCTTTCAATTGCTGCCGCCATAGCATTTGGCTATGTCAATGTCTATGTAACATCACCACATCCTGAAAATTTAATAACATTATTTGAATTTGTTCTAAAAGGATTCGATGCCTTGGAATATCAAGAACATACTGATTACACGATTATACGTTCCACAAATCCGGATTATAAAAAAGCCATTATACGTATAAATATAACACGTTCAAATCGTCAGACTATACAATATATAGCACCAAATGATACACATTTATTAATGCAGCTGATTTACTATTGATTGATGAGGCTGCTGCTATACCTCTGCCATTGGTAAAGAAATGATGGGTCCCTATTTGATATTTATGGCTTTCTACCATAAAATGGTTATGAGGGTACGGGAAGATCGTTGAGTTTGAAATTAATATCACAATTGCAAAAGGAAAATAATGCACCACCACCGGTAAGTTGATTTTTTAAAACATTATTATTGTTTTTATTATTATACAATTTCAAACCAAACAACTGAACCGCTTGCTTAAGTGTCCTCAGAACATGAACTCATCTCTGTCTTAGCTATCGATTGATGTAACATAGGAAGTAGTTATTGTACGTTGTAGTTTTTGGTTTGATTATAAAGTCATTAAGTGTTTATAATTACGTCATTTAAAAAAAAATTTAAAGATTTATAGACAATTTTTCATAATTCTACCAAATTTAAGTCGAGGACTTGATTTTTTTTAATAATCCTACTTATTAGATTGAAGACACATAATTTTAATAGGAAAAAGGTTAATTTCACGAGATAAATATCGCATATTATGGGTTTTTTCAGCCAATTCGATTCGGTTCTTTTGCGTTATAAAGCTTTTACCTTTAGGCTTTTAATTGCTTATTTTAAGATTTTTCTGACTTTAAAATCTTTTTTTTTTTTTTTCATATAAAATATTATCTATTCTACTAACTTTGAACTTTTTTTTTTAAAGTGAAGCTTTTTTAGGTTTTTACTTTTGTTTTTTTATAATTTTCTTTATAATTTTTTTTTTTTAAAAGTGATAAGATTTTTTTTGTGAATTTTACCATATACAAAAGTGATCAAATTTTTCTTTTTAATTTTAACACATATAATGATCTATTGAATTATATGCGATACCTAGGGCAAGTTTTTTTTGGAAAACTGTAGCATTTGCCATTTTTAAAAAAAAAAATAATTTTCCAAAAATGCCATATTTGCTCCACCTTGCCATAAATGCAATTTTCTTCCTTCTTACAATTTTTTAAGATTTTTTTTCTAAAAAAATGCCCCTTTTTACCCATTTTACCTTAAAATTGTCAGATTGAAGAGTAGCACTCTTTATACGTTTAAATTTTGAAGATGTCAATTAACTTATTGCAAATTGTAAAGCTGTATTTCTTAAGGTAAGTTTAACATTTAAGACCTAGTTTTTGGGATGTCAGTTAAACTTTGTTTAGCCAAACCAACAACGAATTTTGTCCACCATATCCAACATTTAAGATTTCAGTCTTTACTGAAATAAAGCAAAATAAACAAAATTCCAATAGCAGTATTCCAGTTACAACTGCGTTAAACTAAGATTAAAGATAATCCACATCCTAACAACTCGGCATAAGTGTCGTGTTATCTAGTTTATAATTTTGATATTTTTTAGGCTCCATCTTGCCAAAATTTGTGATAATCAATATATCCGAATTTTATTCAAGTGGATTAAATCTGAAGTTATTGTTGTGATAATTTTAATGAAATTTGTGACGTATTAAATACGCTCAGTTCCGATAATGCAGAGTCTATACGCAATTCAAAATTGTTATTTCAAAAACCTGAAATAAAATCTGATTTAGCTTATATAAAAAGTAATTTCGATGTCTTTATTTAAGCATCATCACCAAATTGGAAACAAAAGGACTCTCAGTAAATGAAAATTTAGATGTTATAGATTGCATTAAGGAATAGAATAAATATGCCAACAATCAAGAAATTTATTGAAGAAGTTAATAATGTTTTCTATCGAAATAGTGGCCGACAAACTTCGACTAAAATAAAGTTTCTTTTGATAACTTGAAAAAGCATATTATTGTACTATGCGATCAAAATTCAATAAAGGAAAATTTAATAAAACTTTAACATTTAACTTTTTATTTCTTACACATTTTGTTTTTGCTATTTTGCCATTTTTAATGGCAAAAAAAATTTGCACTTGTGATACCATATGTAATTATAATATAAAAATTATAAAATTTGTTTGGTTTTACTGCTTAATAGTACTTATATATAATTATACATGAATATATATAGAGCTACATATATCAATTATATATGATTAGATAAAAAAGATAAACTTATATATAATGATAACATAATACATAATACATAATGATATATGATTATATATGGCGCCATATTAAAATTGCTTGTAAAAATAAGTATAAGATGTAAGTATATATTGTTACATATGGCCACATATACAATAAGATACGGCTATTTAAGCTATTACGACTATATATAAATTTTTTTCGTTGAGCAGTTTATATGTTGATCAAAATTAAGACGTGAGTCAATTAAGACTCCCTGATATTTAATAAATTCTACAAACTCAATATTAACACCATTACTGCGATATCAAAATTTACGTCTCACCTAGGAGACTTAAAAATCATTGCCTTAGTTTTCCTATTGACATTGACATTAATAAAAGAAATTGGATAATTTTGTATAATAATTTTCAAACATAACAATTAAATTGTAATTTAATATTTAGAAGAGGTGCGCTGTTCCTAATAATGCTCTCTTTTTGCTTTGCGATGCGATGCTTAGTTTTCGGCATAAACCTGATCTAAGAATCTAGTAAATTTTTCTGTTTTTGGTTAACGTTTTAAATTTAATTTATGTATATTTATCTGTTAATTTTCGAGATATAGGGCAATGTTTTAGTGTTCAAAAAAAATTTCACAGATGGAAAAAATGTGTATTTTTCTTTATATTTGTTAATTTTTGAAAAAAAAAAATGGCGATTTTTACAAATAAATGGCCTTTTCTCTCTGCGATGCTTAATTATTCGAGAAAAACGCGATCTAAAAATCTAGCCATTCAATTCGAAATTTAGGACGGTGTTTGAGTAATGGGGGCGTATTTTGACCAATGGTGTAACATTTTGTCTAGCTAAAGATATTCGACGTTTTGAATTCTATTTAGGCTATTTTCTTCTTCCAATTTTGGGATTTTTTTTTTTTTCAAAATTTATATAATTACAACGATTTTAAAATTTTAAGGATTTTTTTTTAAATTGTGGTGATATTTTAAAATTCTTGGTGATTTTTTTCTTTTTGACGAACTTATAAAAATTTCTGTGATTTTTGTAAGTTTTGTCGATTATTTTCACTTTTGGCAATTTTTTTTTGTGTGCAATTTTTATAAATTTGTAAATATTTAAAAATTTTAGGGAATTTTTGCATTTTTTCTAACATAGACGAATTTTTTAAATTAAGTTTTTTTTCAGTTTTGATGATTGTTGTTAAATATTGTCGTATTTTTTTCATTTAGGATTTTTTTTTTTTATATTTTGATGATTTTTAAAATTTTCGCAAATATTTCTATTGCGGTCATATATTGAATTTATATTGTCCCATATAAAATTATATATAATTATATACGGAAATTGGTGGATATAATTATATATAATTAGATATAATTCTATTAATTCTGAAATAATTTTATATAATTAGATATAATTATGTCCGAAAATGGGTATATCTAATTTTATATAATTATGTATCTGTGGGTGGTGGATTAGAATCGGGCTGAAGATGCGGCACTCCCATTAGCGCTGACCCACACATGATTTTTTTTCATCTTCTCTTACATTTATTAACAATTAGTGTTTTCTATTTGTAATAGTACATTTAATTATGATCTCAAACCTGACAATTCAAAATGAAATTATGTATAATTTTATAAAATGGCCCCCCTATATAATTTTCCATGTTTAGAACTAGTTTTTAAATACATTTTTGGACCTCATTTTTGTGCGGTTTTGTGAGAAAAGGTATCCTAATCCTAAAATTGTAGTCCAAAAATTTCCTAGCGGATACATGTATAACTTTTCCAAATTCCCGGCCGTAAAAGTGAAATTGTGTCGGATCAAAACTAGTTTAGGTAAAAGAAAAATTTTTTTAGATAAAGAATTTTTTTTTTTAAATAATTTGTGATGGCGATCAATTACATGTGTTTGATACTATTATTTCAAGGTTTGTTTGGGACGGTCGTACACTTCATCTGTTAAGGGCACATCAACGAAACATACCTCCAACTGTGCATATTTACAACATCAACGAACCATTGTTTCAACAATTGTATTCCATTAATGGCCTTCAGTGCCCGGTACAAAAAAAAAACACTAAAAAAAAGGTTTATATTTTTGACTACCATGTACTTTTGTTTAGGTGGATGGCACGCCAATTATATACGTGATGAATTTATCTTTCAAGTGTTAGAAGATTGTGTAATAGCAAATGGAATCATAAAGTTAAAAGCCGCAAACAAAAAAAAAAAAAAAAAAAAATAGAATAGAATAGCAAAAAATAGCAAAAAAGGGAGCTTGTTTTCAAACGATTTTTTTGTTCTTTCAATTTTGCATAACTACAACAATTAGAAATATAGAACCATGTCCCTAAATTTGGCACTAAAACAAGTTAAAGTGTTGTTAATCTAAACATATAACACGCTTTAATATAAAAAAAAATATTGCGAAAGTTATTGAACGTTTCAAAGTATTAAAATTTTTGACATAATCCCATAATATTGTTTTTTATTTCATTTTAGATAAAACTGATGAATCCATACGTTATACTGAGGGCGATGACATTGAAAGTTGGTTAATTAATCTTTGTGTTTAGATGCCACCAATACAGTGCCAAATATTAGCTCAGGCTGTCCTACACCAGATGCTTGTGAACTTTATTATGTAGACCGTGATGCTTTATTTTCATATCACCGAGCTGCCGAGTCATTCCTTCATCGTTTGGTATCAATTTATGTTTCGTCTCATTATAAGAATAGTCCTAACGATTTACAAATGATGAGTGATGCACCGGCTCATCATTTATTCTGTTTACTGGGACCTATACAGAGAAAAGATCAATTACCCGAGATATTGGTAGTTTTACAGGTGGCTTTAGAAGGTGAAATATCATCACAAACTATAACCGATTCTTTGGGTAGAGGTAAAAAAGCTAGTGGCGATTTAATACCCTGGATGTATCCGAACAATATGGCGACAGAGAATTCCCAAAATTAGCCGGTGTAAGAATTGTACGAATTGCTACACATCCCAGCTACCAAAGGGTGAGAATGAATGAATTTTAACATGTTCGGAAAAAAATTAATAGTTTTTGCTTGTCTCTTACAGATGGGTTATGGTAAACGGGCTTTAAAATTGTTGAGAGATTATTATGCAGGAAAATGTACAGATTTAAATGAAAATAAAAATGATGATGAAAATGGTAAGTTAATTTATATTTATATTTTTATTTAAATTCAGTTTTTCAATGGGAATGAATTTAAAACTTTTGCCTAAAAAACCTGATTTTCATAATTCTTATTTTAGTTCTTTTACACTTAAGGCTTTTATTACTCGAGCGGATACGATTCGTAAACTCACTGTAACTCCATACAAGTGTAAAAATACAGTATGTTGTCTCTGTTTTTCATACTAAACAATTGGTGGCGGATTTGCGGAAAGTATATTCTGTTGAAAATAAAATTTACTTTCCGCAAATCCGTAAACCTTTGTTTAGTATGTTAAACAGAGACAATCATATATGCAGGTACTATTTTCACACATTGTATGGAGTTGTTACATTCCATTTACGAAACGCATTCGCTCGAGTAATGATCCATTAGGCCCTTAGATAATGAACAAAGTTTACCAAAATTTAGTTTTTTAGCTTTAAAAACTTAGATATTTTGTATAAGAAAAGTCTTTACAATAAAAGTTTAGCAGGTTCTAAAAAATCGTCGTCGTTGGGGGTTTGCAAATTAGTTAAATTTAATTAAATTTACATTCTTTTTAAGTTCTATGATAATAAATTCTTTTTGAGACTTAGGCTCGGTTACTGAATGTCCAGTTGAAATTTAACTAAGAGTTAAATTGAAAATCTCTATGGAAACAACAAGAAATGTGCCAGTTAAAGTCGCAGTTAGAAGTAACGGGACATTGTGACAATGAAGTTAAAAAGTATAGAATTTAAATAAAAAATAAATAGGACGTCCTATGAAAAACATTACTAAAATATAGAAAAACGTAACTAAAGGGTCCGCCAAATAACTTTTTTTTTGAAACTCCTGAACCAATTGGACTTTGTATGGAGTCATACCAAGGTCTTTATGCAAAATTTCGTCTCAATGATGTCTCCGAAATGTTCAATTGTTGAGAACGACGGTGAATTGATGTTGATGGCCCTTCACGCACACTTTCTGCCACAGCAGCAATATTCTCGGGTGTACGCACTGTTTTTTGGCTTTTCACGCTTTGGTTTATCGATAAGGATGCCAGTTTCTTTCACTTTTTCACAAGATAACGAACATACGGACCATATTCGTTCAGCGGAAGGATAAAACTAATTATCTGTCAAATCAGACATGAGCTAAGTCTTACCATTCACGAAATAAGCACTAGTTGAAAAAAAAGTTAGGTGGCGGACCCTTTAAAATATAGAATAGTTTAACGACAATGATTTATTCTGTTCATATATTTTTATCTTGTTTTTATTTCTAGGCATCGAAGAAGTGGATGAAGATGACGTGGGTTTATTAAAGGAACAAATACGTCCAAGACGTAAAATTCCTACATTATTGAAACGTTTAAATGAACGTTACCCGAACATATTGACTATTTGGGCACCTCTTATGGTTTGACTCAAGAATTATTAAAATTCTGGAAAATATTGGCTTTGTACCAGTCTACCTAAGTCAAAAGGCTAATGATTTGACTGGAGAACATTCTTGCATAATGTTACATACTCTCGATAAATCGGGTTTGAATCAAAAAGTCAATGCTGAATGGTTAAGTCTGTATTTTAATGATTTTAGAAGACGTATCATTAAGCTGCTAAGCAAAACATTTAGAGAATTTCCAACAAGTTTAGCTCTTTCTCTACTGGACAATAAATGTGTTAAAATTCCGCAACAAGAGCTAAATAAAGAAATATTAGATGTTTACTTTTTACCACATGATTTACAACGTTTAGAGTCATATTCCCGCAATCAAATTGAATATCGTTTAATTTTAGATTTAACCAATGACATAAGTTATTTATATTTCCAAGGAAAAATTAATGATTTACAAATCGATACATTGCAAAAGGCCATACTTCTTGCAATTGGTGTTCAAGGTAAAACTGTAGATGGTATAGCAGCTGAATTGAATATGCCGGGCAATCAAATATTAGCTAAATTTTATGATATAATTAAAAAATCTTCGAAATACTTTTCAAATCTCATTGAGGGTCATATTGAAAGTACAATGGTTAGTGAGACTAATCTTAAACGTGGTGAAGATTTTGAACCCATATCCCTATCACTGAATGATGAATTGGAGGAGACCGCTAAACAAATAACAAAGAAGCAAAAGGATGATTTGAAACGTTTAAAAAATGGAAAGTCTTAAAGATTTTGCCATTAAGGGCAGTGATGATGATTGGTCTAAGGCTTTATCAGCTAAAGATGGTAAAGCTAAACTTGTATCAGTTAAGAGGTAAATATATATTTATTTTTTGACAATTTTCCTATGTAACTGTAATTTGTTACAAAAAGATTTCATCTTTTTTTTTTCAATCTATTTTTAGTGGCATCAAACGTTTGGAAGATCCTGTCGAGGATTCATTGAAATCCGATAGCAGTAAAGAACCCAAAAAGAAAAAAAATGAAATTTGGCAAAAAATCATTAAATAAATCTGTTATTTAGAGTAAAAAATAAAAACTATTTAATGTATATAAATTTTTATATACAAACAATCAATATATATTTTATTTTTAATATAAAAAGTAACACTTTAACAATAGTTTTTTAGTTAAATTTTTTTTTATTTTACTAGTTTAAAAAAATCTTGTTTCATTCTTCTTATTTTAAACAAGCTTAAGATCATTTATTTATTAATTATAATTGTTTATTCCAATATTTTCGTCTCCACTTCAACTTCAATCAAAGTGTAATAATTGTTCCCTGAAGAAGTCAACCAATGTGGAGACGAATATTGGAACTAATAATTATAATTAATAAATAAATGATCTTACGCTCGTTTAAAATAAGAAGAATTAAATAAAAGAAGATCAAAGAAAACTTAAAATTTTTTAAAATCTTGTTTCTTCAGTTTCTGGTAATCAACCTTACTTTGCTGCACTGTAATACACTCAAAAAGTTTTACAGTAGTATCTACTGATAATGACAGTTAAAAACAAAACTGGAATATTAATATTAGTTAACTGAGTGAAAACCAAACTTTTAGAAAATTAAATTATTTTGAATATTAAACGTAAAAAAAAATCAAACCATGTATGTTAATGTGATATGTTGTTAATATACGTTTATTTAACTGAAAAAAGTGTTGTATTTTTTACGGAAAAAACACATGAATCCGGAACCAAGAGGCCCCATTTTTAACATTCATGGAAAAACAATCTGATTTGCCCAAAGGTTTTTAGAGGGGCGACAACACAGTTGAAGACCAGTTGTGGAAGGACTTAGCAAGTACATTAAACTGCTTAGGGACCTCCAGAAAACGGATGCAACTGGTTGGACTGGCTTGGGCTGATTGGAAGGCTACCATTCGTAAAAAAATTGGCCGAAATAGAGCAGAGGTAACGGCAACAGGTGGAGGACCCAATAATATCCAACACATATCATCCAAAGAAGATTCAGTTGCCAAACTTTCTGGCCTTTATACAGGCAGTCGAAGGTGTTCCAGCTGCTAAATCATTCGGGACGACTAGCAAAGGGTAAACAACCACAAATTCATCTACTGAATTGTCAAACTTGGAATGACACCAGTTCCGACACATGTAGTAAACGTGATTTTACAAAATTAAATAAAAATGACGATCGAATATAGAAAACCGATGATTTCCCTTTTTGATTTCTGAATTTTTTCGCGACTTCTTTCAAATCTAATCCATTTTGGGCATATGACAGTTTTCAAAATAATACACATATTGTTTAAAATTTTTGACGCTGTACTTCTTCCCACAGCTAGATTGAAGTCTTTTGCTATCATTTGTTGGTAACTTCCTTGTCCGAAATAGCGTAGTGATGTGGCCAATTGCAAAATAATTGGAATGCTTGTCTTTTTAGCAATTGGTGATATTTCTTCTAAAACCATTATACTTATTTAATCTAAAATATGCAATAAAACTATTTTTGTTTATTAATTTTAAACATTTGCGACTCAGTTTTAATTATTTTTAACAGTCACGAAATCTTTTTCTATTTATATTTTCCGTTCCTTGTTTTTTCCTTTTCAATTAAATACCAGGAAATCACACTTGCGCCACTCATTTTATATTATTTTAAAAATAAGTATTTTTTTGTTTAATATTGTTTTTTGTTAAAAAATGCACTCTTCTTTATTGCAATTTCATTCACTTTAAAGTGATTATTTCGTTTTTTTCCGCCATTTTTTTTTATGTTGTTGCTAAAACAAAATGAAAATGAAATCGTCGTGAAAAAAAACGATTCACTTGTTTTTCAGAACACAGCGGAATTGAAAATGTGGAATTGAAAACGATTCCACTTTCACTTCGTAGTGGAATATAGAACCCAGGCCTATATTTTTTTTATTAAAAAATATTTTTTTTTTTAATTAAAAATTTTTTAATAAAAAATATTTTTGTTAAAAAAAATATTTTATTAAAAAATATTTTTATTAAAATTTTTTTTTATATTTTTTATTTAAAAATATTTTTTTATTAAAAAGTATTTTTTTGTTCTTTTAATTATAATCACGGTTGGCATTGAATCCTTCTTATAATAACGGTACAAGAGTTACATCAAGACCGAAATGAAAATTTTAAAAAACACATTTACATTAAAGACATGTGTGTTCTTACATAACCGGTCTTATTTAGCTATTTTACCGGTTTGACTTTAAACTATCTTGACCGAAATTTAAAATAACGCTAACCGATTGATAACGATATTTTGTAGATATAAACAAAATTTAATGGGTGAAATTTTAAAAGAAACCCTTGGATATTAGAATAAAACATCCCACTATTGGAATCGTAGTTTTAAAATATAGTTTAACAATTTTTTTTAATCGGCGTTGAGGTGGGCAGTGGTGGACAACTATCGTTATAATGAAAAGGTAATGTTTAGCAAAAATTAATATTAATATTATTAATATTATTTTACTCATAATTTGTAACAAATTTGGCTTTATTATTTATTGTATTTATTGAAAATGTAGGTTTTATTTTGCTTAAAAAGCAAGATTAGGTAAAACCACACAATATGCCTTAAATTTCTCACATTTACATGGTTCAGCCTTTAAGAAATTCTTTGAATCAGACCAACTATTTAAATACATAAACATATAAAATTATTATTTATTTAGACCACAAAGCTTTTCACCTTTTTTCCCAAAAAATACTTCTAACAAACTACCCCTTAAGAACAATTCAAAATAACCCCTTATTCCAGTGACAAGAGTAATGTCTTCCATCCCCTTTTTACAATTCCACTACAAAACTACTTAACTCATTCCACTTTTCTTGAAAATAAAATGGAATTAAATTTTCCAACATAACATACATATTCCAAAGAAGGAAAATTCCTTTAAACCAAGTAAATAACTATACATAAATGAAATTTTTCCAGAAAACCAATGAAGTTGAATTCAGTTAGCAAATTACCATTGAAACTAATAGAACATTCAGAAGAAAAAACACGCATGAAAAATTTAAGTTTTATAATATAAAAATTTAAAAAAACGAAATGAATAGAATAAATATATTTAAAGTTTCGCTAATAAAAAATAATTAAAAAAAAAAATATAATAAATTATTTAGTGCCCACCTTTATTTAAGTGAATATAAAAAAGTGAATTAAAAAAAAATATTGGAAAATAATTTTTTTCTTTTGGGCCAACTTATTTGGGGGAAAAAATATTAATACACATGATTGATATCAATTGTAAGTTATTTTTTTTTGCATTAGTTTGACACATAATAAAGTGAGTTTTAAGGCGCAGGCTTGTCAAAAAAGTAAGAGTGGAATCCTAAAATATACTCTTAAATTAAAGTAAAAGAGAACGAGTTAGAGAATAAAGTAATTTGTTGGCATACTTTTGGGAAAAAGATAAGAATTTTTTTTTTTCAATAAACATTTCTCAACATACGATCATATTTTATGTTACCACAAAAAAAACGCTTTGGCATAATTTAATTAATTTAAAAAAGTAAAAAAAAGTGAATGACAAAAGAGTGTTTCTTAATTGCGCACTAAATTTTGAAAAATTAATAAAATCTATTTATGATAAACTAAATTATTTGCTAACATAAAAAACAGTTAAATGTTGGTACCTATGAAGTTATTTTCAAAAAATATTAGAGCCCATGTGTGGTTTACAGTATAAAACACGAAATAGTCCGTCTCAAAAGACGTCCTTACGTTGGGGCGATAGTTGTGGTAAATACGTAAAAAATTAAAAGCCTACTTTTAGGGCGCAACATTCTAAAATCCTTAACATTTGCAAAAATCTAAAACAATTCCTATTTATTTATCTATCAATAAGAAAAAACCGAATTAATACAATTACAAAAAAAAAAAAAAAACTCAACATAAGTTACCTGTTAAATGTGCTGTGTTTTTATTTAACTAAAATATAAAAAAAAATAAAATTAAAAATATATAAAAAATAGTTGCATAATCTTAAGCTAAAACTTTATCTCCTTCGTTTATCTACTAACTAAAAAAAATATATATTTGCGGTTATTAATTAATTTGTGCGCGTTTGGAAATTTGTTTTTTTTTTGTGTGAATTTCTTATATATTTTTGGCTCTACAGAAAAGGTAAGCAATACATTGGAACGTTATTTTCAAATTCTCCACATGTGACCCCTTTCTCCCACACTTCAAAACATTTTCCCTATTACGTAGATATATATTCATTTTTTTGTCAATGTTAATCATTAATTTTTGTGAATGAATTTTGTTTTTTTTTTTTTTATAAAAATAGCTTTTTCTTTGAACAAATAAAAAAAGAAAACGGTGAGAAAATTTATCCTCCGAATCATAGCTGCCAGATTTGACGATTTATCTCCATTTTGACGATTTTTGGCAGGCGATTTGACGATTTTGTTTAAATAAAAAAAATCAAGAAAATCTTTTTTTTTATAAAACTTTTCACGATGTTTCCGGAAAGTTTTTTTGGCGAACTAATTAAAAAAAATCGTTCGTTCAGAATGTTAAAGAAATTTATTACTCATGAATAGGATCGGAAAACATTAGCATCTCTTAGTTTTTCCTATGAAAGTGCTCTGTCCTAAAAAGCCCTCTGTGTTTTCAAAATAAAAAAGAAGGTACTCTATCGAAAATCTCTTCATAAATTTTAATAATTTTTTAGTCGCCTATTTGTCTAAAAAAATATCACTCACTTTGAAACAATTTTTAGATTGTTGAGACAACTTTTTACATTAATTTTTTAGTGTTCATATTTTTTTAACGAACAAATTGTGTAAAAATGTTAAGTTTTCTTTGATCTTCTTTTATTTAATAATAAATAAAAACTTATATACATATATTGCACTTGATTAACAAGAGGGTATTAACTCAAAATTTTTAAAATATCACTTTTTTCAAGAAATCAACTAACAACATCAATATCTATCTATTGTAAAAATTTCAACGTATTCCGATTACTCTTTCATCTCGAAAACCACTTTTGAGACCATTTTCATGATAATGTAGTGATTACCTTTATTTCAACAAAAAGGTATTATTTCGAGTTAATACAAAAGTTCAAATAGAAATGAATCGTATATTTTCATAAAAAATGTATTATTTTGATTTGAGCCTTTATTTGTGTTAAAAATAATCAAACTGTTTTATTTATATTTGGTTGTATTTTGAGTTGATACTGGTTTGTTGATAAAATTTGTTTTATTCTATAAATTTAAATCGATAAAATTTTAAAAAAAATGGTATTAACTCAAAAAATTTATTTTTTTTTGCAATAATTGGTAAAATTTAAAATAAAAACAATGTATATATATTTTCAAATATAATTTGATTGTTATGATATGTTTGAATTTTTAAATTCTATTAAAATGTAGCCATAAACAGTTTTTTGACTCTACTGAAAATTTTAAAATTTTGAGTTAATACCCTTGTTGATCAAGTGCGATATGTATATAAGTTTTTAATTATTAAAACAAGTTTTTGAATCAAATTGTAATAATTGTTCACTGAAGAAGTCACCCAATGTTTAGACGAAATATTGGAAATAAATAATTATAATTAATAAATAAATTATCTAAAGTTCGTTTCAAATAAGAAAAAAAAAATGGGTTTTCAATTTCACTTTCTGGAGTCATTTAAATTTGTCATTTGTTAGTTAATTCGTCTTTTTTTTAATTTGTTAAATATAAATTTATTTAAATTTGAACGAAATATATTCTTTTTTCAATACTCTGATATAGAGATGTATGAGCAACTCGTTTCTTCAGACAAAAAAGAAAAAGTATTAGAAGTGTTAAAACTGAAGATTCAATTTTTATGACGATTTTTGCCAATTGATTTGACGATTTTTCCGAATCCTTTTTTTTTTGTGCCAAAAACAAATTCTATAGAACAAACTTAACACATCGCCTTAAAGTGTTTTAGAAAATAAAGCTCTTAAAAAAATTTCTCTTACACTCAATTTCATGGCCATTTTGATTATATTTTTTTTTTTGCCATTTTTTATACTTTTTATACTATATACTTAGGGGATAAGATATAGAAATTACTTTATATTGAAGAAAGAACCCATAAATTTAAACATTTTTCTAATAAACAACTTAACCCATTTCGAAACGCCATACATCAGTTGGCCATTATCAAACAAAACTTTTCAGATGTATGGAGCCACACTCATAATAAATGAAATTGTTGTCAAAACAACAAAAAATTTCGCACAAATGAACAAATTTTCGTTAATTTTACGAAAATTTTGATTATTTTGAAATTTTTTCATATTTTTACGCACACTCAAAAAAAAAAAAATTAGTTTAAAAGTCTGTTAAACGTGTTCCAATTCGGTGGAGCTAATTTTTTCTGCTGTTTCCGTTTAAATCGGTTATCTAACTAAAGTTATTAGTTAGTCCATTTTAACACATGAACAAATTTTAGCCGTGCTTGAACTAATATTTTCTTCTGATATTTAGTTAGTTTTTTTTAAATGATTTTGAGATCGCATCTGTTAATATAGAAACATTTATTTGTAACTTTTTTAATGTATGACTGTGTTTTCAAATGCAAGGGTTGTATGTTTGTGTGTGTTGTGTATTTTAAAGTGTGCGGTCATTTTTAATAAGCCTTTGATGGTATTTGTGTATTTTTAGTGTGCGAGCGATTCTAGCGAAGAGTACACTCAAAAAAAAAAAGTTTGTAAAGTCAGCAAAAAATTTTGCTGAGTCAGCAAAATTTTAGTCAGGAGGGTGCTAGCAAAAAAAATTGCTAATGTCAGCAAAATCTTTTGCTGAAAATCAGCGAGCTGATTTTTAGCAACAAAATTAGTAGATTTAGCAAAAGTTTTGCTAACACTTAGTAGATTAGAAATAAAAAAGCCTTGGTAAAAATTAATAAATTTTTTGCTGAATTTTAGTAGACTGAAAAAACGCAAAAAAATTGTAAAAAAATTGTAATTTAGTTAATATATTTGCTGAAAATCATAAAACATATTTTTGTGATTCTTTTAAAAATAATTTACAATAATTACGAAATATAAAAATTTTCATTTTCCCACATTGATGTCATGAATTAATTTAATATCTGAAAATATATAGAAATAAATATATATAACATAACAAAAATTTTCTTTCAACTACTTACATCAATGATAGTCTAAATGACGCTTTATTTTAAAGGACGCAACTGCCGAAGATAATTATAGAAACGAAACAAAAAAAATAAACAAAAACAAACGAAGCGAAAAAACAACCATTTTTTTTGCAATAAGAAAAAGGAACCATACTAAGATGTGTGTCTTTGTCTTTCGCTTTACTCTGACTACATGTCTGTATATGTTTGTTTTGCAATTTGACCACACTAGATTATTAATCTATTAACATTTATTATAGAAATACATATTAAATTTAAATATTTTCTTTTGTCTTTTATTTTATTAATAGACAATTATTTTCACAAGCCGGTGACAACGCAAAATTTAAGTTTTTTTAATCCTCAATTTTGTTTTATGTATGAAAAACAGATACAAAAGTCTTCGATGGTTGATTTTTTTATATGTCTTATTATAGTTGTACTTTTTAGTATCATTTTCCTCTTCTCTACTACATCTTACCATGCCGCGACATCTGCTTCATATATCTTTCAATCTGGTTTTCGTCCACACTATTAATGCGCTTATCAGCACATTTTTTTTTTAGCAAAATTAATTAGTAAAACATTAGTATATTAGTAAAGAATTAGCATAAAACAGTTAAGTACTGAATAAGTGTAACAAAAATTTTAGCAAAAACAGGATTTTAGCAAAAAATTTGCTAAAAAATAGTATACCTAATTTACAAGACGTTTTACTAACTTTTGTACTAACTTATTTTTTTGAGTGTATATACAAATAGAGAGACTACACTACACTTTTAAATTTCTTCAACATGTTTTCATTAGCTTGATGCGAGTTTACGAACAAATACAAAGAGGTCAGATTGAGAGAGACTGAGGTGGTTAGAAACTCACTAATTCTAGGTAGACCGCGTTTGTATTTTTTTTTGTTAGACGCAATTTACACGAGGCAATTTTTGCATGCAATTTTGCGGAAGTGTAACAAAAATTTTAGCAAAAACAGGATTTTAGCAAAAAATTTGCTAGAAAATAGTATACCTAATTTACAAGACGTTTTACTAACTTTTGTACTAACTTATTTTTTTGAGTGTATATACAAATAGAGAGACTACACTTCCCACACCTGTCAGCAACAAAATACCGAACTCTCGGGCAAGCAAATGCAAACAGTTTTGTACACTTAAAAATAATTGCAACATGTTGATAAACATTTTTGTTGATTAAAACACACTTTTATTTTGCTTATATTTTGTTATTTTCTATTAAACTTTAATATATTTCAATTTTATCTTGCTTATTATATTGCCAAAATTTAAAAAAAAACAATTTTATTAAATTATTATTCAAAAAGATGATACAAATTAATTTAAACTTTTAAATTTCTTCAACATGTTTTCATTAGCTTGATGCGAGTTTACGAACAAATACAAAGAGGTCAGATTGAGAGAGACTGAGGTGGTTAGAAACTCACTAATTCTAGGTAGACCGCGTTTGTATTTTTTTTTTGTTAGACGCAATTTACACGAGGCAATTTTTGCATGCAATTTTGCGTGCAATTATTGTTTGCTGGCAAACGGGGTAGAGAAGCAAGCGGGGGTAGCAAAAATTGCACGGTTTTCGTTTTTCAAGATATTTTGTGACATTTCTTTTTGCTATCGTTCGTATTCTTGTTAATTTGTTTTATTCGTATTCGGCTTCTAAGGTGTTGTGTATCGAAAATATTTCGTAAAATAAAAAATAAATAATGTGGAATAAAGAACTAGTTGAACTTTTACTTATTAAGTACCAGGAAAATGAGAATCTTACGAATCTTACGAATTACGAATAAATTAAATTTCAACGAATGAACAATTAAAGAAGATTGGCAAAATACACGTCAAAAAAATTGCATGCAAAAACTCCTCGTGTAAATGTTCATGATTTTTAGAAGCAACTTTAAAAGAGAATTCAAAAATTGCCTGCAATTAATTTCTTCGTTTAAATTGCCTCTTAGTGTGCATGGTTCCATTCGTAGAAAGAGAAAGAATGTTTTTATTTCTTAGTCGAAAACAAAGAGTAAAAGAAAGCAACCAGTAAATTTCGCAACATCAAACAATATTAAATAAATAAAATTATATGGTAAGTTTTGTATTAAAAATATATATTTGATAAATATATATGGGATACTTCAAAAATTCTCGACACCTGCTGAAACCGACTATATATGTCTCTTATTTCTCAAGGTTTTTTGAAATGAGAGAAATGTTGAACAGGGTTTGGAAGATTATACTTAAAAGATATGACATGCAACAATTCAAGTGGAAGAGTCTTCACCTAAAAAATTGATGGCCATTTAAAAGTCAAACAATGAAAAAAAT
Organism: Delia radicum; assembly: GCA_021234595.1. Lineage (NCBI taxonomy): Eukaryota > Metazoa > Arthropoda > Insecta > Diptera > Anthomyiidae > Delia > Delia radicum. The sequence continues at coordinate 222,941,489 of CM037851.1, forward strand.
TACTTGAAACTTACAAGAGTTTTTTCATTAAATAAATTTTTTTCTCATAGTTTTTAACTTTCAGATCCAAACCAATATAAAATGGAGTCACTAGAACTGGGAGATTCCCTAAAAAGAACTAGGAGATTCCCTAAAAAGAACTAGGAGATTCCCTAAAAGATTTACTAAAAAAGAATTTTAAATATCGCTGTTTGGTGAAAAGTTGTATGGTGATTTAACAGTGAAACCAAAATATTCAGAATTTTAAACATTTGCAGTTTTCTCCATATGGGGTTTGCGCCTTTTATTGGAATTGAGTTCTGAGAATAGTACTTAAAAAAGGTGTAATTTTATAAAGTTCTATGTATACCAAGTGCACCAATAACGGGATACGAACATCACTAACTTGAAAGGAATTCGCGTAAATTTTTGAAAATGTATGTTTTTTTGCGCTCTTACAGTCACAATTATATTTACACACAGAAAAATAAAGTGCCAACCGATTTAAAAAGTGCTTTTGAATGGTATCAACTAATAAATTCAGCTAGTGCAACAGTATTTGCATTGGATTTCTGAATATTTTGAGTGTTGCAACTAAAATTCAGTTGAATTAACCGAACTTTGTTGTGCAAATTAATGTTAAGTTGTACCAACCGACTGAAATTCAAAATAACCGAATTTGAGTGGTATTAACAGAATTTCAGTTGGCAAATAGCTAAATTATTCTCTGTGTGTAAAATTGGCTAGCGTAAACTGATTGTCTTTGTATATTACACCTTCGAGTCATAACGATTATTTTTTGTTAATTTCAAGTTTTCCGACTTTAACTGAGAAATTCTTTTAATAATCAACTGAGAAATTTTATCGGTGTACACAAACTTTTTTAGGTGAAAAAAAACTAGTTTGTTATAATTTTTATTAAAAATAAAAATTATGTTTTTTTCGACCTTCAATTGTGCAATGAAAATGAAAATTTTTCAAGTTCGAGGCCATACTCTATATTTCTTCATTAGGATATTGTCCTAACATATAATCTATAGAGGTTTTTGTTTTCAAATTTATTATTTGACCCTTTCAGGAATGTGTTGATAGATCTATTTCGGGAATTTTCTAGGTTCCCATCTTCAGAACATGTTTTGAAAGCGGTAACAATCCCATGCCAAACATCAAACATTCATATGAACTAGTTTACTCACTACATGAGAACTAATATACATATGAGTTTGAAGTTAAAGATTATAACCATTGATCAAAAAATAAATTGAAAACTTGTTTGATGTGCAAGGTCCACCTCTGGTGGATATTCAACCCTGCACTGAAACGTCAAACAACAAAATATTTTTGCGCTCTTAAAATTTTTATAAACAAATTATTATTTTCGCCAATATAAATGTAAAATAAACTTTAAAGTGTTACTTTTATTGTTTATTTGTGTTACTTTTTTGTGCTGATGTTTAACCGTATAAGTAATTAACAAAAATAAGAAAAAAAAAAAAAAAATTGTTTACACAACACACCAGTTGCTTGTAACCTAACTTTTTTTTATGGATGCTTCAAAAAGGAGTCTTGAACAAACTTCTCCTGATTTAATCTTTGATAACACTCCAAAAAAACGCACTGCTTTCAACAATATGTTCCGCAATGATGAAAGTGCTACTACATCTTCCAACGCAGCTGCATTAACGAACAACAATACCTCTGCCACAACAGCTGCTATGCCGCCTGCAAATATGAATTGTTTTTCTTGGGATGTATTTGATGAAAAGCTGAACAAGGCGCTTGACTCCAAATTGGAAAATGTTGTAAGGAAAGATGATCTTGCTCCTATATCTACAGAGATCCAGCAATTGCGTTCGGAAAACACTCGCCTTCAAAAAGAATTGCAAAACATGAAAGGTAGAGTGGAATCTGTTGATAAGGCGTTTAGGCGTAACAATATTGTCATAAGTGGACTTACAAGTGAATTTGTGCCACATGCACTTAATGAATTCAAAAAAATATGTGCAGACCCTCATAAAGTTTCCGTAAATGTGGTGGAAGCCAGAAAAATTGGAAAGTCTTTTATCCTTACCCTTAATTCCGCCTTAGAAGTTAACTCCATTTTGGCCAAAAGACGGTTTCTCGTTGGCTCCAGTATTTTTATCGATAAGGATTACACTGCCGTTGAACGGAGCAAACGATACTTCTTACGTCAGATCGGTAAAAATGTAAAACTAGCTGATAAGAATATAAAAGTACGCTATGGGGATCAGCGCATATATGTTTCCGACAAACCTTTTGCCAGTAATGAGGACAAGTTATTGCAAGAAACAAGGAGGATGCTGAATTTTTAAGAAAAATTTTATTTAAAGTGAATTATGAATGCAACATTGTTGTTCGTGACGCACATAATTCTAAAATTATGCCTGTGGCTGCCGCCTCAAATACTTTTACACCCAATTAGCAACTAGAAGTGTGTCGATTGGTTTCATATAATGTGGCTAACTTAAATAGTAAACTTAAATTTGGTAATTTCTTTACATACATAAACAATTTTGATATATTTTTTCTTTATGAGACGCATGTACTTGCCGATAAACGTATACATTTTTCTAGCTTTTTAAGAAACTATGTTCTTTATTGGGTGGATGCCACTAAAATTCATGCCAAAGGGCGTGCTATTGGTGGCTGTTTGTTCGGTTTTAAAAAGAGCATACAGAGTAAATATACATTAAAATTTTGCGAATTACAAAATGGTGTAACTTTATCAGCCAAACTAAATGATGTTTGTTTTCATTTCATTCCGAGCTACATTAATTGCACGATTTTAACAGATTTACAAAACTTATTGAAAATCTAAACGGCGAGCCTTTCTGTATTATTGGGGATTTAAATGCGCGAGTTTCTACTGCACAAACAATTGATGATAATATGTTAGTAAATTCTCCTTTAATCTCCATTTCTCGTAAGTCTAGGGATAATACTATTGATGGAGAAGGAAGAAAACTATTGGCCTTTTTTGGATGATTACGGTGGTATTATAGTTAATGGCCGTATGGCGGGTGATTCTGAGGGTGAGTTTACTTTTTGTGGTGTTATGGGAAGTTCGGTTATTGATTATTGTATTTGTTCTCCTGATGTGTTGAAGCTGCTGTCTGACTTCCAAATACCAAGTAAGCCTTTTTCGGATCACATGCCCATAGTTGTGTCATTATGCACAAAAAATAACTTTTCTCAAGGGAATTGGAACTCCCACAGAAACTTCCTTGGCTTCCTAAAAATATTGTTAGATACTTAAATACCCTTGAGGGTCTTTCTGATCTTGATTATTTACATTCAAACTTACCTATTCAGGAAAAGGTTAATATTTGCACTGGGAAAATTCGTACGGCTGCTGGTGCGAATATTGTGAAAAAACGTTTTGATCCCAAACATAAATGGTACGATTCGCAATGCGAACATTTTCGTAAAAATATGCTTGAAAAGCTTAATAGTTATCGCACTTCTAATACGGACTGTGACAGAAAATCTTATGTCGAAAGTAGATCAATGTATTCTAGATTGTGTTATGAAAAAAAGTTAAAATTGAAGATTGTAAACATCGAAAAATTGAATAATGTAAAGAACGGTAGCGAATGGTGGAAACTGGCGAATTCGATGAAAAGTTGCTGCCCTAGGGTAGGTAACAATTTGGGCATTGTTGATTTTTATGATTATTTTAAATCGCTTTTGTTTGCTTCGGATTTTGAAAATGAAGTTTTATGGACCTCACCGAATATAATTGACCCTTTTCTTGATTCTCCTTTTGAAGTGAGAGAACTTGTTTTATTTTTGAAAACTGTCAAACCAAATAAGGCTCCCGGTCAGGACAGAATTAGTTATGAGTTCTATAAAAATGCTCCAGATAGTTTTTTGAATGAGATTTTGTCATTATTAAATTTTATTTTTCTTCATGAGGAAATACCTGATTCTTTCCGGAGCTCTGTTATAGTACCACTATTTAAGAAAGGCGACATTAATATTGTTTCCAACTATAGGGGGTTATCTCTTCTCGATACAATGTATAAGATGTTCACTGGTTTGTTACTCGCACGTATAAACAGCTGGTTAGATTTTAACGGTACTATAAATGAGTACCAGGCTGGGTTCCGCAGGGAATATTCAACAATTGATAATTTATTCAATTTAACCAGTATTGTAAATTTGGGTTTTAATCAAAAACGGAAAACGTTTGCATTTTTTGTAGATTTTTCTTCGGCTTTTGATATTATCCCACGCAATTCGTTATTCTATAAACTTTGTCGTTTAGGGCTTTCTAGTAAAATAGTTCGAATATTGCGCAAATTGTATGAAAATACACATAGCCGTGTTTGGGATGGTAGTTCTCTATCTGATTCCTTTAAAGTTTCGCAAGGCGTTAGGCAAGGGTGTTTGTTAAGCCCAGTTTTGTTCTCCCTCTATCTGAATGACCTGCCTGATTGTTTACCTGGCGGTATTACTGTTGCTGGCACAGTTGTAAAAGTACTATTGTATGCGGACGACATTGTGCTATTGTCTGACTCACCCACAGATTTACAAAACATGATTGATGCCTTATATATTTACTGTGTTAATTGGGGTCTAAGAATTAATCTAGACAAGTCTAAAATCATGATATTTAGAACGGGCGCTAGGTACAGTAGTAGGCTTTCATGGAAGTACGGCAACAATCAAATAGACGTAGTTAATGAATATAAATATCTTGGGGTGATCATTACATATAACCTATCGTTAAAAAACACCTTGAAGCTAAACTTGCTTCGTCGAAGATAGCTATAAATGCCACTTGGTTAGGATATATTCACCATCCAAAAATTAATTTTTCAAACAAATTGAAAATTTTTAATACGGCTGCAAAATCTATTTTGTTTTATGGGGCCCAATTGTGGGGTTTCCTTAGATTTGAGGAAGTTGAAAAATTATTAAGATATTTTTTAAAGAAAATGCTGTACCTACCAATGAACACTCCTAATTATATGTTACATATCGAAACAGGATTGCCTCCATTGTATTTGGAAACTTTAGGATTGCATTTTAATTATATTAGGAAAGTTCTCAACCTTTCCATGAATAGACTACCCCGTTTGTTGGCTGAGGAAACTATACGAAAAAACACTTTTGGTTTCCGCATTGGAGGTCTCTATATACCGACTGCGGGATAAGTTTAGACAATGAGACTTGGAGAATAAACATACTTCATCAACACGAACTTATAATGAATAATTTAAGATCTTTGGAGTACAATAATTTTGTAACTTGTGCAAGAAACCCGCGTTTTGGACTTCATGATATGTATCCAACTTTGAACTATGACATTCCGCCGTATTTCCGGGACGGTAATTCGGCTTACTTTGTAAGCTTGATAATGAAGGCCAGGGGCGGCCTATTAAATTTAGGTTCGCGTGCTTCATATGGAGGTAAGGCGAGTTTATGCACTCTGTGCAATTGTAATGAACAGGAAAACACAGATCATTTAATTGGTAAATGTCCCATATTTTCTGGGTATCGATATACCTTCTTTGGTAAAAGATTTCTCTCTAGTAATGAAGTTTCTAACTTATTAAACGGCGAAAATTACATGCTCTTATACAGATTTTTATCAAGTTGTTTAAAATATAGAGAACTTATCATATCTGAATTTAGATAAGTTGCAAATTTGTAAATTTTGTAAATTTTGTATTTAATAGAATTTTTAATTTATTATGCCAATCAGACACACAACATATAATGTTATGTCTTCCCATGATTTAATCATTGTAAACATCATTGTATTTGGAAAAAATTTTTAATTTGATATTGTTTAAAAATAAAAATCAAATCATTCATTCAATACACGTTTTTTGTTTTTCTCTCCTTTTTTGTTTAGTTTGTAAACAAAACAGGGGAAGTAAACTAGGCGGTACTTTGCCTTTTATACAAGTTTGTTATAATTTTTATTAAAAATAAAAATTATGTTTTTTTTTCGACCTTTAATTGTGCAAAGAAAATGAAAGTTATTCAAGTTCGAGGCCATACTCTATATTTCTTCATTAGGATATTGTCCTAACATATAATCTATAGAGGTTTTTGTTTTCAAATTTATTATTTGACCCTTTCAGGAATGTGTTGATATATCTATTTCGGGAATTTTCTAGGTTCCCATCATCAGAACACGTTTTGAAAGCATTAAATTTGGTTTTAATTACATTTTTTATGAAATTAATTTTACTTAAAATATTTTTATATAGCCTAAAAAGTGCATTTTGGGTGAAGTTTAAATTTTTTTGAATACACGCAAAAAATAAAAAGTGGAAAATTAACTAAAAATAGCGTATAAGTTACCTAGGTTTATTGTATAGAATACAAATTAAAAAGTTTTTCGACAAGTTATACAAACAACTTCAGCAAAAAGTTGTTAAATAAAACTACTCACATTTATACTTTAGACTGAAAACATATAAAATAAATCACTCGATTTCCTCCACCCCTTCTGATTTCAACTAAACTTGGTATAGAAGATGCGCATCATATACTAATAACCTCGTCCAAATGTAAGCCAGCTAATCTAAGCGGATCTTGAAATGTTTCTTTTCCAAATATGAAAAATATTCGAAAATTTTAAAAAAGTAGTTGTACTTAATATTCCATATCTTTTTAACGGATTGAGCTACGAGAGTCATTGATAGCTCCACATATTAAGTTGGCAACGGTATAGAAGAATAATTTATAATTAACATATATATATTTTTTTTTAAATTTTAGAAAACCCGTTTATTGAATTACAGCGTTTTGAACCACAGATTTAAAAAAACTGCATTTTGAATTTTTTTTGAACCAGTAAAACCATAATATAAGTACCTTTTAAATGACTCTTGTAGCTTAAAGAATAGTGTCAATTATATGTAACTACTTTTGCAAAATTTTAATTTTTATTTTTTTCAATAAATTATTTTTTTATGTAAATCTTTTTTTCTACTACATTTAGTATCTTTTTTTTAATTTGTATCCATAACTTTGAATTCTGTAAGAGCTCCACGTGTTAATTTGGCAACGGTATATTGGAATAAATTATAATTAACATATCGCACTTGATCAACAAGAGGGTATTAACTCAAAATTTTAAAATTTTCAGTAGAGTCAAAAAACTATTTATGGCCACTAGCTTGTCCCGTTAAACAGCGTTTTTGCGATTTCGTTGTAGTAACAGCACTCGAACGACGCTTATTAAAGCCCTTAACAATAATAGTTCAGCATAAAAATTTTTGAAGTTGATCTTCAGTTCCCTACCAGCGATTTTAATTTGCGGTTCTAGTACATTTTGCCTAAAAAAAAGTTTCGACGATTTTTTTCAAATGTGTCTCAAAAGTTTCGTATTTTAGCCCTTTTTAAGAAAAAAATAATTTAAAATTTTTGGTAGAGTAATTTTGGACCACTGGAAGATGTTTTAGTTTTCATCAAGCTAATTTTCTTACAATATTTTCTTTAAATTTTTGCATTAAAACACTCAAAATCTTTTCATATATGACCTGTATTTCAAAAACATGTATTGTAAGATTAAAAATGTAATATCTTGAAAAAAAAGGTAATATCTTGAATTTTACAGATTTTTCTCGCGTTTAGCGAAAAAAAAAAAACATTTTTAATCTTACAATAAACGTTTTGGAAATACAGGTCATATATGAAAAGATTTTTAGTGTTTTAATGCAAAAAGTTAAAGAAAATATTGTAAGGAAATTTACTTGATAAAAATTAAAACATCTTCCAGTGGACCAAAATTACTCTATCAAAAACTTTAAATTATTTTTTTCTTAAAAAGGACTAAAATACGAAAGTTTGAGCCACATTTGAAACAAATCGTCGAAACTTTTTTTTTGTCAAAATGTACTAGAATCGCTAATTTTAATCGCTGGTAGGGAACTGAAGATCAACTTAAAAAGTTTTGATGCTGAACTTTTATTGTTCAGGGCGTTAATACGCATCGTTTGAGTGCTATTACCGAAAAATTTTTTCTATCGGGACACGCTAATGGCCACATTTTAACAGAATTTAAAAATTCAAACATATCATAATAAGCAAATTCCATTTGAAAATATATATACATTGTTTATGTTTAAAATTTTACCACTCATTGCAAAAAAAAATCAATTTTTTGAGTTAATACCATTTTTTTTTGAAATTTTATCGATTTAAATTTATAGAATAAAACAAATTTTATCAACAAAACAGTATCAACTCAAAATACAACCAACTATAAATAAAACAGTTTGATTATTTTTAACATAAAAAAGGCTCAAATCAAAATAATACCTTTTTTATGAAAATATACGATTCATTTCTATTTGAACTTGTGTATTAACTCGAAATAATACCTTTTTGTTGAAATAAAGGTAATCACTACATTATCATGAAAATGTTCTCAAAAGTGGTTTTCGAGATGAAAGAGTAATCGGAATACGTTGAAATTTTTACAATAGATAGATATTGATGTTGTTAGTTGATTTCTTGAAAAAAGTGATATATTAAAAATTTTGAGTTAATACCCTCTTGTTGATCAAGTGCGATATATATTTTTTTAAATTCAATAAAACTGTTTTTTAATATACAGCGGTTTAAACCGCGGAAAATGTATATTACCTTAAAAAAAATATTTGTTTGTTTATTTCATTTAAAGCATGACAACAGTGGCTTTAATAAGATGTATTAATTAGAGATGGGCACGTGATTGAACTTTGACTCACACTCACTCACGCTCACGTGAGAATAATTCCACTCACGTGATTAAATTTTGATTTTACTCACACTCACGCATGATCACGCGTGATTCACGTAAATCACGCAAATTCACGAAAAAAAATCTTTCCGAAAAATAAGAAAATGTAAAAATCAAGGTAAATTGTCAATGTTTGTTTAACTTAAAATTGCTCATAATATGCAATTTCGTTATATATTTTGAATTTTAAAGACCTAACAATTTTAAAAAGGTGATAAAATTAAAGAAAATATTAAATAAAAGCAAACCACAATTTTTTGGTTAAATTCTACTCACGCACACTTACTCACGCAAAAGTTGAATCACTCACGAAGAATTTTTTTCTATTCACACTCACCCACGTTCACGTGAGTAAAATAGCGTTTCTCTCACACTCAAGCATGATTCACGCAAAATTCTGCCTACGTGCCCATCTCTAGTAGCAATAGATCACATAACTTTTACCGTTTAAAATATATGGACGATTAAGTACGACTACTTTTGCTAAATTTTCGATTTTTTTTTCATATTTTAAAACGCGATAAAAAAAATTTGTACGATGACATATATATATAAGACACTTGCCTTCCATACCCAGTTTGGTTTAAACTGAAGGGGGTAGAGGTCAAAAATTTATGGTTTTATATGGAATGACTTTGTAAACTTTCTATATGTTGCACAGTGGTATATTACAAAATTTTTGGAAATAATTCGGCCATTTCTTACTTAGTGGTCCGATTAAAATGAAATTTGGAACAGGCATAAGTTATGTAATATTAAGCCTTAGTTTTGATTTTGAACCTTTCAAACCTTCGGGGCGGAAATAACTTCGGGGCGGACTTTTTTCATATAAAACTTTAAGTGCTCGCCATTTTTTGTTTCTAATCCGATTTTCAAAAAATTTGCTAGTGTAGATTAACAAAAAACATGAGTACATGTGTGGGCTATCTGTAAAAAATAATGCAATATCTTGTTCCACTCAAAAACTAAATTCGTTTAAAGTAGACATTAAAAAAAAGCAAAATTTCTGTGATTTTTTTCCCCAAAAAGCACCAACAGCCTTTTAACTCCAGACAAATATTTTCTTTCTGAACATATAAAGTGTGCATACTATTCTGAAAGGTCTTTTTATATAAAAGCTTTATACTTTCCCCCCTGATAGAAAACTTCTTCAATAGAAAACTAAATTTACAACATTATTTTGTGAAGTATATTTTGAAATGAACTCAATTTTTAAAAATCTTGAAAACATATTTATGTTGACTAGAAACCGTTGATACTAAACACAAAATAAGATTGAAGCTTAAACTTAAAAAAAAAAACTTTAAACTTGGTCCAAGGACATACAGTATTCCAAAAGGATACCTTGAATGGACATCGCCTTAACTTAAAAACATATGTACGGATTTTTATGAAATTCGGCAGAAAGATTATTTTAGTAGTATTAGCAAAGACCTTAAGTTTAATCAATATATGTTGTAGTTTAGGTGCATTTTCGCTCAATTTCGCGTTTTTCAAAAAACAAAAATCGCCATTTCTTCTTAAGTGCAAACACAAAAAAGATAATTTTTCGACTGTAGTTATATTTTGGTAAGAGGAATAATTTATGCCTAAACTTATTATTTTTTATAGATTCGTGTTTGTGATTCGCTTTAAATATATTTTGGCTCATATCGCCTAAAATAGGCAGTGAAAAATTTTCTGCTGTATGAAAAATATTGTTTATTTTAAGTGCTGAACAAGTGGTATAAATTTCATTGCAACACAACTTAGGTCGGCTTGAGGGTTAAGCGAAGTTCGCTATAAGCGAGGTAATACACAAGGCTACACATAGGTTCAAATTATTCGTAACATATATATGACACTAGAGTCGTCCTTCGTTGTATGGGCGAAAAATAAAAATGAGATTTTGACTGACGCGTTGGACTGTTACACAAATGGTCCCTGGTTCGATTCCCGGAGACGACAACATCAATTTAGAAAAATAATATGTATGAGTTTTCTATCACTTATATGTATCGCTGCGCCCACCTTCGGTGTTCCCATTGCACTTAACCCCACCGAAGTAAAATAATGAATCAGGGCTATGAAACAAAAATCTTCAATGAATTCGCCAACTCTTCATCAGGTGGCGATCAACAACTGTTCTAAGACTTATCATCTCACGCAATTACAGTGTTGCCATATTTGAAGCCCTTCATCTTTCACCACCTTTCATCTCTCCACTATCCCCTTTCCAAAAAAAGCAATACATTAATTAATAGGAAGAATTTTTTGAGTGTTGCTTTTCTTTTTTTTAAAAAAAAAAAAAAAAAAAACATGTTAACCTGGGGTCAAATATGATCCACGTAAGAAAAATGCAGCTTTGTGGCAAAATTTATAAATAAAATAAAAAAAGGAATAATTCAATTTATATTTATTCTAAAAAATTTTCGTTAACCGTTTCTAGTCTTCGACTAGGTCAATTTAGTAAAAATTAGAACTTAAAACTTTTCCATAATAATAATTGTGAGGGAAAAAAAAATTTACACTATTAAATTAAAAATACGTTTTTCAAAAATACTCCTGAATATGTACAAAAAAATCAATTTAAATATGAATACAAATATCTGAATTTATACTAAATAATTAATTTTAATTAATTTTAAAATGTAAATAAATTACAATTAGAAACATAAACAAAAATTTATTTTGTCATCTTTGTGATTTTTGACTCTTTAAAATACGAGGGTCAATTGTGACCCCATGAAAACACAGATTAACTATGAACACGAAAAATTATACTTTATAATAAAGTTATTACAATTATATAAAATAGCATACAGTGTATGCTGCATACACAATAACATTGATGAAATATTACAAGAATCTTGTTAAAAAAAGTCTATACAAATTTAAAAAAACGTTAAAATCCGCTAGAATCAAAATGCTCTAACAAAAATTTTTGCCAATGGATATCCGTAATACTTATGTTATTTAATATTTGGGATGTGTTTAATAAAACATTTGACAGCAAGAACTAGTTTTTTGGTTTTTGTTGAATAAAATTTTCAAAAATGTAAAAAAGTAACTTTTAGGTACACTCCAAATATATGTGCATTTTTTTGACTCCAAGTTAGATTAAGTTAGCGATGGGAAATCAATATTTTTTATCTGAGTAGTTGTTATTGAACCTAACACAAAAATTATATTACATTTTTAAATTTAGACAAAAATTTTTTTTTTTTTTATATTTGGTAAATTTTTCCAAGGAGGCCTGATATTCAAGGGCGATGCGGGAGACATTCCCGTTATACTAGCACTCTAATTTTTTGCATGGTGAATTTTTGTACCCAAATAAATATTTTAAGAGAGGGGCAGCCCCAAAAATCGTAAGTTGAAAAATAAGGACCACCCTAATGTGACACTATGCAAGAAAAGATTTAAGTTTTCAAATGAAATATTTTTTCTGAGGGTAAACACGCCAATTGTTTGCACATATTAATGGTTTTTTAGTTCCTTCTTAATCTTCCAGCGATTTTAAAAAATACTCGTGTCATACGTAATTTTTTTCAGTTATATGGGTGGTGGGCGTGTCAGTTGCACAATTCCGCCCATTTTTTTAAAAAGCTGAATCTTGGTCGAATAACAACTTCTACCAAATTTCATAGATCTAAGATATTGAGTTTTGTCCTTTAAAAATGGTGATATTTTATATTGAGAAGGTGGCTCCATAAATTATGTATTAAATTGAGGTTGGGAAACTTTGCATTCATATCATTATCATCCGAAAATCACTTTTTAACTACTTTTTAATTAGGTGAACTTATGTTTTGCAACGATGTGTATGTCCAATTTTTACCTAAAAAAAAAATCCAAAAAATTGTAAAAGCTACACTCATAAAAAACCAGCACAACTAGTTGAAAATTTGCTAACATAACGGAAAATAGTGAATGTATTTAAGACCGCATTTTCAGTGAGTTAAGAGTCAAAGTCTGCTAAATTAAGCGAGATAAAACAAAAATGGCAAAGTTTTAGCTGCGATGAAAACTTGACCTTTGATTTAAATGCTGTGCAATAAATAAAATTGTGAAAGCATTTTAAGTATTCATTTATGGCATCTTAACGCAATTTCAATTTTCTTTCAAGATTTTTCCTTTTAAAACCATTTTTTTTTACCCTTTCATTTATAAATCTTAGTGCTTTCTAAAAAAAAAAACGAATTTTTCAAGTGCACTGGCATTTTAACGTTTAAATGGAATTTATTATAAACGTAGTGGGCGTTTGTATCCTTTCTTTTTTTTTCTGTTGGTACTTATTACATATAAATTTGTCTGAATATAAAATTTCATGCTAAAGGACATGACATTTATAGTTTTAAAAATAAGAACTGAAAAAAAACTAAAGGGAATTTATTTTATTTTAATAGTTAACTCTATTGCACTAATATATGGTGGTTGATATTCTGTATTAAAACTACATTAACAAGGACGTCATTAACACTCATACATTTGGTGGCCATTGTCTCCTTCGACAAGGAGAAAACTAATTGAAAGGACTTTGAAAACTGAAACCGTAAACATGACATTTACAATAAAGTAAGTTTTAGTTTTTTCAACAAAAACCATATTATAAACATATAAAACCACAATAATGGGTATAGTAATTATGAAAAATGTTTGTTAAAAATAAAAAATAATAAAAAAGATATTAATGATATACCCTCTTCTGCGATACAGTGAACGAAATTTAAATAGTTGCACATAGTTTTTTTTTTTTTGCAATATCGTAGAAAAAGCAAATATCTCTATGCATTTTTTTTTCCATAACTAATAGTAAATTAAATACTTAATTAAAACATTGCTTCAGTTTTAAGAAAAATATTTATTTAATATAAAAAATATATAAAAAGGCTTATATTAGTGCGAAATTTAAATTTAGTCATTTCTCCTTTTTTGTTTTGTATGACATCGAAGAAACGGGTTGGTATTAATTCTACTAAATTTTTAGTGTTCCAACATCAATATCCAGGTTTGTAAAATGGTCAATTTTAATTTCTTAACTGTGCTATATTACTTTCCGTTGGCATAAACAGTTCTTGACAAGTCCTTGAAGCCCATAAAAAAAAATGATTTTGTGACCTAAGAGACATGGATACTGTCATTATCCTGCTTAAATGTCATGTTTTTGTCAAAATTGTCCTCTAAATAGCTTTCCAAAACCTCTTCCAACATTTCTACATAAGTTTTAGAGTTAATTTTCGTAGAAATAAAACATAAGCGAATTTTTCCATAATAGCCAAAACCGCCATAAACCATGATGCTGCCTCCACCAAAGTTTCTGCTTATTCCGGGTGCGTTTGGTTTTTGAATATTCTGCCAGTAATGACTGATCCCATCCAATTAAATTTTGTTTCGTCGGAAAAAATTATATTTTGCCATTTTAGCCATAAAAAAATGGGTATATTGCCGGAAGATTTAGCCATTAAATTTTTCCCTAGTAATTTTTTTCTTACACATTTTGCAGTTAATTTCATACAAAAGTGCTTAAATTTTTACGATTTTCAAAACAATATTTTCAATTTTTGACATGTAATTTTCGTATATACTTTTTACATTCGAATTAAAATGATTTTCTTACAGTTATATTAGTTTTTTGTTTTTATATACATCGAGATTATTTTTATGTTATTTTCAATTTATAACGAGCTTTCAACCTCCGTATATTTACAAAAATAAAGCAAATCAAACATATTAGCTAGGTTGATACTAGTATTTCGATCTGGCTAAAGATCTCATCAGAACCCGAAGTTTTAGAAAAGCTAGAGCCTATATAATAGGCAGAACTTTAACAAAAAACCTATTAATAATCAATGTTGCTCCATTCTTGTCTTCTTAGTAATCAACCACGTGGTTAGGTCTTTTCCTAACAAGCATCATGACGTTACTAAATTTTGAAGACCAAAAATGTTCTATTTATATAAAAAATTTTTAGTGTGTACTCTGGCTCAAGTAATATTTTTTTACAGTTATATTAGTTTTTTGTTTTTATATACATCGAGATTATTTTTATGTTATTTTCAATTTATAACGAGCTTTCAACCTCCGTATATTTACAAAAATAAAGCAAATCAAACATATTAGCTAGGTTGATACTAGTATTTCGATCTGGCTAAAGATCTCATCAGAACCCGAAGTTTTAGAAAAGCTAGAGCCTATATAATAGGCAGAACTTTAACAAAAAACCTATTAATAATCAATGTTGCTCCATTCTTGTCTTCTTTTCTTTTTATAAAAATTTACCAAAAATATTTTAGAAATTTGAAAAACATTTAAGTTTAAATAGTACTTTTGTTAAATTTGTGTTAAAACTTATTATTCTTAATAATTTACATTCAAATAATTGAGTTTTATGGCGTTTTCTTTTCTGGCAAAAATGTCAAATTTTTTTTGCACTTTGCCCTCAAATTACCTTTTTGTGTTCTTTTCTAAAATAAGGTAAACACTCTGAGAGGGTGCCGTGTTTCTTTCTGAAAATGTTGCCTTATAAAAGGCAAAAAATGCAACATTTTCTGCCCTCAAAAAATTTACAGGGTTGGATGTTGCCCTGTTTTTTGGTTTATCAATCTCATATGTACACTCATAATAATCCATGCTTAAAAATACAAATATATTTTTCGTAAATTTTTTTTCGTAGAATGTACAAACATTTTGTTTATATTACAAAACTTTTGTATAAAACAAATTATATAAATTTCCAAATTTCGTAAAAAATACAAACATGATTTCGTAATATTTTTTTAGTACATTGTACAAAAATTTGTAATGTTACAAATATTACATATGGATGTTGATGTGGTTAGAGGTCGGATTTGCAATCAGAAGGTTGCGATTTTTTTTGTTTATTAATGTTTTTTAAATTTCTATGTTTTATTTTTTATTTTTTATTTTTATTTCATTATTACTATTTTTGTGTTTTGACATAAATGGATATTTTGTATTTTGTTTAATAAAGAGGATCCTAAAATAAGTTAAAGAGGACCCGAAAACACTACTTCCACTTTATTTGCCGGGTTTAGTATGAAATTCAATAAAACAAATATTTAAAAAGATAAAATATTTAATAATAAAATGCAATTAGTTTGAAATTGTTATTTAAGTTTTTTATTATTATTATTTTATTATTTTTTTATTTTGTTTTTTAATATATTATTTGATATATTTATAAAAAAATTATATTATTTTATTTAGTTCAATAAACATAATAAAAATATTTAATTGATATTTTACCTTTTTATTAAATATTTGTAGCATATTTTTCTAGTTTTCATAAAAATTTCATAATATTTTCGACTTAAGTTCCTTTTTAGTTTGTTGTATTGCATCAGCTACTTTGGTGCAAATGGTAGAGGGGTCTACTTCAACACAGCAGAACGTCACTGAAATCGTGAGTTCGATTCTGGTGTGGCACCATTACATTTTTTTTTTTAATTTTAAAATAAACCCGTAAGGTATGCACCACATTTTATTTAAAAAAAAGTTTTTACAAAACTTTACGAAATGTGATTTGTATATTCTACAAATTTTTTCGTAATGTCAAAATAACCAAAACTTTCGTAAAATGAACAACGGTTTTCGTGTATTTTACCTATAGATTATTATGAGTGTATATATTGCAAAGTTTTTGGCGAGAAAACTCTCACCGTGGTAGCAGAGTGGTAGTGTGCTAGCTTCTGACACAGAAGATCCCGAGTTCGAACCCATATTGGTATCACATTTTTTATACACTCATAATAATCTATAGGTAAAATACACGAAAACCGTTGTTCATTTTACGAAAGTTTTGGTTATTTTGACATTACGAAAAAATTTGTAGAATGTACTAAATGTACTAAAAAAATATTACGAAATCATGTTTGTATTTTTTACGAAATTTGTAAATTTATATAATTTGTTGTATACGAAAGTTTTGTAATATAAACAAAATACAGGTATCCCTCGATTTACGCGGCACGTTGGGACCGGAAGAAAACCGCGTAATTCAAAACCGCATAAATAAAGGTTCTATATCAATACAAAATTCTGTTTTGGGACCAGCAATATAATAAACCGCGCAAATTGAAAAACTAACTTCATACAAAATTCAAATTTGGGACCGAAAATCCGTGTTAAAAGAAAAGCTTATTAATATAATTTAAATTAAATTTATTTTATTTGTACTTTTCAATAGTTATAACAAAATATTATTTGTAAAAATAGTATATTTAAACTAGCTTCAAAAAAAAATTCCAAATTTATAAATTAACAAAAAATAACAAAAATTTTATAAAAAAAACTTCATTCCGGCTTTTTAAATCAACAAAACATAAATTAATAAAAACAAAACAAAAAATTCATAAAAAAATATAAAATATACATATTGCTAATCTTCACAGATTTCGTCATAGTTAAAATCTTCAGAGTCTTTGTCATAGACTACTTTTTCAGAGTCTTTGTCATAGTTACCGTCTTCAGAATTTTGGTCACAATTAACGTCTTCGTCCACTTTAAAGAAGTCTGCTATGCGCTTTTGCTTTTTTGCTGTTCCTGTTGTTTTAAAAGTTCTTCGTATGATGCCAACGATTTTTTTATTGAACACTGAAATAAATCTGATCGATTTGTACAAGGGTCATTATCAGTGGAAAATGTTATCAAATCCTGAGCCATTTGTATAAAAGTTTTTAACTTAGAAGAATCAAAATCTGGATTATCCTCACTATCACTTTCGTCTTCAGTTGATTCATCGGGGTCCGTGGCTAATTCAATGAGATCTTGTTCTGTCAATTCTGGAACATCATTTATCATCTCCAATATATCCTCATCCACAATGTTTTCAAATAATTCAGATGTTTCAATTACTTGTAGTATTTGAGCAACTTCCGCTGTTAACGGAGTAACAACATTATCATTAGGAAAATCAAAACCACAACAAATTGTTTATTTTTTATTACCTTTAAAGTTTTTTTACACTGCAAATTAAATTTAACCTCTTCTTTTTTGCAAACAGCTGATAATGTTTAAAAAAAAATGGTGTAATGCGCGCAATTAGAGGGTTGCCACTATTTTCAAATCCCGTTATACTAAAAACGCGTAAAAAACGCGTTATACAGAAAAATGGTCACTATTATAAAATCGCGTTATATCGAAACCGCGCAAATAAAGTACCGCGTAAATCGAGGGATACCTGTATTTGTACATTCTACGAAAAAAATTTTACGAAAAATATATTTGTATTTTTAAGCATAGATTATTATGAGTGCAGTCACAGCACTTATCCAAAACAGTGTGTCATACCACCTCTTCAAAAACCCTCCAAAAAGGCACAACAAAAATCAATTTTAAAATTACTTTATTTTGTCTATACCCAACAAAAAACTATAACATTAAATTCATTATAAGAAAAGTACATAAACTAGACAAAGAGTCCGGATATTCAAAATGTAGATTTTTTGCAAGTTTTTTCTTTATTTGCTAACATTGGTATTATTAAACAATTTCTACGAATTTTTATGTTCCAACAGTTCTAAAAAGCACTTAATGAACATTTTAATTTGGTATGCTACATTATAATTCTAGTTCACAATAATATCTTTATAAAAAGAAGGAGCTGCAACAATTCAGTACAAGATATTTGGAACCAATACGCAGAAATTTTGCAATTTGTTTCAAGTTTTTAAATAAGTTTGGTAGTGATAATACATGTGTAAAATCGCCATTCATATCATATAGATAGCTCAATTTATCTAATAATCTACCATTTTTTTAATTATAAAAAAATTTAGATGTTTAAAAAACAAAATTCAAAAATGATTAAACCTTTTCATATAATTTTTATGAAAAAATGTATTAAGAAAATGTTTTATTTATTAATTCAGTAATGTTCAGTATACATATTTTCTCAGTGTATAAAACTATACACAAACTTAGCATTTTTTTTTGCATTTTCTTGAAGCGCTCTAAGCATTTTTTATTTAACTTACGGTAACACTTGGCGTATGAGTGTTATTTATTTTAATATTAAAATTAATAACACTCATACGACATGTATAACTAACAAAGAACTTACATGCAATCTTATCGAAATCGGGGTCTCATGCAGAGTATGTATTTGAACACCACGGAATGCTAATTTTTGTTTTTTTTTTTTTCTTGTATCAACGTACACGAAAGACAAAAAAAAAACACAAAAAATGTTTCTTTTCCAATTGTTTTCATTTGTAAATAAACCTCACATCTCATTCTAATGAGTATGGTATGGATTGTATGATCTGCTTGATTCTCGATCGTAAAATTAAAAATGAATCGTAAACAGTTTGCGTCTTTTTTAACGTGAAAAAAAAATGTATTTTCTTTTCATGACAAAAGGAACGGTAAATAAAAAAATGAATGTGTTTTCCAATGTATGTATAATGATAATTCTTATTATGTTGTTGATGATAATGTTTATGATACTTATTTGTTCTTTTTCATAATTCTGTTGCAAAATTGTCGTTAATAAATATTTTATATAAGTACAATTAAATGTAAAACACAAAATTAATATTAATAAAATGGATACAGATTTTAATAATTGTATTATTGTTAATTGAAAATTAAAAATATACAGTGACCAATATTATTGATCAATTTTGAATTTTATCGTCAGTGAGTAAAGTGCTAGAAAAAGTAATAAAAGAAAAACTGACAGATTTCATTGACTCCAACCGTATATTACCGCCTCAACAATTTGAGTTTCGTGAACAACATAACACAGTTCAACCCCTGTTTAGAATCAGAAAATCAGTAGAATTAAAATTTAATGCTGGAAAATCAACTGGAATGGTTCTTTTAGATATCAAGGCTGCATTCGACTCTGTTTGGCACAATGGGCTTATAAACAAAATGTCAAAATTGAATTTTCTTATTGGTTTGATTAAAATTATACATAGTTTTCTTTCTGATCGTATTTTTTTGCGTTTATCTTGGATCAAGTTTTTCCAGAGACTACGATATAGTCTGCCCGCAAGGTTTCTGCCTGTCACCTACACTTTATAACATATACACATCAGATTTCCCATCTTTAGAGGGATGTACAACTTCAATATTCGCTGATGATACAGAAGTACTTAGTAATGGTATTCTTGCAGCAGATGTAGTAGCAAATTTACAATCTTCGATGCTAAACGCCACAAACTATTTTTGCAAAATGGAAAATATTAGTAAACACGCAGAAACCCCAAGCAATATATTTTACTCGTAAACGTAAACCATGTTTTATTCCCTCAACACGCTTGAAATTCAACAATGATGAAATAAATTGGGAAAATAAAGTCTAGGAGTTATATTGAAACCAAAATTAAATTTTAAAGATCACATTCCTTATAAAGGGTGTTTTTTTTATAGAGGTATATAACTTTGAAATGGAGTAAAACATAGATGAATTTTTTAAATTGAAATGAAATCTACTTTATTCGAAAGATATTCTTCTGGCATTATAATTTAAATATGACTTCTGGTATATGACCGCCACGGCGGCGCGGACTTAGTCTAATCTGGATTTCCAATTTTCGATGACTTTTTCCAACATTTGTGGCCGTATATTCGCAATAACGCGGAGAATATTGTCCTCCAAGTAGTCAATCACATATCCTCACAGAAAATAGTCCAGCGGCGTTATATCGCACGATCCTGGAGGCTAATTCACGCGTCCGAAACGTGAAACTATGCGGTAACCAAACGTTTCCTTCACACAGAGAAATAAAGTGCCAACCGAATTGAAAAGTGTATTTTAATGGTAACAACTTCTAAATTTAGTTAGTATAACGATATTTACATTCGTTTTTTGAATATTTTGGGTGTTGAAACTAAAATTTAGTTGAATTAACAGAACCTTGTTTTGAAAACTAATGTTCAGTGGTACCAAACGACTGAAATTCGTAATAACCGAATTTAAGTCCTAGTAACCGAATTTCAGTTGGCAAATAGCAAAATTTTTCTCTGTGTGTTCAATACATCAATTATGGCACGAGCTGTGTGTCATGTTGCGCCGTCTTGTTGAAACCACAGCTCTTGCACATCATGGTTGTTCAATTGATGAATTGATCTTTCCGCAAAATCTTTCATAAAGTGGATGGACACATATCCAATTCCTGTGCACGATGGCGGATAGACTGATTAGGATCTTCCTCTACGCTACGCTCTAAAGCAGCAATGACTTCTTCTGTACGACGTCTCTGTGGATGCATATTATCATTTAGAGTAAACGTGGTGCGAAAACGTTCCATAGTTAATCGAATAAATGATGCCACGATTTTCAAAATAAATGAAACCACACTTAGAATACTCTGTATGTAAAAACCACTGCAAATGTAGTTAAAAACAAATGAAATTTCACTTAAAAAACGGACGACTTACATTTTATTAAATTCAACTAACATTGTCATTTGTTTTTTAATGTTCAAAAATGACTAACAATTGTAGTAAAAATGAACCACGTGGTTGTAAAAAATAAACAAAAATTTATTTTTTTAAATAACAAAAAAACTACTGTAAAAAATGATTATTAAATTATAAAACAGTCATTTGATGTTGTTTGTTTTTTTTATGAACTACAAGGTTAGTAAAAAATTGAATTTGTTCTACAAATGACTAACATTTACATTAAAAATTAAGAAAACTGTATTACAATCCAAACAACTACATATTTTTAAAGCAGAAGTTCCCTGAGTGCATGATTTTCAAAATAAATTTGCAAAATTTGGAAGAGTTGTTCGGGCGCCAGTCTATTCATGTTGAAATGCCAAGCCAAGCTAAACATGAATCACTTGACAACTGACAAAATGGCCGCCAGTTAAAAAAGTGTTGCCAACTTAAAGTTCTATACCTGTATAGAAACACCCTTTACAATAAACAAAATTAATATAAACATCAAATTACTCTATGCACTCATAAATAGGAACTCAATTCTCTCATTGGAAAACAAACTTATAATTTTTAAAGTAATTTTTCAATCTATCATGTTCTATGAAGCTCCAGTGTGAGCTAAATCTGCCAAATGTCATCTGCAAATATCTCAAAACAAATTTTAAAATTACCTCAGCACTTTCCTACTAGAAGACTACACTATTTAGTTAACATGGAAATGATTGAACAAAAAATTAATTAAATTGTTGAGAACTTTAATTCCAGATGCCAAAATTCAGACTTTATTTATATCTCGGAGTTGGTTCAATGAAATTTTTAAATTTTTTTTGTTTTTAATCTGTTTTTTTTATAAAAACTTTTTTTTGCCCTAATAAGGTATTTTTTTGTAAATTTTACTTAACTTCAAAATAAAAATAATAAATCTTGTATATATTATTTTTTGTATATAGTATTTCTAAGTAGAAAAAGGATTATATTCTAAACCCTTAAAACTAATTTAGTAATATTATTAAATACAAAATAAATAAAAATATAAAAAAAATTTAGTTTTAATCTGACTCAAATAATATTTTTTACAGTTTTTTTGATTTTTGTTTTTATATGCATCCAGATTATTTTCATGTTACTTTTATTTATTTATAACGAGCTTTCAACCTCTGTATATTTTCAAAAATAAAGCAAACTATATATATTAGCTAGGTTGATACATGTATTTCGATCTGGTTAAAGATGTCATCAGAACCTGAAGTTCTAGAAAAGCTAGACCCTCCAAAATAGGCAGAGCTTTAACAAGAAACAAGCTTATCATCAAATTTACTTCATTATTATCTTCTTAGCAATCAAACACGTGGCTAGAGTCTTTTCCTAACAAGCATCATGGCGCTACTGAACTATTCAGACTAAAAATATTATATTTATTAAAAAAAATTCATTAGAAAACTACTCCTGCAAAAATTAAAAAAACCGCCATAACTTTTGCGGCCCTCATTAAATGTGCAGACAAAAAATTCTACTAAATATTGTAGATAATCCTAAATATTGTATATATGACATTAAAACCGTTATAAATCCTAAATCAATTAAGATATGAAATTGAAACAAATTTGAAAAAAATTATGTATTGTCAGCAAAGTATAACGCATATTTTAAAACAATTTTTAGAATCTATGCGCACTTTGTTATTTTCGAAAAATGATACATAAGGTACCAAACAAATTTTGGATCCATATATAAGGTGGCGCAAAAATAACCTTCCGATGTTTTTTTTTTTATTTTGTATTTATTATGTATAGCATTTTCTGATAGGAGGATTACTTTTGCGCCACCTTATATCTCTTCACACTTAAGAGATAAATCTCAAATTTAAACACAGTTTTTTAGACACTAATGATTATAATGCATAACTGCAACAACTTCTGAAATTTACCAACAATTGTAATTTTGAAATTTTTTTTTTTTAATTTTTAACTTTAAGCCGTTATAATTTTTGCAGCCTTCGCTTATATTGATGTACGCGAACTGATTTAAGTTTCTCATATCTAACATTCAAATAAACTGCAACAAATTTTGTATTGTTCGCAAAATATAATGTAGTGTATAAGTATTTTTGAAAATTTTTAGAATTTTTGTGTACTTTGTTGTTTTCAAAAATGTATACTTAAGATACAAAAAAAAAAAAAACTTTGGATTCATATATCTTTTTACACTTAAGCCCTAATTCAGAAATTTAAATGCAGTTTTTTTGACACTAATAACTGCAATGCATACCAACAAATGTAATTTTTGAATTTTTTTAAATGTTCCACTTTAAACCGCTATAACTTTCGTGGCACTCGCTCAAATTGATGCCCGCGAACAGATTTAGGTTTATTATTTCTTGTATTTAAATTCTACAAAGTGTCATTGATGTGACATCAAAAATATTTAAATATTTTTAACCCCAAAAATTAAAAATTTTCAAAAATGTCCATATGCATTAACAAATGGATGATTAAAAAACAAAAAAAAAAACAATAATAAACAAAAAAAGCTGACGTAAGTAGTACCACAACTTGAAAACGCAATTTCGATTTAATGAAACAATTCAATATTGGACAATATAGACATATTCTTTCAGTGTACAAAACTACATACACATTTTGCATTGTATTTTTTTGCATATGCCTTACAATTTTTGAAGAGCACTTAATCATTTTTTATTTGTCGATTTAGCACTGGGCGTATGAGTGTTATCTATTACAATATATAAATTAATAACACTCATACGACATGTAGAACTAATAAAGGACTAATATGAACACTATGTTTCGATATATAGAATTCGAATATAGTACTTACTTATCAGAGAACGAAGCCGATGTTGTATTTCGGCTGACGGCGGCTAAACAAGATAACAGTCGGCGGCGGCTTAAAGTCGACTAGAGCCAAACATTTTTCGGCGTCGGCGGCTGAACTAAAAAAAATCGGCGACTAAAGTTGACGATTCTTTGACAAAAATACACATTCTTGTAATTTAATTCTTATTTAAAAAAAAAATAACTAGCTTTTGCTTATAGCATTTAAGTATTGTTATATATTTGTTTTAATTAGATAAAAATGGTGCTACTATTGCCCTGTTGTCATGAACGAACAACTGTTTTTACACAGTAGCAGGATTAAGACAACTTTTTAGAATTAACACAGTTTCCAGCGACCCACTGAGTCAGAATCAGTAGGAATTTTTGGATTAGTTTGTATAATAGAGAAATAGTTTTTTATATTTTTTTGCGACATTTTAAAATTTTTAATATTCACTTTTTCTTGCAACGCGAAAAATATAACGGAACTATTTTTACAGACGCTATGGAATATTTTTGTGTTGCCACATGTTGAAAACTTAATGTTACCAGGTGGTTGGCGGTGTTTAAAAGATAGAGGATTCTCATAAAATTTACCTTTCGTTTTTAAAAAATTGTAAACGCCGTTTTGTAGAAGCAATCAACCAACTTAGCTGATTGAGTCGGCTAATATTTCTAGCCGAAATAAGCCGCACAAGTCGGTGGCGGCTCAAGTGCCTGAAAAATAGTCGGCGGCGGCTAAGCCGCGGCTATGAGCCGATCGGCTTCGCTCTTTGTTACTTATTACTTATCGAAACATACGAAAACAAATAATTTTATTAAGGGAATATTCGCTAATGTTGACTATTGCCTGGGTAATACCGCGTAACACAAATCTTACTATTTTAATTTTTAAACGTAGTTTACCATAGTAAAAACTATAAAAGAGAAAAAAAGTACAACTGGTTCACTTAGGCGAATGGTTCACATGATCGAACACTCCTATATTAAAAAACAAAATAATCAAAATATACATATATGTACTAATACATAATACACTAATACATATATGTACATATATGACTAATATGAAAACTACTCTGAGGGAACTTCTGCTTTAAAAATATGTAGTTGTTTGGGTTGTAATACAGTTTCATTATTTTTAATGTAAATGTAAGTCATTTGTAGAACAAATAAAATTTTTAACTAACCTTGTAGTTCATTTAAAAAAACAACTCACATCAAATGACTGTTTTTTACAGTTGTTTTTTGTTATTTAAAAAAATAAAAAAAAAAAAAAATTTTGGTTTATTTTTTACTACCATGTGGTTAATTTTTACTACAATTGTTAGTCATTTTTGAACATCAAAAAACAAATGATAATGTTAGTTGAATTTAATGAAATGTAAGTCGTCCTTTTTTTAAATGAAATTTCATTTGTTTTTGACTACAATTGCTGTCGGCTTTACCAACATAATTTCCTAAGTGTATGTACTACAATCTTATCGAAACATACGAAAACAAATAATTGTATTAAGGGAATATTCGCTAATGTTGGCTCTTACCTGGGGGATAAAGCGTAACACAAATCTTACTACTTTAATTTTTAAACATAGTTTACCATAGTAAAAACCATAAAGAGAAAAAAGTACAACCGTTATTAAAACGTATGGTTCACATGAGCAAACACTCCTTTATTAAAAAAAAAAACAAAATAAACAAAATATAGACAGTCGCAATTATCTTTAATTAATATGCATTTGACATATTTAAGTTAACCTTAAGTTAACCTTAAGTTAACCTTAAGTTAACCCTCTCACCGAAAAGACCGCCTCCAGGCGGGATATTTTAAATTTCGATAGAAAACTACATTTACAAAATATTTTGGGAAGTAATTGTTTGTGTGCTTGGAAGCAAGAAAGCGTTAAAGTTAAAATTTTGTGAAATTTCAAAAAATAAATATTTTGAAATGAACACAATTTTCAAAAATCTTGAAAACAAAATTATGTTGACTAGAAACCGTTGATTCTAAACTCAAAGTAAAATTGAAGCTTAAACTTAAAAAAAAAAAAATGGTAATGTTGGTCCAAGGACATATAGAATTCCGAAAAGATACATGTAAAGGAAATCGTATTAACTGGAAAACGTATGGAGGTATTTTAATGAAATTCGGCAAAAAGATTATATTTAGTAGTATTAGCAAAGTTTTTAAGTTTAATCAATATATGTTGAAGTTTAGGTTAGTTTTCGCTCAATTTCGCGTTATTCGAAAACCCAAAATCGCCATATCTTTTTAAGTAAAAGCACAAAAATGGTAATTTTTGGACCGTTATTATATCTTTGTAAGAGAAATAATTTATGTCTAAACTAATTAATTTCCATAGTGTAGTTTTTGAGATTCGCTCTAAAACTATTTTGGCCAATATCGTCTAAAATAGGCAACAAAAAAAGTTTTATTAGAAGAACATATTGTTTAGTTTTCATGCCGAACAAATGGTATAAATTTCATTGCAAAAAAGGTTAGGCCGGTTTGAGGGTTAACCTCAAGAAGAAAATAAACGTTTTTCTTCAAAAATTATAAACACTATTATTTTCTGACTTTTTTATGGACAGACGTCATGTTAGGTAAATTAATGGTTTATTTTATTAAAAAGAGTCAAAAACAAATGAACATGTAGTAAGTTAAATTTAATGAAATACATATAAGTGGCCTTGCTTTCAAGTGAAATTTCATTTATATACACTGCGTTGTATGACGATAATTACAAATGATTTAGAAAGATTGAGGTTAAGAAGAAGAATAAACGTTTTGTTTCTAAAAATCATAAACACTATTAATTTTCAAATCAGACTAGACTAGTTTCTGCCATTTTAACGGACAGGCGTAATCAGTGATTTTCCATTTAAATTGCATTATTATTTGTGTCTTATAATTGCCAGATTGTCTCTCTATATAATAAATTTGTTAACAACCTGTCGGCCGTAAAAATCGAACCTGCGTTTCTTTTTACATTACAAACGTAACAATAACGAGTCATGACCGCTAAATGATCACATCCAAGTACGGCCTCGAATGCAATGTAGCTAAATTTCTGACAAGCACTAACAAACACAAACATACTATTTTTAGATTTTGTTTATTTTTTAATCTCCTCCGTCTCTATTTCACAACGTTACCAGATTGGCGTATGGTTTTTACGTTCAGTGTTGACAACTATGCGTTTATGTTGAGACATCGACACAGGGCAAATGTTGTACTGTATTTTAGTACTGTGTTATTTTAACGTCATATAGACAGTCGCAATTATTACTTAATTAATATGCATTTGGCAAATTTATTTTAGAAAGGTTGATGCTAAGACGAAGAATAAATGTTGTTCTATAAACATTATAAACACCATTTTTTTCTAATATTACAAAAATTTTTTTTTTTTAACTAACTGTTTTTAAAAGTGTGATAACTTATCTCTTATTGTTTAAAGTTTAAGAGATTACTTAATTGATTTAAGAGAAAAAATAGTGTAATAATATTTTTTAGTGTTTCATATAATCTATATATATATAAAATAAAAACCCATTTCAATCACGAAAACCACCGATTCAATAACCTTAATTGCTGAAATTCTGCCAACAACGAAAATTTCCAATTCAATCAGAAATTGCTAGCTCTTTAATTGAATTATTTTAATCAATTTGATTGTATACGTTCTCAAAAAGCAAAAAAAAAAAAACAATTGGATAAAGTGCTGTTGTCATACTAAATGTTTTTATAGCTTGAATTATGTAATGCATTATTCATGTAATTCTCATTTAGTTAGCATATTTATTTATACTTATGTGAAGAAATTCACGCAGAAATCAGTTTCTTTTTTTCTATTGAAACGTAGGGAGTATGGGAAAAATTTCTTTTGACTTTTTTTGTAGAAATTAGGCCTTCTGTTAAAAATGGAGTTTTATTTTTTTAAAATTATTTTTAATTTATTTTTAGCACTTTTTGTTTAAAAAATATTCTTACATTTTTATTAAACAAAATTTAACTTAAAAAATTACATTATCAATTTTATGATTGTGTTTTAAAATAAATTAATATTCAGATTTAAACCACTGAAATTAAATTATTTAACTAAATAAAGTTGTAAACCTAATGAGAATTAATAAAATGGAATTAAAATTAATTTAAAATATTTATTACTAATACATAAACATTTATCAAAAACAACTACATACATAAATATTACCAAAAACCAACAACAATATAATTTAAGCGATAGTAAAAAAAATGTCAAGCAAGTTCCGAATTTGAGCAAATATTTAATTGATTCAATTAATTTTTAATTGAAAGCTTTTAAAATTTTTAACAAATCGATTTTATTAAAAAAAAGTAGGGAAATATTTTTTTCTGTGTTTCTATAATTACAAATAACAGTAAACAAATAAGAATAGCAAATAAAGAAACATTGAAAAAATATTTTTGTTTTAATCAATTTGCAATAAAATGCAATGCGTGGTTCATATCTAACAAGAGAGGTATTCCGACCCGGCCCGGTAGCTCTTATTGAACTGCGGATATGTTGTAGAGAGAATAAACGAAAGGGACAAGTATTTTTTTAACTGCCCAATCTCATGTTTAAGGGTAAATAAGTGGGGTAAACAAATTACCCCATTTTCGATTTTTCGGGATATTTCGGTCTACTTTAAATAAAATATGGACTAATTAATGTTTTTTTTAAAAACACATTTAATGGTGTAAAAAATATATCTGAAAACTTTCAAGTATTCTTCTTATTTAAAAAACTGTGTTTTAGGAAACTTTAAATCTGGCCTATAATAAGAAATTTAAACTGGATCATGCTAATGCCTATTTAATTTAATTGAGGGGCTGAGTCTGAGCTTTTAGCGATATTCGAAATGGTTTGATTTTTTGAGATTTTTTCCCTATATTTCTTTTTTCCCCTATATTTCAAATAATTCAAAAATGTAGCCACTCTGGGTCTACGATATTGGCAATATGGGTATACAAATTTTTGCTTTCTTGATTACTTTAACATTGTGTACAAACTAATCTACTTTTCTTAAATTTTGGACATGTTTTCACACAAACACATATTCATTTTGTACCCAACTTTTTAGCTCTGAAACATTCGATTGGGCAGCTAAACAAAATACGTGTCTCTTTTTTTTTTGATTCTCTACAACATATTCATTAAAATCTGCAAGTTCAGGTCAGGATACCACCCGCCGGCCCGAAAAAAGCTTTCTGATCCGAAAACCTTTCGGACCGGTGTAAAATATTCAACTGTGCCAGCAACTCAATGAATATTCTCAATCGATTAATGTAAGGTAAATGTGTCCAACTCAACCATAAGTACACACAAAAAATTACCAACCTAAAATATCTAATTAAAGATTTGATTTGAATTTAATTTGTTTCTAAACAAATATTTAGTTGAATCAATTAATATTTTAATTGACTTTTAAATATATAAATACATATTTTATTTTAGACGCAATTATCATATTATTTTTTTATACACTGTATTCATAAATAGAAAATTTTCAGTATAAAATACCAAATACATTTGAAGTTAACAAACAAAACAAGCACAAACAGACTCAGCATTGTAAAAAACACACATACCAACGTATAGATCACACACTTTTTTTATAGGTATCACATTTTTTTTGTAGAAGTTATTTATAACTTTTTTTTCCTTCTCAATTTTAATAAAATGTTTAATTGATAGTATCATTGCCGTGATAGGTGCAAAATCAATTAAAATATTAATTGATTCAATAAATTTTTTAATTGAAACCCGTTTTTAGTTTTTTCTGTGTAGGCTCTTAAAGGATTCCCACAGAATTACTCGCCAAAAGGTGATGTATGTGACAATGTTATCAAAATATATAAGAGTATTATAATGGCCCGCATGATCTCCGGATCAAAACCTTATTGAACATTTTTGGGGAGTATTAACCCTTCGAGTTTAAGCAGAAAACCGTCAATATTTCATCTAAAAGAAGCAGTTGTTAATTCGTGGAAATCTATAAGGGAAGAAATTCCAATAAATCTGGTAGACAGTATGTCTGATCAAATGTTCGAGTTGATTACATAAGGAGGCCTCACGCATTATTAAAAATGCTGCTTTAAAATATTTTTCTTGTAATTTTTGTAAATTTTGATATATGAAGTTAAGTGTGTTTATAATTACACACAGAGAAATAAAAGACCAACCGGAAAATGGAAAATGTATTTTAATGTTAAAAACTTATTAATTAAGTTACTACAACGATATATACATTAGATATCTAAATATTTTGGTTGTTGTAACTGAAATTCAGTTCAATTAACCGAACGCTGTGGTGAAAATTAATGTTTAGTTGTACCAACCTACGGAAATTCGTAAACAACGAATTTGATTCGTACACTCAGGGAACTTCTGCTTTAAAAATATGTAGTTGTTTGGATTGTAATACAGTTTTTTTTGATTTTTCATGTAAATGTCAGTCATTTAAAAAAAACAAACCACATCAAATGACTATTTTATGATTTTACATTAATTTTTTAATGTTATTTTTTGTTGTTTTAAAACAAATAAAATAGCAAACGTTTGTTTATTTTTTGTTAGTAATTTTTTGAACATTAAAAACAATTGACAAATGTTAGTTGAATTTAATGAAATGTTTGTCGTCATTTCTTCAAGTGATATTTCATTTGTTTTTACCTACATAATATCCTAAGTGTAGTAGCCGATTTTCAGTTGACAAATTGATGACTGTGTCTATGTGTGTATGAAACTCTAATGGATTTAGTTTTTCCTTTTTAGATCGTAAAATAAAAAATAAATGAATTACTTTTTTGTAAAATATTATTAATTTGCCATTGGTTTTACATTTATGTCGGTTAATATCTACTACCTTTTTTTAACTTACGACATGTAGTGAGTTAAATGTGTAATTATAGTTTTGCAACGCAGCACGGTGTAAGATTTGGCCATTCTAGTTGGACAAAAGTCCATTTTTTGACTTTCAATTTTAATACATATTTTAATCAATAATGAAAGAGGACTTCTTACTGAGTAGGAAAATGCAAAAAGTTCGACATATTTGTCAACAGTAACAAAATAACGGTACTTTGAACTTGAACATCTATGGGTAAATTTAAAATTCAAATAACACTTGTTTAAAATTGAGCATCTTTAAATGAGTATAACTTTTTATCGCTAAACTTATTTTTTAAATTTTTTTTTAGTTAGTTTAGCTAGTTTCTCCTCTTCAGAAATCGTTGTAAATACGTTTCTAAAACTTGGAAAGTATTTTTAGTGTTATTTAATTTAAGAAACAACTTTTTTCGGTAATTTTGAAAAAAAAAGTTCTCTAAGCTGTAAGTTTTAGAGAATACAACGGATCAGCACAAAATTAGTATTATACAAATAGCCAAAGTGTCTACACACAGAGAAAAATTTAGCTATTTGCCAACTGAGATTCGGTTATTTTGCAACAAAATTCGGTTAAGGCAACTGAGTTTTAGTTGCAACACCCAAAATATTGAGAAATCGAATGTAAACATCGTTGTACTAACTGAATTTATAAGTTGTTACTTCGGTTGGCACTTTATTTCTCTGTGTATACTTGAGGCAACAAGTTAAATTGTCTGCCGAAATTTGACGGTCTAATAAATAATCTACTATGAGTGACAACATCTCATACCATCAAAATTTTTGATATATGGCTAATAAAACCCGAAATTACAAGAATTGACCGTTCTTTTGACTATGTTTGTGGAAAAATAATAACTTTATTTGAAAGGATATTCATGTTACTGTATGCCTGTGACTGTCCATAAAGTTGTATGGCATTCAAAACAAATTTTTGATGAATGCATTCTTCCTATTGGAAAATTGTCGTAGGAAATAGACACCAACGGAAATGTCGAGAATAATTCACGCGAAAAACTTCTAGAATTGACACTAATACAGATTTAATGAATAGACTTTTAATATCATCAGATCCATATATCAACAGTTTGCGCAGACCTCCAGTTTATACAAAATCCGCATTTGACCCTTGAAGTACTTGAATTATTACAGAAGCCAGAAGCACCTGATGACAACCATGAAATTTAATAAATTATTTTAATTTGTGTGTACATTCCCTACGGGAAATGAAGGGTCGATTCATCCGAAGTGACAAATCTGTGATACGTGAAAAGGAGACACGTCGCAAAACTGTGTAAGCGAAGACTTCGGTGTTTCAAAGAGTGTCAATTTCAGCAAAATAACCAACCACGTGATTATTTAAATGGTGGCAAAACTTTGGCTGGTTTATTCATGATATATCATGTAACTCGAAAAAATCTAACATAACATTAAAGCGGACCAAAGTAACTAGAGCCGTAACAGTAGAAATTGTGAAGTAACTCTGAACTGGTGCAAAATAATTAGGTGCGTATAAAAAAATGGCAATCGGTGCAGAAACAACACATCCATTGACTGTTACACATCGGACCTAATAATGAAATGATTCAAAAAAATCACATATCATAAATGCATGTGCGACTGGCGGAAATATTATTTGAAAATCAATAAAGAAATAGTTTTAACAAAAGTCCATGTCACACAACTATTCTAAAAGACAACGTTCGGGGACATGCCTCACGTTAGGTCAGTGACATGTTACATGGTATCAATTTTCCTCTTCCATGACAGTGCCTTGTTAAAATGACAGGCCCGTTCCATATAAAGTTATTGTCGTCGTCTTAATTTCCCACAGGGTAGAGTCTGCAAAATTATAAAATTATTAAGTCCCACCAAAGAGTTCGGCTCAAAAACAGCATTTGGAAACATTCATGTTTCTGTTATTTAATAAAAAATATTTTTTTTGGGACTTGCGCAATATTATAATTTTTTAGGAAAGTTCAGTAATTGGATCCGTTCGGATTATTTTTGTAACCCGTACATTATATGACACATGCGGAATAAAAAGTAGCAGGTGACATACCAATTACTTTTATTTTGTCCTGTAACTTGTTCGCTTATCGCAGTTTAATGATATGTCACGAAATTATTAATTTTGTACAAGTCCGTAACATAAAGCATTGCTATTAATTCTTAACTAGTGTTTTACTAAATAGTTTTCTTGAGTACTGTGATTTGTACGCTTAAACCAGTAACGTAATAATTCATTTCGAATTGGTCCTCCTACATATCAAATAATGTCTAATATGAGACTAGTTGCATACTAGATACTTTCAACTCGTTCTGTTGCGGATTCACTTAAACCAGTTCGGTGATATGTTATATTCGAAAAGTTCTCCGATATATCTCAATTAGCTCAAAAGGTGGAAATTGTCACCTCCTATGACAAGCCCATGGTAAAAGTACCGGTTACTTTCATATAACAGAACCGAAACTAGGACAGGTTCATGCACACAAAGTTCTAGTCACGTGACCATACCAGTGACTGGTCCATTTCCCGCTGGGTTGTAATATATTTTTTATTTTAAAGATAATAAAAATTTAAAGTTTTTCATTAAAGAAAAATTAAGCATTTGTTGTCATTTCTAAATCGTAAGTATTATATTAAATATTCCAATGCATATTTAAGTTTTTAAACGAAATATTTTTAAAAGCAGTAGACACGCCCCTTTTTTTGTACAAATTAATGGTTTTTAGTTCCTATTTAATCATCCAGTGCTTTTCAACATTAATCGTATCATACGCACATTTTTTCAATTATATGGGTGGTGGGCGTGGCATTTGTCCAATTTCGCCCATTTTTTTTAAAAAAGCTGCACCATGGTCCGAGAACATTGTCCACCAAATTTTATGACTCTAGCTTTATTATTTTCTTAGATATGGAATTTTGTCTCCCTAGAATCGTAAAATCTTCCACTGTGCGCAGTGTACAGTTTACATTACCTACATAATATTCTAATTGTTTCTTTTACAGATTTTTTTTGAGTGTATTTAGAATGTAATGTAATTCTAACTATTATTTACTTGTTTCTGTTTTCTTTACAGATATTCTTATTTAATCTAAACGAAATAAATGACGATACAAATTGAAAAGAAAGTCCCAGGAAGTGTATAATTTGCGTTATAAAAGCAAACAAATAACTAAATAAAAACAACTGTAACAACAAAAGTATTAAAAAAAAGCTTAAAAAATAGTAAAAATTAGTTAAATATAAAAAGCAAACATATCACTAGAATTAAAAAACAAAAAAAAAAAAAACAAGAAAAATTAAAATCTACTACTTTTAGTTAGTAAAGGGTAAAAATCAAATAAATTATTTATTGAATACAAACAAAAATAAACCAACTAAACGAGTAGTAGACTTAATAAAATAAAGAAAACAAAATTAAAACTATTACACTACTACACGGACAACAACAACCAAAACTAAGAACCACAACAAAAAGATAAAGAAGAAGATTATTGTTTGACAAGGAAGGTTTACAAAAAAAAAAAATAACCGTCCACCCCCCACCCACACTTCAGCTACTCATACATTTAAAAGTAACGTATTTCAAGGTTTTCTTCAAGAAGCACACAACAAATACAGAAATAATTGATTAAGTGTGTGTGTGTGTGTGTTGGATTTGTTTCGAGTCATACATAAATTATTACCGTTAAACATACAAAATGATAAATATTGCTGGTGTCGTGAGCATTGTGCTCTTTTATTTGCTGATCTTGGGTGTGGGCATTTGGGCTGGTCGCAAGAAGGAAGCAGGCAATGATTCTGAAGAGGAAGTCATGCTGGCAGGTCGTTCAATTGGTCTTTTTGTTGGAATATTTACTATGACCGGTAAGTGTTTACAAAAAAAAAAAAAAAATGTGTTATAAATATTGTATGGATAATTTTTGACAGGAAAATATTTTGACATTTTGGACATTTAAATACAAAAAAATTATCCAAATAGTGCAGTTAAAATAATTAGGGGTGTTCTTTAAAATCGAAATATAACCGACAGACTACATACGAGGGCGGTCCCAAAACTAGCCGACCTGACAAAGTGAACACAACAAATGTGGGAAAAATGTTCTTTATTTACACACAGAAAAAAATGTAGCTATTTGCCAACCTAAATTTTGTTACTACTACACAAATTCGGTAATTACAAATTTAGTCGGTTGGTACAATTGAACATCAGTTTTCACAACAAAGTTCGGTTAATTCAACAGAATGTTAGTTGCAACATGCAAAATATTCAGAAATCTAATGTAAATATCGTTGTACTAACTGAAGTTATGATTTGTTACTACAAAAATACACTTTTCAATTCGGTTGTCACTTTTTTTTCTGTGTGTATCAACATAATCTCCCTTTAGCTCGATACATTTTCCAAGCGGTATGCAACAGATTATATACATTGTTTTAAGTGAGAATTGTCTAGGTTCTGAAAATAACCACCAATCGCAGTCTCCACGTCTTCATTGTAGGAAAATCATTTACAACGAGCCATCAAATTTGGAAATGGAAAATAATCCGAGTTAGCTAAATCTGGCGAATAAAGCTGATTTTGGCTATCGCAATAGTGGACGTGTGAACTGGTGCATTTTCTTGATGAAACAACAATTTCTTTTTCTCGAAATGCGGCCATTTTAATTAATTACATCACTTAAACGCTGCACCCAGAAAACAGACTCGGTAATAGCAACCGTATTTGTAGCCAATCGAATGGTTCGGTTGTAGCTTTTTCATTGAATTTCTGTTGAGGTAGTCGAAATATTGTTGTAACTGAATTTCTGTTGTTTCAATCGAATGAATGTTGTCACAACCGAAAAATTCGGTCGGTTTTTCGTTAAAGTTCTGCCTATTATGGAGGCTCTAGATTTTCTAAAACTTCGAGTTCTGATGAGATCTTTAGCCAGATAGAAATACTAGTATCAACCTAGCTAATATGTTTGATTTGCTTTATTTTTGTAAATTTACGGAGGTTGAAAGCTCGTTATAAATTGAAAGAAAAAAACCGTACCATTCGATTGGCAACAAATACGGTTGCTACTACCGAGTCTGTTTTCTGGGTGTGCAATAAGTTAGTATAATAGTCGACTTTGATTGTTTTTCCTTTTTGAAGATAATCAATACAAATTATCCCACTCGCATCCCAAAAATCTGACGCCATAACCTTGCCTGCAGATGGAACTGTCTTCGCCTTTTTGGACACAATTATTATCTCATTTAGTTCACTGCATTGACTGTTCCTTTGTCTCAGGTGTGAAGTGTTGTACCCATGTCTCATCCATTTATACGAATCGACGCAAAACCTCGGCTATTGAATCATCTTCACGACGCCGTTTTTGTTCTCTTGTGAGCAAATGCGGAACCCATCTTGCGCACAACTTTCTCATCACCAAATTTTCGGTCAATATGCGATGTATAGCACTTTCTGAAATGCCTATCATTTCAGCCAGCTCACGCACCTTCTGCCGACGATTTTCAAATACCATTTTGTTGATTTTTTTAACCGTTTCTGGCATGGAAACCCCAATTGGTCGAACACTACGGTGTTCGTCGTGTCAGCACGTACGGTCTCGATTAAACTCTGTCACACAATATTTTATACACTCAAAAGTCTGTAAAGTCAGCAAAATGTTTGCAAAAAAAAAATTGCTAAATTAGCAATTTTTATGCAAAGATCATCCCTGCAAAAATGTTGCTGACTTTACAGACTTTTTTATATG
Source organism: Delia radicum (assembly GCA_021234595.1). NCBI lineage: Eukaryota > Metazoa > Arthropoda > Insecta > Diptera > Anthomyiidae > Delia > Delia radicum. The sequence goes on from CM037851.1 coordinate 222,978,140, forward strand.
AGTGTAGTCGTAAACGAAGGATCAGACTATATCAGAGTAGAATCTAACGTGGCTTTAATATTGGTTGAACTGAGACCTTTCATAAGAAAATATTCATTGTTATGTGACCAATTTATTTCATGTTTACGAATTCACTGAGATCGTTTATCTTTAATTTCTTTAAAAAGAATACTAAACAACGTGGCGCCTTGAAACTTAAAACATATGTTTTTTAAGTTTTACACTTTTCAACAAAGTAATTTTTTTCAAACTACTGCGCCATCTATATGTCAGGCCGGCTAATTTTGGGAACGCCCTCGTACTTATAGAAAGAATTATCTGCATGATATATTTCATTAGATCTACGAATTGTCACTTAAACTCGTCCGTTGAAACATTTCGTTAAATTTTTTAATTTTATTTTTTAATTTTCGAGTAATTTGGCTATTTTGACTATATCTCGATTTAGGATCACGCTGATTTGGTAAGTCAAATTGCAAAACAATCAGAAAAAATTTAAAATATAATTGGAATTTTGCATTACAACTTGCAAAAACTATAAATAAAATTGTGAAAATTGCGAAATTTTGAAGTAATATGTTAAATACAACGAAATTCTTCATTTCAATGTCATTTATTTATTCAATTTAATTAATTTTTAACTTCTTTAATTACAAATGAAAATTTTCAATATTGCAAATTTTCTGCATTTAAAATTTTTTGATTTCAACTGAAATGGTGAATAAACATAACAAACTCGTTTGTAGATTGAAAACTATAATACATTTTATGTTAATCACTTACAAGTTATATGGGAGTTTTTATGAAGACCTAACTAATATATTTATTTTTAGATACAATTTTGGATACAATCTTATAGCATTACGTATAATTTGATTAAATTGGATGAGGACAAAATTCGGACAAAACTGTATCAAATCACTCCTAATTGTAACTAAATAAATCAAAAATTATACAATTTAATCGTCCTTTTAAAAGGACATAGGATGCGAAAACCAAAATCTGAGTAAGCAGTTTAACTACAGCTGATCTCCTGTTTAACAGGCATATCGTTTTTCTTATGAGAGTGCAATGTGATTATATTAAATTTTATATTAGATATTAAAGATTCTTTCAGAAAAATTTCGTTTATTTTTGAACGCCTCTGATTCCCAACTTAAAATTTTTATATGTTGTAAGTGATACTTTGAGTTGATTGTAAAATAAATTTCAGAAAAATTAATTATGTATATTTTGAGATATTCGCGAATTAAGGACATTTTTTTTCAATTTTCGTGAGTTAATTGCAAAATAAATTCCAAGGTTTTAATTTTATGCTGACGAGTTCAAAAGTTCAAACATTGTATATTTCTTACACATTTGATAACAAAAAAACTCCCAGCTTTGAGCAGCGACTAAACGCGAACTTATAAAGAATTTAAAAAAAAATAAAATACACATAAACTCTATATTAACTAGGAGAATGTAAATACCAATTTCAATAAAATTTTAAACACCATTATCTGAAAGGTGTGTCGAAAGTTTTTAAAACCTTCCACTTATAACACATTTATTAAAAACCACAACTTTGACCGGCGATTACACCCGAACTATAACGAATTTTGGAAAAAGAAAAAATACATAAACTCCATATTTACTAGGAGAATATATTTATATATCAAGTTCAATGAAATTTGAAAGACCAATATCTAAAATTTCTGTCGAAAGTTTTTAAAAGCTCCGTGCTATAAAAATATCTAGAATTAGTTTTTTAAATGAATTTATGGAATTATTATAGTATAATTTTTATAATTATTTAAATTGTGTAGCCACGACTTCAAATTATCACATGCCTTTTACTGTGTGTTATAGTTTTCTTTTATCCGAAGTTATCGGGCCTTAAAAGTAGGCGTTGCTTTAAAACAACGGCATACCGTGTTAGTTTAAAATTGGTTAACACCAGTTTTTAAAATGAATTTATCGGGGTTCTTATATAAACATTTTAAAATATTGTTATTTGTTTTTCACAAGGTTGGCTATCGATGTCATTTTAATGTTCTTATCCGATTTAGGTTTATTTTCACCCGTTAGCTACTAATTGGGACTTTAACTGATACATTTGTTGTTGTTTCCCATATACATTTTCAATTAAACTGTTTGCTTAATTTTAACTTGACATCCAGTAATCGGATCTTAAACCCCGATACCAATACCGAAATTGTTGATTTCAAGAATACTGGTATATCATAATTCCTTTAGTATTAGTAAATAGTACTAATATCGATACGCATAAAATACTTCCACCGATACTAATACCGTTACAAACAAAAAAATCGATACCAGTACCAAAGGTAATATAGATACCAAACTTTTCCACTGATAGAGAATGTCAAAGAGTAAGAGATCTATGACCTATACCGTCATTACTATCGGCAACCAGACTTGGTTTTTTCGTTCAATTATTTTAACTGTTTAATTAAAATTAAAAATTGTACCATGAATGCTTAAAAAAAACAAACAGACATTTTAATTAAAAATATTAAGGAAGATATGAGTCATTCCATGTCAAACCGAACGCTTTTTGACATCACGATTTTGGTTTGACTGGAAATTTGGCAAACGTAATTTTATTTCAAAAAAATTTGACACGTATTTTTGGAAAATATTAAAAAATAGTTTTTTAACCCATTAATGCCTGACCCCCGATTCCATTGTCCAATATCGATGAAATTTCACACATTCTTTACTTAAGGTTTTGAAAGTTATTTGATATAATTTTCTTTTTGATTTCCCATACTTGGGACTTATGAATTAACCACTAATATAAAATAATTCCTCTGTGGTTTTTTAATTAAATTATTTTGTTATGCTCTTTCATGTAAAACTCTTCATTTTACTTGAAAATAATCGATATTTCAAGCAAGGGTACTTCATAAAACTGTAAAATACGTATTTTAATGGTCATGTCATGAAATCATACTTGTAGCCCAAGTGAGTGGTCCTACTCAGCCACAAATTTTTTGCACTTTAAAGAATACCTAACACTATTAGCCAACAATAAAGTTTTCCGATGTGTCGCTTCTCCAATTTTTCAGAGGCAATTTCAATTCTTTTTTTCAATTTTTCAGAATATGTAAATTTGCAGTCAATTGAACAGATAATTACCAACCCCCAATTTTTACAACCAATATTTTTCTAAAGTATTTTAATCCTTTCTCTACCTACCTGTAAAAATCAATTTGATGCAACTCTTACCTGGCTTTAGCTATAATTTTTTTAAGATGACTTCTTTTTGGGTATTTAAATACCCAATAGGCAGGAATGGGTTAAGGAGTTATTTGTGTTTAAAAATTACAAAAAAAACATGAACATTTTTTTGACATGCCAATATTAAAATTGATCTATTATAAAAACTAGTTGGCCGATTTTAATGGTTGATATCTTAAAGCTAAAAATTAAAAAAAAAAATAAAAACTATAGTAGCATCATAGATATTTATATACATTTCAAAAAGCATACTCCCACTAGTTTATAAAATATATCAATATAAATATTTTAATGTCGGAATATTTTTATTTATTTCTTTTTTTTTTAATAATTAATAATCATATAATTGCAAATTATATACTATTACCCTAACCGAGCACTAGCTACTATGACCTTCGGCGCGTTGTAGTGAAAACAGACCAGTGCCTCTGGTGGGAATCGAACCCACGACCCCCGCACTGATAAGCCAGCACGCTACCAACTAGCATACCTGGGCGCACAGGTTTTTTTTTAATTTATAACCACAAATAACTCCTTAAAAACAATTTTTTAATATTTTCCAAAAGTACATGTCAAATATTTTTGAAATAAGATAACGCCTGAAAATTTCCAGGCAAACAAAAATCGTGATGTCAAAAATCGTTCGGTTTGACATGGAATGATTTATATATTAAATTTGGAATAATAACTGAATATTCCACAATCATTATTGAACTTTAATGTATTTAAATTGTAACTATTTGTAGCAACCTGGGTTGGTGGTGGTTATATAAATGGTACAGCAGAAGCAATTTACACCTCTGGTTTGGTTTGGTGTCAGGCTCCCTTTGGTTATGCTTTAAGTTTAGTATTTGGTAAGTTTCATTTTTCATATTCTCAACGGAAATACATTTTTATTAACACGACACAAAGTAAATTTGTATAATAAATGTACTCCTTATTCAACCTCCTCCCGCCCATGATGTTTTCTTTGCAGGTGGTATATTTTTCGCCAACCCAATGCGTAAACAAGGTTATATTACTATGTTAGACCCTCTACAAGATTCATTCGGTGAACGCATGGGTGGTCTTTTATTCTTGCCAGCGTTGTGTGGTGAAGTGTTTTGGGCTGCTGGCATTTTAGCCGCCCTTGGAGCTACTCTGTCTGTTATTATTGATATGGATCATCGTACTTCGGTTATATTATCTTCCTGTATAGCCATCTTTTATACACTATTTGGTGGTCTCTATTCGGTGGCGTATACGGATGTCATACAATTGTTTTGTATATTCATTGGTCTTTGGATGTGTATACCATTTGCCTGGACCAATCATCATGTCAAGAGTTTATCATCGATGGATGTCGATTGGATTGGACATGTGGATCCTGAACAAAGATGGTTTTATATAGACTATGGATTGTTGTTGATATTTGGTGGTATACCATGGCAGGTAAGTTAATACGATAAAACAAAAATATTACACAAAAAATAACTAAAATCAAGTTTCATTTAAAATATTTGCTAATAAAATTAAAAGATCAAGTGAATTCGGTACTATTAAGGAAATATAAGTATCAATTAAAATAGTTTCAACTATTTAATTGATTTAGTTTCAATTAAGATTTTAATAATATCTGTTAAAAATTTAATTGAGTATTGTTTTTATTTTCACAAATTTTTATTGGGTGTATAACTTCAAAATGCGACATACAGAACAGATGTCGTATCTTTTACACATGGTATGTGTCTTTAATAACTTAAATGGCATTTTGAAGGGTAAACATCTGTCAGTTATTATCACTTAGTCATTAAACGAAATAGTTTAAAACAACAACGTGTTATTTTTGCTTCGAAAAAGTCGAATTTTGTGCCAACAAAGCATCATTTTGAACACAAGTGCAGCTGAAGCACATCGATTGCTCACCGAAGCTTATCCTGAAGATGTTCAATCGATTTCAACGTGCGAGAGGTGGTTTGTGCGGTTCAGAAGTGCTGATTTGGACGCGGACGACAGAAATTGTCCCATCTATTATGAGCTGCTGAAATCGGGCCAGGCGATCACAGGGCACATGTACCGATCACAATTGAATCGAAGAACGACCGCAATATGAGACAAATTCACAAATTTGCCAAAAAAAAATCCCGCATTTTTTAGCTATACTCTCAATAGTAGATACTAATTAAACTTTAATTAAAAGTGTAAGAAATTGGGGGGAAAATTATAAAATTGTTCAATCTGAAAAAAAAATCTCCAAAATAAAAAAAACCGTCAACAATTAAAAAAACGCAAGAATTAAAAAACAAATTGAAAAAAAATTTTAAAATTTGAAATTGGATAAAATCGTCTAAAATGAAAAACCGCTAAGGGAATGTTTTTTAATGTGGCTTATTCCCTAAATTGGACCTAACGTTTTTCTTCGTGTTGTTGCATAAATGTGTCAAAATTGTCAACTGTCATCCAGTTTAATTTTTATTGTGTCTTTGCAAAAAAACGCAATATAAAGTGTAATTTTTCGTACAAGTTATAAAGAATTTTCTAGATTGGATTTTTTTTAAATCAAGTTTTATGGATCCATAAAGGTTAATGTTTGTTCGTGCGTTAGCGTAATTTTGGGTAATAGAGGGCGGCTCAATAAGTCCGTGACTTTTTGAATGAGTGTATTGAGCTAATTTCCTTTTAGCTCAATACACTTAGTCCAAAGTTTCTCCAATTTTTGTATCCCTTCCAAAAAATATGATTTTTCGAAGTCCATAAATAAAAAAAGTCAATAAAAAAAAAAAAAAAATAGGCATTTGTTTGATCAATAATTTCATTGTTGGAGCTAAATCTCTTTCCACCGAGCCATTTCTTTAGGTTTGGAAATAGTCATTGGGGGCTAAATCCAGACAATATGGCGGATGAGGTACCAATTCGTAGCCCAATTCATGGAATTTTGCCATTGAGACTGAACACGGGTGCACCCGTGCATTATCTTGATAAAAAAGAACTTTCTTCTTATGGGGCCATATGGGGTCGTTTTTTTAAATCCACGTTAAATAAGTTGGCATAATATTCGCCGTTTATTGTTTTTCCTTTTTGAAGGTAATCGATGTGGATTATCCCGCGTGCATCCCAAAAACTGTTGACATCACCTTATTGGCAAAGAAACTTACCTTGGCCTTCTTCGGAGCCGGTTCACCCGGAGAAACCTATTGTTTAGGCTGCTACTACTCGGTCTCCGGAGTGTTATAATGAATCCATGTTTCATTCACAGTTACAAAACGCCGCAAAATCTCATTCGAACTGTGGTTAAACAACTCCAAACAATCCTTTGAAGTTGTCACACGATTACGTTTATGGTCAATCGAGAGCAAACGCTGCACCCATCTTGCAGACAGCTTTCTTAAAAGCAACTGATCATTTAAAATCGAAACCACACTGCCATATGAAATGCCCATGGCATCAACAATTTCACGCACTTTTACTCTTCGATCGGCCAATACTGTATCGTGGATTTTTTCGACATTTTCGGGTGTATAGACCTCAACTGACAGTCCAGAACGTTCAGCATCATTTGTACTTGTGCGACCATAACGAAAGTCAGTAAACCAATTTTTTACCATCGAAATCGATGGTGCAGAGTCCCCATAGTATCTATCAAGCTTTTCCTTGGTTTGATTGACGGGTTTTTTCGAAAAAAATAATGTTTAATAAGCACTCGAAATTCACTTTTTTCCATTTTCAAAAAAATCCACGAGGTTGTATGTTTTGAACAGCTGTTAAACGCAAAGTAAATGACTGAACTTGCTCAAAATTTGACAGTAGTCTATTAACAGGTGGTACTTGATGGGAGCAGTGTTGCATTTCATATAACTACAAGGGAAGTTCGAAAAGTCACGGACTTATTGATCCGCCCTCGTATCTACATTAGAGTTCGTCATGAAATTTTGCATCAATAAAAATAATAGCGTTATTAATTTAATTTAAACTCTATGCATATGTATACGGTGGCCAAAAACGCTGATTTGGGGTGCCTTTTCCTGCAGAGCAGAAATAGCTGTATTAATATTGATTTTGAACTTGGCATTCGATTCTACGCCAAACATTTAAAAACTAAATTTTTTCAGTTTTAAAGTGCTTTATTTAGGCAAAAGAGTTGTCGGGAAACTCTCGTTTTTTTCAAAAAATGTTTTAAAATATATAAAAATATATAATGTAAAGGTTATAGAACAATCTGTAATTTTACAAAAAAAATTAACTATTTTTACACTTATAGAAAAACACCTGTGAAAATATCAGAAAAACCTACTAAAAATTAAATTAGTTAAAAATGATGTTGCAGAAAAAAACTGTTAAAAATAGCAGCATTTTTTTTTTTGCTAAATATCAGTAAAATAAGATCAGCAAAAATAAAACTGTTAAATTTACTAAATTTTAGTTATATTCAAATTGAATGTTAGTTAACTGAAAAAGAGCAATTTACTCTACTAAAATCAGCAAACACTTTTGCTAAATATTTGTAGACAAAAAACAGCAAACACAAACTGTAATATCAACAACATTTTTTCAATATTTACCATTATATTTTGCTTAACTATAACTGAATTTTTGTATATTCGACACATTTATTTTTGCTATTTTTATATTACTAGTATTAGGAAAAAAAAACTGCTAGTTTTAGCAGTTTTTCCTGCGAAGTAATTTTTAGTAGGTTTTAATCCATTTTTCTCCAAATACTAAGTGTCTAAATTTCCAAGTGAACTTTGGATTTATAATCGCTAAAAAACATGAGATTTTATGGTTCTGAAAAATTTTTTTCAAATATTTCCAAACATAGAGAATCCAACAAATACATACAAAAATTTGCGAAATATTTCGTAGTTTCGCACTACGAAAGGTTGTTGTCAAATACATTTTCTGTTTTTCGAAATAATTTTTTATACACGGTACTTCAATTTGGGTGGGTCGGTGTTGTAATGGAATGACACAAGCTGTTTGTGAGGAATTAGCAAAATAATTTTTTATTTAAAATGCCCATAGCAGCATTTAAAATGCCCAAAGCAGCTGAAATATCCGCAGCGTATTCTTTCGGTGTCACGGATCCGAGTGGTCCAATTTTCAATGACTCTAAATTAAAGATCCGGTTAGAATTTGAACGATGGCAATGGTTGTGTTTACTTTAAATTTGACGCCAACCCACACAAGATTCACCAGGTGGCAATGCATCCACAAATATTTATCGGTTCGTACGGGTTTTGTGCCGGTGGCGTATGTTTTTCAAAATGACGCTAGTGAGGTATGTTGCCATATTAAATTTTATTAACTAATTTAATTGTTAAAAAATACTAAAATTCTTCTATTAAATTTTTGTTTCGTTAAATGAAATAAATTTTATTTTACATTACGAAAAATGTGGGTTGGAATGATTTCGTTGGCATTAATTTTCGTAAAATGAGAGAAACTTTCTTATACACAGACAAAACTAAAACCGAGTTTCAATTAAAGTGTTAAAGTTCTGCCTATTATGGAGGCTCTAGCTTTTCTAAAACTTCGGGTTCTGATGAGATCTTTAGCCAGATCGAAATACTAGTATCAACCTAGCTAATATTTTTGATTTGCTTTATTTTTGTAAAAATACGGAGGTTGAAAGCTCGTTATAAATTGAAAATAACATAAAAATAATCTCGATGTATATAAAAACAAAAAACTAATATAACTGTAAAAACATTTTTTGTTGATTCAATTAAAAGTTTAATTGATTCGGCCAAAAATGGAAGTTTGCTAATATTTCAAAATAACGCCACCATTTGAATACAATGCCAAATTTTAAAAAAATTACCAAACTTTAAATATTCATCAAAATTGCCAAAACTGAATAATATTGACAAAATTAAAAAAAATTAAAAAAATAGGATAACAACTGTCAAAACTAAAAAAAAAGCTAAAATTTGAGAAAATTGCCAAAATTTAAAATATCGTAATATTAAATATCGCCAAATTTGAAAAAAAAACAAAATTGATAAAATTACTATAACTTAAAGAAATCGTAAAAATTTAAAATATCAACTAAATAAGACTTAGAACTTCTAAATTTCAGAAAAAAATTTTATTTTTTGTATTTCGTTGATTTTTTTAAATTTGGCAATTTTTTTTTATTTTGGTAATTTTTGTTTTTTTTTTAAATTTTTTTTTTTTAATTTTTTTAATTTTGTCAATTTTTTTAAATTTTAGCTATTTTAAAAATTAGATTTTTTTTTAAATTATGGGGAATTTTTTAAATATTAATTATTAGATTTTTTTTAAATTTTGGCGACTTTTTTAAATCTTTTTTTTTGTCATATGGGTTATAAAAATTGAAAATTTTGTGTGCACTTAATTCTTTTTTAATTAAAAATTTAATACTTTTAATTAACTTTTAATTGAAAGTGAATTTACAATCAAACAAAAGTTTAATTGACATTTTTTTGACAATAATTTTTTCTGTGATGTATTACGAAAAAATTAGCAACGATCGTTTTTTTTTGTAAAATGTTGCATTGCTTTTTTGGTGAATATCAAAATTTTGTCTTGTCAGATTCGTAATTTATTTAAAAAAAGTTTATAATAGAAAGCGTATACACTCATAGAAATAAACTTGTAAAAATAGCAGAAAAGCTTTAAAAAAATAGTTTAAAATTACATTGCGGAAAAAACTACTGAAATAGTAGTTTTTGTTTGCTAAATATTAGTAAGATAAGATCATTAAAAATAAGATTGTTTAATTTACAAAATTTTAGTTACATTATGTTGAATTTTAGTTAATTGAAAATGGTAATTTACTTTGCTAAAATCAGCAAAAACTTTTAGAAATATTTGCTCAGAAATTGTAGAGCTCTGATTTAAGAAACGAAGATATTTATTCGCGGTAAAAGTAATTCCAAAAAATATATTTCTTGTGATTTTTTTGTCTTACTAATATTTAGCAAATGTTATGCTGATTTTAGCAGATAAGTTCTTTACTCAATCAATTAACAAAATTTAGCCCTAATGTAACTAAATTTTGTAGATTTAACAGATTTACTTTTGCTATTCTTGTCTAAATCATTAAAAAAAAAAAATTAAATAATTTTTCAGTTTTTCTTACAGCGTCATTTTGAACTAATTTTTAGTAGTTTTAGCAAAAATGTTTACTAATTTTTTTCTACTAACAAAAACATAAAATTTTGTAAATGCATATTTTCTAGGTATATTTCCAACGTGTTTTATCAAGTAAGACTGCAAGTCGTGCACAAATTTTATCCTATGTAGCGGCAGCTGGTTGTATTTTAATGGCTATCCCACCGGTACTAATAGGCGCTATTGCCAAAGCTACAGGTGAGTTTAAAATGATCAAAAAATAATGTAACAAAATTTCATAAAAAATTTATGTAATTTCTAAAATTCTAGCTTGGAATGAAACTGATTATCAGGGACCATATCCCCTAACAGTGCAGGAAACTAGTATGATTTTGCCCATGGTATTACAGTATTTAACTCCCGACTTTGTATCATTCTTTGGTTTGGGTGCTGTTTCGGCAGCTGTTATGTCTTCAGCGGATTCATCGGTTCTATCGGCAGCTTCAATGTTTGCGCGTAATGTTTATAAGTTAATCTTTCGGCAAAAAAGCATCCGAAATGGAAATTATATGGGTTATGAGAGGTGGCATTATAGTAGTGGGTATACTATCAACAATAATGGCTCTCACTATACCCTCCATCTATGGTTTATGGTAAGTTTAATTTAAGTGTTTCTGTTTTTTAAAAAAAAAAAAAAAAATTTTAATTTTCCCTTTTTCAAGGTCCATGTGTTCAGATTTGGTTTATGTTATTCTATTTCCACAACTTTTAATGGTGGTTCATTTTAAAAAACACTGCAATACCTATGGCAGTTTAGCGGCTTATATAATTGCTTTATTCATACGCTTATCGGGTGGTGAAGCTTTATTAGGTCTACCCGCTCTAATACACTTTCCCGGTTATGATGCTGAAAATCAAGTACAACTTTTCCCCTTTCGAACAATGGCCATGGTGCTCAGTTTAATAACTTTGGTATTCGTTTCATGGTGGACTAAGTAAGTTTTTTTTTTTTAATTATTTTGGTAAAAAAAATCTTAAAACTTACCTTGATTTGATATTTTTATAGGATGATGTTTGAATCTGGTAAATTACCACCAAGTTATGATGTATTCCGTTGTGTGGTCAATATACCCGATGATGCCATTAGAGTTGGTGAGCCGGCTGAATCTGGTGAACAGGTTAGTAGTAATCTAAAAGAGAAGATTTTTTTTTTTTTTTAATGTTTACAATAGACATGAGAGTTTAAAAATGACTTAAAGTATATCATAAAAATCGAAAAAATAATGTTTTTATGTTAGGATTTGACAGAATCCTGAAGTGATTAAGGAATTTTGACTTTAGATTTGGATTCAGAGCACCAAAGACTATTTTAAAAGAATACTCTGGATTCAGAGTTAACCGCTTTTGTATTTTTGGTTGTAAAAAAACTGTAACTTTATTATAAAAATAGTACACTTATAAAAATATGCACTCATAAAAAACGGAAAATAGTTAGTACCTGAATTTGCGCCGGCATAATTTTCAATGAAGTTGAGAATCACAGTCTGCTAAATTTAGGTGACCTAAATTTTAAAAGAACTAAATTTGAGTTGACAATTTTCGATAAATTATCTAATAATTAAGCTAAATCAACAGAATTTTAAATTTGAATCAATAGACATTTTCTGCTAAAAGGGTCTTTCCGGATCTATCATATATGTATATAAAGAGAAAACATACAGAGAAACGATTTTTGGTCCATTTCGCTCAATCTCGCTTAGTTTAGGAGATATAGAATATTTTACGATTATAAAATAAAATATATGAGAAAATAACGCCATCTACAAGTGAGATTGAAAAGCAATGGTTTGAAAACAATTTTGGTTTAAATTAACTGACAAAATTTGTAAATTTGAGAATCACGAATTCTTAAATTTAGGGTCGAAAAATTAATTCAAATACGGATGAAATTTGTTCTTGAGGTAAAATGAGATAAGATAATGACTGCTTTAACGATAACAGCAGAAAAAATAGCTTAACCTTAGTAAAAAATATATATATTGTCTTATGGTTTTTCATCTTAAAATATATTATAATATGATATTATATATGCTGTCATGTATAGCCATATATTATTATATGTTTCTTATGTGGTAACATATCTAACGATATATTATTATATAATAACCTTAATAAAATAAGATATTAAGCATACAGGTATCCCTCGATTTAAGCGGTAATTTATTTGCGCGGTTTCGATATAACGCGATTTAATAATAGTGACCATTTTTCTGTATAACGCGTTTTTTACGCGTTTTTAGTATAACGCGATTTAAAAATAGTGGCAACCCTCTAATTGCGCGCATTACACCATTTTTTTTTCAACATTATCAGCTGTTTGCAAAAAAGAAGTGGTTAAATTTAATTTGCAGTGGAAAAAAACCTTAAAGGTAATAAAAAATAAACAATTTGCTGTGGTTTTGTGTAAAATATTATTTATTTCAGAAATGCCACCAGTAAAATCAAATTCAAATCCTAAAAGGAAGGTTTTATCGTTGCAAGATAAAATAAATATTTTGGATCGTTTGAAGGGAGAAAAGATAGCATCTGTAGCAAAATCCCTGAATTTGAATGAATCAACAGTAAGAACAATCCAATAAAATAATAAAAAATTCGAACAAGTGTTTGTGCTGGATCTTCTGATACTGCAAAACGTGTATCCTATAAACAAGATGGTTTAATAGAAAAAATGGAGAAATTATTAATTACTAGATGACCAGGCAAACGTTGTTTTGCCTTTCAATTTTAATTGTAATTAATTATTTAAATCAGGAAATTTCTTTTACGCAAATAAATAATTAAAAAAATAAATTCACATTAGAAAATCATTTTAAAATTTGTAATTTCATGGGAAGCCCAACGCCACTTTGCCCTTCTATCGCCTTTATTTGCTGAAGTATATAAAATGAATAGCTGAAAACAACTGCCATAACAACTGCGACGTCACCTATTACCGGTGCATTAAAGCGCCACTCATGCTCACCAGCCGCTGTCTGGTCAGCTCTTATCACAACCGTAAATTCATCTGTCGGCATCTGGTCTAGGGTTGTTTTGCATAGACGGATGAGGCTGTTGTGTTCGTGTAACATAACTTGAAGATTAACATAGGTTTTTTGTAAATATTAACATAGGTTTTTTGTAAATATCTTCGGAACTACATAACCGATTTAAGAGTTTGATATCTCATATATATCGATTTTTGATATAATTTGGACTATAACCTTTCAAATGAAACCGGTTTGGGCCAAATCGGTTGGATAGTTTAAGAGTCTATAGAGGACACACATACAAACATTGTATTTTATATATATAGATTAATATTAATTTTGTATATGAGCTAAATAATCACTTTGTATGGGGGCTGCCACGCCCACTGGTATGATCCCGCCCAATTTTCCCATGACTATTCATAATATAATCAATGTGCACACATTTCTAAGACTCTGGCTATTATAGAACTGTAGATATATGATATTAAATATTTACTTTGTATGGGAGCTGACACGCCCACTGGTCCGATCACGCCCATTTTTACCACGACTATTCACATTAACAAATAATCAACGTGCACGAATTCCTAAGACTCTGGCTATTATAGAACTGTAGATATATGATATTAAATATTTACTTTGTATGGGAGCTGACACGCCCACTGGTCCGATCACGCCCATTTTTCCCATGACTACTCACATTAACAAATACTCAACGTGCACAAATTTCTAAGACTATGGCTATTATAGGACTGTAGATATATGATATTAAATATTTACTTTGTATGGGAGCTGCCACTCCCACTGGTCCGATCCCGCCCATTTTTTTCCTGATTATTCAAATCAGTAACATATGGGATACTGCAATGTTTCAAAACTCTTGATATCACAATAGTCAAGATATATGATGTTATTCAATTTATGTGGGAGGGGTCACGCCCACTTGAAATATATATAGCCGAAAACCTAATTTGGACTATAAGCTTTCAAATGAAACCGGTTTGGGCCAAATCGTTTGTATAGTTTTAGAGTCTATAGAGGACAAACATACAAACATTGTATTTTATATACATATATAGATTATTTTTATGTTTCCGCTCATAACTTTAAAAAAAAAAAATTTTTCGGAACGATATATAGCCTATGTCCATCCTGGAGGACCAAATTAAATATTGGTAAAAAAAATTTAGAAATCGTATGATTAGTTACGGAGATTACTTTCTACAAACAAACAAACAAACAAACAAACATACAAACATTACCTCTTTATAATATTAGTATAGATTTGGATTGAACATGCAGTTGATAAACACATTTCTCTTTCTACTAATGTTATCAAACAAAAAGCTCTAAAAATATATGATGGTTTGGAACAACGAGATGACACAACTTGTAGAAGTAAATTTTTAGCAAGTAATGGGTGGTTCGAAAAATTCAAAAAAAGAGCTGGTTTACGTAGTCTACTTATACAGGGAGAATCCTCATCAGGAGACAAAACTGCTGCAGAAGAGTATCCTAATAAATTACTCCAATTAATAACAGATGGCGGTTATCATCCCCACCAAGTGTTTAATGCTGACGAGACTGGGTTGATTTGGAAATCGATACCAAAACGCTCTTTTGTTTTGGATAAAAATTCACAAACAGTCTAAGAATTGATGTGGTCCAATGCTTCAGGAGATTTTGTGCTGAAGTTCAAGATGCATGAACCCAAAATACATGAAGCATGTTAATAAATCCAAACTTCCCGTATATTGGAGGGCAAATAAAAAGGCGTGGGTTTGAGGACTGGTTCCAAAATATTTTTGCAAAAGAAACAGAAACTTACATGAAAAACAAAAATTTAGATTTTAAAAATTATGCTTTTAATTGATAATGCTCCCTGTCACCCAAACAATTTAGAACACCCAAATATTGAAGTGGTATTTTTGCCCCCCAATACAACCTCTCTTTTGCAACCATTGGACCAAGGAATTATAGCAACGTTCAAATCGTATTACATAAAGATTTCCGTACAATTTATTTTAGATTTAATGGAAAAAATGCCAGATTTATGGAAAGAATTTTGGAATTTTGGTTGGAAAAAACTATGGCCGGAAGTTGTTCCTAATGATAATGTTGTTACTCCGTTAACAGCGGAAGTTGCTCAAATACTACAAGTTATTGAAACATCTAAATTATTTGAAAGCATTGTGGATGAGGATATATTGGAGATGATAAATGATGTTCCAGAATTGACAGAACAAGATCTCATCGGACCCCGATGAATCAACTGAAGACGAAAGTGATAGCGAGGATAATCCAGACTTTGATTCTTCTTATACAAATGGCTCAGGATGTGATAAAATTTTCCACTGATAATGACCCTTGTACAAATCGATCAGATTTATTTCAGTGTTCAATAAAAAAATCGTTGGCATCATACGAAGAACTTTTAAAACAACAGGAACAGCAAAAAAGCAAAAGCGAATAACAGACTTATTTAAAGTAGACGAAGACGTTAATTGTGACCAAAATTCTGAAGACGTTAACTATGACAAAGACTCTGAAAAAGTAGCCTTTGACGAAGATACTGAAGATTTTAACTATAATATTTTATATTTTTTATTTTTTTTTTGTTAATTTATAAATTTTGAATTTTTTTTCAAAGCTTGTTTAAAAATACTATTTTTACAAATAATATTTTGTTATAACTATTGAAAAGTACAAATAAAATAAATTTAATTTAAATTATATTAATAATCTTTTTTTTAACACGGATTTTCGGTCCCAAATTTGAATGTTGTATGAAGTTAGTGTTTCAATTTGCGCGGCTTATTATATTGCTGGTCCCAAAACAGAATTTTGTATTCATATAGAACCTTTATTTATGCGGTTTTGAATTACGCGGGTTTTTTCCGGTCCCAACGTGCCGCGTAAATCGAGGGATACCTGTATATGCTATACGAGGGCGGATCAATAAGTCCGTGACTTTTCGAACTTCCCTCGTAGTTATATGAAATGCAACACTGCTCCCATCAAGTACCACCTGTTAATAGACTACTGTTTAACCCTCCGATGAGTGACAGTTCTGAACTTCACGGCCGTGTGAAAAGGTCCCTACGGACCTTTTTTGTAAATCATGTTTTTTTCATATAAAAATTTTTTTTTTGATTTTTTTTTTGTTTTTATTGTTTATAACTAAATTCTACATACAAAAATAATTTTTTAAATTTTTTTAATTTTTTGTTTTTATCATCATCCCTAATGTGTTTGAGTTTAGGTCTTTGTGTTCAGAACAAGTAAATTATGTGTTGAAACAATAAAAAAATTATAATGATGCCCAAAAACATGCATTTATTAGTGAAATTCAGTACAAGGTCCATGCGGACCTATTCACACGTCCGCGTACTATTCTCACTAAAACCTCAATAACTCCTAAAGTAATGATCCGATCGGCTTGATTTTTTTTCCAAAAGATGCGCAACAAAATACTCTTGGAATACAGAGTAACTTTGGGGGGGGGGGGGGGTTGTAGTGGCCGAAGTAGGAGTAATTTCAGTTTGAAAAGGCAAAAAGGTCCCTAGGGACCTTCTCACTCATCGGAGGGTTAAATTAGTTCCGTCATTTATTTTGCGTTTAACAGCTGTTCAAAACTTACAACCTCGTGGATTTTTTTAAAATGGAAAAATGTGAATTTCGAGTGCTCATTTAACATTATTTTTTGCAAAAAAAAAAAACCGTCAATCAAACCAAGGAAAAGCTTGATAAATATTATGGGGACTCTGCATCATCGATTTCAATGGTAAAAAAGTGGTTTACTGACTTTCGTCGTGGACGCACAAGTACAAATGACGCTGAACTTTCTGGACTGCTAATAGAGGTCAATACACCCGGAAATGTCGAAAAAATCCACGATATGGTGTTGGCTGATCGAAGAGTAAAAGGGCGTGAGATTGTTGATGACATAGGCATTTCATATGGTAGTGTGGTTTCGATTTTAAATGATCAGTTGGGTTTAAGAAAGCTGTCTGCAAGATTGGTGCCGCGTTTGCTCTCAATTGACCATAAACGTAATCGTGGCCAATAAGGTGATGGTAACAGTTTTTTGGGGTGCAAGCGGGATAATAAACATCGAAAGTCCTATTTTTTGGGAAAGGAATACAAAAATTGTAGAAATGTTGGACTAAGTGTATTGAGCTTTTTGGGATGCACGCGGGATAATCCACATCGAATTTCCTATTTTTTTGGAAGGGATACAAAAATTGTAGAAACGTTGGACTAAGTGTCTTGAGCTAAAAGGAGATTATGTTGAAAAATAATTTTTTTTTTGCAAAAAAAAAAAACTGTGTTTCATTGAAAAAGTCACGGACTTATTGATCCGCCCTCGTACATCCTGAGATATGATCGATTTATTGTCATATAAAATAATTCATTTTCATATATAATTTGTTAAAGTTTACTAAAATTTCAGTAAAGTTTGCTAATTTTTCCTACCACTTTCATTTTACTAATAAGACTGTTAAACTCTAAAAATGCATCGGAGATGACTCATCAATTGCGATGGATTTTAGAAAGCAGATCATGAATGTGAACACCAAATTTTAATATAAGCTCCACTCTTTGTAATATTCGTGAATTTAACTTTTACCAAATATTTATGTTTTTTCTTTAAAATTTCTTATTAATTCATATACCTGACTGAACTACGAATAACTTTAAATTTGGTGTTAAAGTATGGCCTATGAGTGTTAAAAACCATACGCATTAATTATGATTGGGTGAGGGATGCAGGATATTCTTGCAAATAATTTGAAAACTTCGCTTATTTTTATTTTTTGTGAATATCATAAAATCCCTTAATCGAATTTGCAAAATTTTAGCCCTTGATGTTATCTTATATTTCACTTAATTAATTTCAGCGAAAGCACAATCGCTTTCATATCAATATTTTCCGGAAATTCAATCTGAAGTTCAAAATGTTGAAAATTTTTTTGTTAAATTCAATTTATATGTATTACTATACTTAGGACATTATGTTGGTAAAGACGACAGCAATTGTAGTCAAAAAGAAATGAAATTTCATTTAAAGAAAGGACGACTTACATTTCATTAAATTCAACTAACATTGTCATTTGATTTTAAATTTTCAAAAAATGACTAACAATTGTAGTAAAAACAAACCACATGGTAGTAAAAAATAAACAAATATTTTTTTTTTTAAATAACAATAAACAACTGTAAAAAATGAATGTAAAATCATACAGTCATTTGATGTGAGTATTTTTTAAATGAACTAAAAGGTTAGTTAAAAATTTTATTTGTTCTACAAATGACTTACATTTACATTAAAAATAATGAAAATGTATTACAACCCAAACAACTTCATTTTTTTAAAGCAGAAGTTCCCTGAGTGTAGGGTTGTCATTTATTTGGGTTTTTATTTTGTTCCAATAAACGATCAAACAATTTGTGAACGAGAGATCAATGATCGTTTTTTAAAAATTATTCGATAAATCGAACGACTAACGAAAAAAAATAATTTCAAAAATACATAAATATTTATAGTATTTTACACAATCATCTCAAAACTTTATGAATTTTGGCATCAATTTGAATAATACAACAATAGCAATTCTCAATGGTAATCATTTTAGATTAAAAAACAGGATTAAGTTTAATCAATTTTTACCCAATGTAACAATTTCATAAATATTTATGAAACATTTCCTAAACAACAAGAATTAGAATGAAGGTACCTGACTTTTAAAAAGGGAAAATTAGAGCCTATTTAAAAAGTGGCTTAAGTTTTCGGGAAATTGCTAGAAAATAAACCATTCACATGTGGTTGTTATAAATTTTGCAAATAATCCGAGCGCTTATGGTAAAAATAAAATAGGCGGACCGAAAAAAAGCTTTCTAATCATAAAACCGAGTAAATATTAATCAGAAAATCGATGAATGTAATGTGTCCCCATCTCCCATAAGTAGGATTTCCAGAGAATTACTCGATAAAAGCTGATGTCTGTGGCAATGTTATTATCCCGCCACAAACCGAATCATTCGGTTGGCAACAAATTCGGTTGTCAACACCAAATCTCTTTTTTTGGGGGTTTATATTATTTTTAACCATATATGGTTTTCGACTATTTCTGGACGTCCTAAAAATGTTTTAAATTTTATTAAATCTAATTTTCGAAGACTAGTTTTGAGAATATTTAATGAAATATTAAAATTTTTCACAAAATTTTAAGAAAACAAGCATTTAGTTTTTTGCACAAATAATGGGTCATGTAGAAAAATTTTATTTTGGGGGTTTCTTCTTTAGTGAAAGGATTGAGCTAATTGACAAAATTTATTGTACACTTTTGTTTTAAAAGTGACGATCTAACCATTTTTTTTTTTTTTTACAAAATATGTATTTAAATTTTGGTTAGTATTGCATCCTGAACTTTGTGGTAAGCACGTGTTTTGCCAAAACGAGTGTAAAAGAAAACTTTTGTAATAGACTAGAGAGCCTAAATATGTGTTTTGGCAAAACGCGGGTTTAGCAATTATGTGTGTACGACATATAAGATAAATAATTGAGAACATGTTTAAAATAGAAGAAATTTAGAAATTTTTTGTACGCAGTCTTAAAGTACTCGAGAAAACAAAAATATTGATATACTGTGAGCCCAGGGTTGCCAGTTATTTGAAATATTTAAAATATGGCTTATAAGAGCTCTAGGGGGAAAACTCGTGTTAAATTCGAACGATTGCGGAAATTAAAAAAAGCCCAGACACACCTCGAACAAATTAAATAAGCTTTAATATATGTTTACTTGAACTCGAACCAACAAAAATTTCCCCAGACTTGGGCGACATCAATTTCATTTCACAATTATTCACTTGTGACATTTTTCAATATAATATTAATTAATACTTTTAGACCTACGATCACATTTGGAAAATTCCTTGGAAAATTTTCAATTTTGACAACACCAGACATGGGACATAATACCAATATTTGTGTATATAATTACAGACCAATTACGTTTTAATGTCTAATGACATGTAATGGGGTGTAATTGAGTAATTGCCCTGTAAGTAAATATCCAGATGATGCTACTAATGCCCATGTTTGATATTACAAATTTTACAAATTTCACAAGTGTGAGCGTAGGTCTGAAATTATAAATGATATAGAAACACTTCACAAGTGAGTGATTGTGAAATGTAATTGACGTCGGACAAGTATGTGCAAAATCAATTAAAATAGTAATTGATATAATAAATTTCATAATTGAGACTTATTTTAACCCATTTATTTTTTCCAACCACATTCTTAGCTCTCAGTTATGGCTGGACCATTAGCACGATCATATGGTGCGGCAACAATGGCTGGCAAAGATGAACGCAATGGTCGTATAAATCCAGCGCTAGAAACTGATGATGATGATCTTCCAATAAATGAAGCCAAGCGATTAAATCAACAAACGGCACAAGAACAAGTACAAAGAATGTTAAGTAGTGCCACAGGCCAGAGACGAGATAGCGATGGAGGTGGCGGTGGTGGTGGGCGGATTTAATGGTAGTGGCTATCAGGGAGGTATGGCGGCTGTGCCAACTGCTGAGCAAGACAATACTGCCTTTTTAAACGAAATTGAGATTGAAACAAAAATCTAACTTATTTAAAATTACAAAATACACCTTAAGAAAAAAACGGGTGTAAAAACGAACAAAATAAACGATTAGAAACGCTCACTACAAAATAGAAAAAATATAATACAAAATTACAATTAGTTACACTCTAGCATTACACTAAAATTTATAACCCAAATGTTAGTAAAATGTAAAAATCCTAAAACCAAAATTTAATATTTAAAAAGCTCTTTTAACCAAAAATAAAACTACACAGAAAAAATTATTGTCCATAAAATTTCAATTAAACTTATTGTTTGATTTCAAAATCACAAAAAATTTAAACAACTGACAAAATTAAAAAAAAAATCTTTTTAAATTGAAAAAATCATCAAAATTTAAAAAAATCGTTCAAATTAAAAAAAAAAAACGCTAATTTTAAAGAAAACATAAATTGAAAAAAATCACTAAAATTATAAAAAATCGCCAAAATTTGAAATATCACCATTTTTTTTTTTTTGTTTTTTTAATTTTGGCAATTTTTTAAACTTTGGCGGCTTTTTTTTAATTCGGAAATTTTTTTAATTTCGGCGATTTTTTCAATGTTAGCGATTATGTTATTAAATGCTGACGACTTTTTTTTTAATTTTTGTAATTTTTTTTTTTTTTAATTTCGACAATTATTTTAAATTTTGGTGATTTTTTTAAATTTTGCAATTTTTTTTTTAACTTCGGCCTTTTTTTTAAAGTTTCAGCGAGTTTTTTATTTTTTTTCCAAGTTTTGCAAATTTAATTAAAGTCTTCATATTATCTACTAAAAAATTTGTTTGCAATTAAAATCAATATTTAATTAAATTTTTAATAGACATGATTAAAATCTTAATCGAATTTCAAATCAATTAAATATCTACAAATTATTTTGATTGATACTACAATATCCTTAATACATCTAAATTCAATTAAACTTTTAATTGAATTAACAAATATTTTAATTGAAACTCGATTTTAGTTTTTTCTGTGTATATTAGAGTTGGCACCATTGCAAAATGTAATAAGACTAGAAATTCTAAAAAAACTTTAAATTTGTACATAAACTCAACCAAAAAAAAAAACGCATAAAAGCAATGAATTAGTGGATAAAACTGTATCAATTCCTCAGATAAAAATTGGTTAAATTAAAGCTCTGTCTACCTTAGTTTTACTTTGTTAAAAATACAAAAGTTTATTAAGTTAAAAAATGGCTTAAAAGAATTGCTAAATAAGTGCTCAGGTATTCACTGATAATGTTTGTTATTAAATATTTATTTAAAATACTTTTTTATTTAAGTTGCAAAGTTATTAAATTATAATTTAGTCTTAATTTAATTTTTTTTTTTATAAATATTACACTAAGAAAAATTGTATTTTATGTTTAAAATTAAATGTTTGATGTTGAAATTTAAGTAGAACAAAATATAAAAAAAAAATCTGTATTCATTAAGAACTTAATTGTTTAAAATAAGTTAACCCTATACATATGAAATGCATTTGTGTATTCACAAGAAAAACAAAAAAAAAAAGAAATAACACTTAAAGAAATTTTTAATGTTTTAAGAATTTGAATTTAGTATTTTAATTGATTATTGGAAATTTAGCTTTAATAATTTCTAATACTTAGTTGGCCCTTAAAACTCCTGAGTTGGCAATTCAAATATTTTGGGGACATTAAACAAAAAATTTAATATAAAACCGTCTTTATTTGTTTCACTATATGCTATATATATGATCTCTGCAGTAACACTACTCAACGGCAAAAAAAAAAAATGGTTTTGAAATACATAATTTTTAATTGACCTATCCTTGTGTAGAAACGGTAATTAGATGTCATTAGTTTTCTCACTACCAGTAATGCTACCAGCTAACTCTATGCGTTACTTTAACACGAGTAATAAGTACTTACTAATAACTAGTTAATTTTGCCATTATTTCAATATAATACATAATGCGTTACCCATAAGTACTAATTTTTATCATTATTTTAAATATAAAGCAATAATCTAACAATGTTTGAAAATATATTTTTATACTGATTATTTTTCCAACTCTAGTAAGTACATGGATATTTTTGATTTTTTTTAAGCTGGAAAGTAATGACATTTTGTGCAATCAAGTCATTTTTGTTTTTATCTGACAAGTATAACATGTCAAAATAGCTCAGATCGTAGAGCAGTTGACTGACAACCTGTAGACCCGGGTTCGATTCCCGTGTGGGTACATTTTATTTAAAAAAATTATTCAATAACGAAAATATTTTTTTACTAAATTTATTTAGTTTTTAAATTTATTTTTTGACTGATTATTTTTGTCCATACTGGCCAGCATATAGGTAACCACATATTTTTTTAAGGTGGTTAGTAATCATATGCCATTATTTTGAGAGACATTCCCATATAAAGTAATGACAATTATAAGTACTTGTCAGCTGTTCGACAGGGCCATGTGGACCAACAGATCCTGGGAGCCAGAGCGGGGTTCTCAGATATGGCTCACAGATGGCTCAAAGCATGCGAATGGTGACACTGGTGCGGGTGTCTGTGGACCAGGTTTCCAACGGGCCTTACCCATGGGTAGATACCCCTAAATTTTTCAGGCAGAGATTTTTGCTATCTGTGTCTGCGCGGAGGAGTGTCTACGAAGGGGCACTATTAGATCTCGCATCTACATTCTTTCTGGCAGTCAGGCGGCATTAAGGGCTTTAATGTCCTATGAGGTGTCATCTGGTCTGGTCATGGATTGCATTCTGGCTCTTAACCGACTTGGCGGGCGCAACTCGCTTACCTTAGGGTGGGTTCCTGGTCACGAGGGGCATGAGGGCAACGAGAGGGCAGATTGTCTTGCTAATTGCGGGGCCCGAAGGCCCTTTATTGGCCCTGAACCATTCTGTGGTATACCTTTGGGGTATGTTAGGGAGAAGTTCGGGTCGTGGAGGGAATCAGAATTCTCTCTCTATTGGGAAAACTCTCTTGGCCAACGACAGGCTAAGAGATTAATCTCTTTTTCAAGTGCAGGATCGAGGAGACTCTTGTCCCTCGGGAGGGGTGACTTGAGTACCCTGGTGTCTTACCTGACTGGACACTGCAATCTCAGATACCACCTGCGCAAAAGGGGTCTTTCGGACACGGATGAGTGTAGGTTTTGCGAACTGGTAGCTGAGACATCGGAGTATGTTCTTTGCGAATGTCCGAGGCTTTGTGAAAGGCGTGCCAAGTTTCTTGGCGATCGCTTTGTCTCCCCTTCGGACATTATGAAGATTTTGCCTAATAGGATTATTGGCTTTATAGGTAGCTTGAATCTTTAGGGTAACTTTAGGCATCACAAAAGACCTAAGTTGGCCGCGGTGCATAGTGCCATATAATCTAATCTACCTAATCTAATCTACCTAATTACCAAAAATGTAAAACCACTTATATGGCAATGTTTTTCTACACTGGGATGTTCACTGAATCCAAATATGGCAAAACAAATTTTTCTCATTTGCAGTTTTTGAAATATATAAAATATTTTTATTAATTTTGCGAAATTTTAACGCAAAATCATGAAATTTTTTTTAAAAAAATATAGGAAAAAGGCTTGCCACCCCTTAGATTTTTGGTATTATCATTTCGACACCGTGAGAGTACTGTGAAAGTTAAAAATACGACACTTTATAGAACATGTACTACCGTCTCCAGCACCGCGCCAGTACTGGCCCGTTCGTCTTTTCTACCTGTGTCTTTAATTGAAATATTTTTCAACTAAATATTAATTCATTTGATTAAAAAGTGATCAATATAGTATACATTCTCAAAAAGCAAAATACAATTGGATAAAGTGTTGTTGCTGTCAAACCAAAGGTTTTTTATATATTGAATTTTATAAAATTGTTTTTAATGCTTATAATTCTTATTTAGTTAATAGATTTATTTAGATTCACAGAAACTAACTTTTTTCTCTTTATATTGAAACACAGGGGCTATGTAAAAAAATTAATATTTTTTTTTTTTTTTGCATTAGTCCTTTTGTTGAAATCAGAGTTTTTTTTTTATTCATTTTTAACAATTTTCTGTTTAAAAAAATGGTTACATTTTATTAAACAAATATTAACTTTAAAATTACATTATCAATTTAATGATAAGTTCTAGAATAAATATTCAGATTTAAACCACAGAAACTAAATTATTTAACTTAATAAACTAATAAAGCAACTGAGAACTTATAAAAATATTTTTGAAATGAATTTAAAATATATATTTATTACTAATTCCTAAACATTTATAAAAAACAACATACATAAATTTAAATTTATTTTCATCGGGATAAACATTAATTGCATTTATAGTAATTAAATGTGCTAAAGTCCCAAAACTTATTTAACAAATTGTGAAAAGCAATCTGATGTAGGCGTGTCCCTATCCGGATTTCATTCCTGCCCAAGGAAATCTTCAGGGGACTTTGTTATTAGAATTTCTAGAGATACTTGTTATGTTCAATCACAAACTCAATGAGAATTTCTTGTCCTCGTCTAGGAGCGAGATTCAAAACATCAAGAAAAAAACAAAAACAACAAAAAAAATTGTCACAATTGGCTTTGTCATCTTCCAAATACTACCCTGTTTTTTTTGACAGACCTAGCAATGTAGTGACGTTTATTCAAGTAAATCAACAATAGAAAATCATATGTTTTCTATTAGTGTCAGTTACATTTAAATTTGCACAAGCACCTGCATATTTGTTATTTAAATTTATTTTCATCGGGATAAACATTAATTACATTTATAGTAATTAAATGTGCTAAAGTCCCAAAACTTATTTAACAAATTGTGAAAAAGCAATCTGATGTAGGCGTATCCCTATCCGGATTTCATTCCTGCCCAAGGAAATCTTCAGGGGACTTTGTTATTAGAATTTCTAGAGATAAATATTACAAATAACAACAACAATATGTTGATTAGGGATATAACTTTTTTACAATTTTTGAAAATATCAAAATGGTCCTATCCATACCATGTAGTGCGTAAAAAAACAATAAGAACTGCATCTTCAGATTTTCGATATCGTTAAAAAGGTTCCGCGTCAAATGCAATTAAGTTTGGGATCAGTAAGTTCTAAACAAATAAAAATATTTTCTTTATAATTTCATTAAATGATAAATAAATTATAAGTTTTTCCATTAAATATTGAATAATATTCTGTATAAATTCAATTAATCGTGATAAAATATTGCGATTTACCTACGCTGTCTTATGCAAATTTGCGAAATATTATAATTTATTGCTAAAAGTATAAAAATATAAAATTTTGAAAAATAAAAAATAAAAAAAAAAAATCTGAAAGGACTTTCAGAAATCGGCTTCGACGCGGAACGTTTTTGTTCCGAAATGATCTGAGGAAACATTTTTCGGTTTCAGCACAACATCGGCTACAGCGTGGTGATAGGGCCTTATTTTGGTTGTACCCCTAATGTTGATGTTATCTTGTTTTTTTTTTTATTAAATACTTTTAAGCGATAATATAAAAAAATGTCAAACAAGTTGCAAATTTGAGCAATTATTTAATTGATTCAATTAATTTTTAATTGACAGCTTTTAAAATTTTCAACAAATCGATTAAATTGAAAAAAAAATTGCGAAATATTTTTTTCTGTGTATGACAACTACACCATTTCAAGGCCTTTTGATAAGGTATACGATATTGAACATAATTTTTAATCCAAATATAATAAAAATCATAATCAAATGTGTATTTAAATTTAACTGAAAATTTAACAGGAAAAGAGCTATACATTTTAATTGAATGCCGACTTTTCGTAGTTGGCGGAATTTCAACAATAAAAATAATGGAATCGGCTGTTTTCGTGATTGAAATGAGTTTTTATTTTTTTGTGTGTATAGTATACTGTATACTGTATACTGTATACGCAAATGAAAGACAAAATTAGGTGTAAATTTATTTCTTTAAAATTCATGATTTGTGGTTAAATTTCGAAAAATGTCGTATATGATAAAATTGGGTTAATGTTTTAACTATAAAAACCACTATAAAACTATGAATGAGAAAATTTTTTTATAGATTTAAATTCAGTGTACTATAAAAAAAATATGAATTTCGAAGACGGGGATCTAAAAAAAAGTGGAAAATTGTTAAGTAGTGTAATCCAAAAAATCATTGACTCATATTTACTATTAATGAAAATTGTGAATTTTATAAAATTATAAGATACAGCCATAAATCCTTCCATAAATAATGAAAACCTAAATTAAATATTGAGAAATTATTTTAATACATACTCGAATCATGAAAAAAAACTGATAAACCTTAAAGTAAAACCAAATCAAAGATACATAAATATCATTTTGAAATTACAAAATATATAAAATACATATTTTAAAAATAATATAAATATGTATAATATTAACAATAGATGTATTTATAATGTATTATAGAAATAAAATCTATTAAAAAAAAAAATTATTACTAGGGCAACATAAAATCTGCAAGAAGACTGTCATAACTCAAAAACATGATTTTTCTGAAAACGAGTTTAAAATATTAAATGCATATCTGCATCGTTCGACCCTCACTTTTTTTTTATTTGATTACGTTTTATATAAATAGGCTTTTAATGAATTTTTATTGAAAGATTATACATAATGGCCTGGGTTCTATATTCCACTACGAAGTGAAAGTGGAATCGTTTTTAATTCCACATTTTCAATTCCGCTGTGTTCTGAAAAACGAGTGAATCGTTTTTTTCACGACGATTTCATTTTCATTTTGTTCTTAGCAACAACATAAAAAAATGCGGGAAAAAAACCAAATTATCACTTTAAAGTGAATGAAATTGCAATAAAGAAGAGTGCATTTTTTAAAAAAAATAAAAATTAAACAAAAAAATACTTATAAAATGAGTTTCGCAATTGTGATTTCCTGGTATTTAATTAAAAAAGAAAAGCAAAGAACGGAAAATCTAAATAGAAAAAGGCTTCGTGACTGTTCAACTATTTTGGAACTACCAGAAAAATCGTAAGACAATAATTAAAACTGAGTCGCAAGTGTTTAAAATTAATAAAAAAAAAATAGTTTTATTGCGTATTTTAGATTAAATAAGTATGCATTTATGATGGTTTTAGAAGAATTATCACCAATGGCTAAAAAGACAAGCATTCCAATTATTTTGCAATTGGACACATCACTACGCTATTTCGGACAAGGAAGTTACCAACAAATGATCGCAAAAGACTTCAATTTAGCAGTGAAAAGAAGTACAGCGTCAAAAATTTTAACAAATATGTTTAATGTTTTGAAAACTGTCATATGCCCAAAATGGATTAGATTTGAAAGAAGTCGCGAAGAAATTGAGAAATCAAAAAGAGAAATCAAAAAGGGAAATCATCGGTTTGCGGTTCCTCATTTTCTATATTTTCAGTACCTTCGTCATTTTTATTTAATTTTTGTAAAATCACGTTTACTACATTGTCGGAATTGGTGTCATCTAAGTTTTAACAATTCAGTAGATGAATTTGTGGTTGTTTACCCTTTGCTAGTCGTCCCGAATGATTTAGCAGCTGGAACACCTTCGACTGCTGTATAAAGGCCAGAAAGTTTGGCAGCTGAATCTTCTTTGGATGATATGTGTTGGATATTATTGGGTCCTCCACCTGTTGCCGTTACCTCTGCTCTATTTTCGGCCAATTTTTTACGAATGGTAGCCTTCCAATCAGTCCAAGCCTTTTTCCAACCAGTTGCATCGTCTTTCCTAAGCTGTTTAATGTCTTGCTAAGTCCTTCCACAACTGGTCTTCAACTGTTTTGTCGCCCCTCTAAAACCCTTTGGCCAAACCAGATTTTTTTTCCATTAATGTTAAAAATGGGGCCTCTTGTTCTGGATTCATGTGTTTTCCCGTAAAGAATACAACACTTTTTCAGTTAAATAAACGTATATTAACAACATATCACATTTACTTACATTGTTTGATTTTTTTTTTACGTTTAATATTCAAAATAATTTTATTTTCTAAAAAGTTTGGTTTTTCACTCAGTTAACTAATACCGTTTTACTATTACTTTTTTTTGTAGTGAAATTGTTTTATAGAACACATCAAATCACTTTAATTCCACTAGAAACAAAATGAAAATGAAATTTTTCTTTTCAAATCACTGATGTGGAATTGAGAACACAAATTGAGCGGAAGTTTCACTTTCACTTCATTTTCGGAATGTAGAACCCATGCGAATATCAATATGAAATGTTTACACAATATGATGCATGATATAACAAATAAATCTACATCATTTTCACGAAAAATTAGTTTTTTTTTACATATGACAGTCTTCTAGTAAACGAGCGAATTGTTAATTCAATATAAACTCCATTCATGAGAAATAATTAATTTTGAGCTACACTTGTTAGGGCTAAATAATTTTTGCTAGTTTTTGTGGTTAAAGCTACAAATTTGCTATTTTATGCAAAATGACTAATTTTATATTTAACTCCCATTTAATATTATAAGCTCTTAAAAACGTTTTAAAACCGCAAATTATCTTGAAATTTTCCTTAAAAAAATTAAAAATTTCTAAGTTTTCAGTCGCTTCAAATTTTTGTCTTAAATAAACTTTATTTAAAAAAATATTTGTCTGTCTAAATTAAAATGTTTTCAAAATGCATTTATTTTAATAAACCTGTTGTAAGTTTTTTTTTGTGAAAACCTCTAATTTTTTTTTAGATTTTGGTTTCAAATTAATTTAAGTGCTTATTTCTAGAGCTTAATTAAGTTTTTGTGCTACTTTTATGTTGCCCTAATTATAACTACGAATATACACATTTAAGGTAACTATATAGAACCATTTTCAAAATCTTTGGTAAAGCCACTGTATAACATAATTTTAATTAAAATAGAATTAAAAATTTTAGTTGTTAAAGCCCGGAAATGAGCTCTCTCAAACTATAATGCGATTAGGTTATATTCCGAGACGTGGACCAAATTCCCTGAAGGAACTTAGTTCGTTTTTTAAACGAAATCAAAATAAATTTCCCAAAAATGCCTTAAAAAAAAAAAAAACGGTTAGAAGTTTATATAAGGACTGGGTTGAAAAGTAGATTCTATTTTAGGCACGATTTATGAGGGCGTATTGCATTTACAATCCAATATCACTGGTAGTGGAAAGACGGAAGTGCGGTAGTACACGAAATAAATCGACTCGATACGTTACTCCTAGTCGATCGGTATACTAAATGGTGGATTTAGGTCCATTATTTTGGTAGTTACAAACATTAGAACAAAACCCATTATCCTTTTAAAGTAGTGGTGTAGAGTATTATTACCAGGGACAAGAACTTCATGCACTAAATATGCGCCTATAATATACATGAAAAATCTTAACATATGCATTAATGAAAAAAATGCTTTTATACATTTTTTTTCATTTACAAAAAATTTTAATTCAATTGTTTTCTTAAGGCTTAATTAGTCTTGCCGTTCCGTGCCGCAACGAATCAACTATTTTGTTTTTGGTTTATGGATAGTGCGTTTTTCAAAAAAGCACCTCACATAAACCAATAACGAAACAGCTGATTCGTCACGGAACAGCAAGACTAAAGACCTCATTACTTGTTACTTTCTGTTGCCGTTCTGTTCTGTAGGTAATATTTTGTAATTACTTTTTCTGTGAAAGGAATCAGCTGTTTTAAAAAGTAAAGAAAATCCAACCAAAAACATTCAAATATTGAATAAAAGATTTCACAACAAACTAATACATACGCACTTTTGGCTGTCACTTAACGTTGAATTCTATTTTCAACAGATTTGTCCGCAACAGAACAGAACGAAAAAGTGAAAACTAACCACACATACAGACTTTCAATTGAACAGAAACAAAACAGCTGATTCATAACAGAACAGAACGTACAAACTAATTCTGCCTTAATGGAGCCTGTAAGTTACAAAGTACGCACAGAGAGAATTTGGATCTGACAGTTAAACTCAATGAGAAAACAAATTAAATGAATAAAAAAACTCTTGTTAGTTTCTAGTAAATTTTTTCACTTTTCGACTTTTAAATTACCATCGATTCTTTAGGTGCAGACTTTTCAACGTGAAACTTTTCATGTCATATTTTTCCAAAACTTGTTCAACGTTTCTCTTAAATCAAAAAAACTTGAGAAATAAGAGCCATATAATGTCGGATTCAACAGGTGTCGAGAATTTTTTAAGTAACCCATATATTGAAAATAAAACGATATATAGTACAATACAAAGCTTTTGTAACTACCCCCTATTCAAATACATTCGCGCCAAGAAAATCATCTCTACCACAAATTGCACCTAAGAGAGGCCCAAGACCTTCTAAAAATTATAAGGGCACTTTAGTACAATTGTATTTTTTTTTTCTAATTTTAATAGTGTTTTTTAAAGCCTAATGTTTTACCTCTTGTGTCTTTCAATATTAACCCTTTCGAGACCGAATTTGGTCAGTTAATAATTTTAACCAAAGATTTTGGAAAACGGCTGTAAATGTATATAGAATAATATAAAAAAATTATATATAAAAAAGAGTACTTAAATTAAAGAGTACTTAAATTAAAGAACAAAATATATTAAATATTAAATAAGGACGTAATTATAAACACTGATCCAAAAACTAAGAAAATTAGAATTTCTGAATTAAAATTTGCAAATTCTGAAACAAAATTTGTTGAACATTTTAATTGTCTAGTCTTAAGGCTTAAACATAATTGGCTTAACTGACTTAAGTCAGGTATTGGTATAAAACGAAAATTAAAATTTTTTTAAATTTAAATAGTTGTATTTCCAAATTTTTGTTTCATACCAACACCTGACTTAAGTCACTTGAGCCAATTATGTTTCACCCTTTTGTTTAATGTTTTTATTTTTATATTTTATTATTAAAATCAGAGTTTTAACAATATTTGTTTTCGACTTCCATAACAATTTCGGTATCAAACTCAAATGGTTGAAAAAACTTTAAACAGCTTAAGATATGAGTAGGGGAAGGTTGGGGGTTTGGGCATGATTTTTCTCAATGAAATATCCGCATGATTTTAGCATGATTTTTCTTAATGAAATATCCGTGAAATTAAATTTTAACAATTCAGTGAACTGCAACAGGTACAAGAGGTCTGTTCACTAAAAACGTTTTAAAACAACGGCCAGCTTTTATACCTGCATTCATTACAACTTAGAATTTTCAGACAAAGATTAAAAACTTTTCTTTACGTTTATCATATTTAATTTTATGTTGTAGTTTTTTTTTCTGTTACTTTTTTTTCTATCTCATTTATCTCGTTGATTATCACCTAATAAACAAGAACCGGTAGAACTATTGTTATTATTTTATTATAATTTTATGGAGTCCCAAATTACTCCACAACGTCCCAAATTAGCCCACATTTTCTTCATTGAAAAAATCGCCAAAAAATCCAACTAACGAATAATTTAGTTGTGTCGTTTTGGGTTAGGAAACCTGTGGGAAAAACTACACAAAATTGAGCCGGTTCCTAAAATACCTATCACGTGATAGGTGAAAAAACGATCGGTTTCTAAAATATCTACTACATGACCTGTTTCAAAGTCTCTACCACGTGATGGGTCTGAAAATACCAGTACTGTTTTAGGTGAAAACAGGATCGGTTCCTAAAATACCTATCACGTGATCGGTATAAAAGTCTCTATAACGTGATGGGTCTGAAAGTACGAAACTCGTGATAGGTTAAAATAATACCGGTTCCCAAAGTTCATACCACGTGATCGGTTTAAAAGTCTCTACCACGTGATGTGTCTGAAAGTACTAGGCCTGTGTTAGATGAAAATAATACCGGTTCCTAAAGTATTTATCACGTTACCGGTTTCAAAGTGTCTTTCACGTGACTGGTCTGAATAAGTGCTAATATGACGGGTTTTAAAGTACCTATCATTGGGCCGGCGTTAAAGTATCTATTAAGCGAAGTCTTTTAAGGCAGAACTCCGACTGAACTAAATAGAAAAAAATAGATAAAAATAGTTCACTTAAGATATATTTTTTGCTTTTCTGATCAAAACTTGTCATAAATAGAGATTTAAAGGGGAAAAGTGGCCTCTTAATGACATGTACAATTGCTTTATGCTTAAAATTTAAACATCTTCTCGAAATGTTTAAATAAAATAATTAAAACAGGGAATCATTTTCTTTTTAATGTATTCCGACATTTAAAAGTATTGGTAACGATATATTGGATATTTTAGCTAGTCGAGTAATAATAAAAATTAAATTATAAAATATTTTGAATATTTAGAAGTTAATTGTATAAAAGGGGTAAATGTTGGTACTAATTCATAACTTTTAAATACATTTTCCTATTCTCTTGATATTTTTAGATTCCAAGTGCTGCAAAATTATATACTCTTTTTGACAAATGAACACAAAAGCACAAAATGTGTAAAAAAAAATATTTGGTCCTGGACGATTTTTATAAGAAGTTAATCTTTTGGGGATCTACATTTTTAGGCAGGAATGACATGACATTATCCCAATTTCCGATTTGGGGATTATGGATAAAATGTATCTATCATAACCCCCAAACCACCATGGGAACTATGCCTAACATGATTATGCGAATAATCCCCAGTAAAAATAGACATAATCTTCATAGACAAATTTTTCAAAAGAACATTGTGTGAATATTAAAGTTTTTCTGCGTATTGAAGAAAAACATGTTCTTGGTATCTAAATAAAGGTATTTTTAACTTATTGACCGTCTTTATAAAAGAACCACTCTAATTTTTTGTATAGAAATATTTCTCCGACTAACTAAATAAAATTTTTGTGTGATGTTCTTTTGTGTTAGTTAAGTGATGTGTGACATGATCTTTGGGGAAAGTTGTGTTACATGTAGGACAATTCCTTGCTAAAGTGACCGATTCCTTTTACATAAAAAAATACCGGTCCCGTGACAGCTCCCTATCACCATGAATCAGTCACGTGACGTGTGTTGCGATAGGTCCCTTTCCCGAAGGGAAGCTACACCACTAACCACTCTTTAGAATGGATCTATCAAAAGACTTAACAAAATAGGGGTGCGTGACTTTTAGGCACTGACAAAAAAAAATTGGCCCAAATTACCCCACCTACCCCTACGTGAGATTATAATAAGTGTTCACATTTTAAGGGAACTTGGTTTTATTATGGAGCGAGGTTTGTTATGTGGCAATTCAGTCCAATAGTTTTTAATTCAGTCCAATAGTTTTTTAATTGTTACATTTATTTTCTTCTCCATTTTACATTTGGGATCAGTGTATACTAAGTAATAGAAAACAATTTAAAACTTGGACAAATATCTGTAATACTATATGAAACTACAAATAATGCATACTGTATGACAATTATATAAAAATGGAAAGCTTGTTGTAATAATATAATAAATGTTATATGTATATTAAAAAAGTTTAATTGTCCAAAATAAAACTCCTAATAGAGCTGCCTCAAAACCTATACCAGAAAATATATCAATTACATATCAAATGAAAACTATATTACAAAAAAAAATTTAAAAAATGTTGAAATTGAAACATATCATTACTATTCTGTTTAAACAGATATTTTTTTTTTTTATAAATGTGTTATAAATCTTTTTTAAATTGTTGATGTTAAAAATAAATTTTATTGAAAGAAAAAACAAAAAAAAAAAAAACAACTAAACATATCAGAATTACATTAAATGTTAAAAACCGACTGCTTTTTATTTTGGAAATTATTATATACAAACGCATAATTCTTAACAAGATTTTTTTTTTCTTTTTTAAAATATTATATATCTTAATGTGTTTTTGACATTAAATATTCTTGAAACTATTTTTTTTTTAATCGGCCTAATAATAAGAATAACATTGATTTTGGAGTACGATTTAGTGATCAGTTCCTTAGTAACGATCAAAAGAAATTTATATATTTAAAATCGGGAAAATTAATTTTAAAATTAATTGAACATTTATAAATTGTTTCATGAGTTACTATATAAAGAGAAGTTATTAAATAAAATTTTAATGTAAATATTAATTATAGAATATTTATAAAAAATCAATTAGAAACTCCCCATACAAATACTTTAAATAGCATAGTGCAAAAAATTTCAGTTTCTATAATTCCAAAACGAAATAAAAGTAGACCATTACACAAAACAATTTCACAGAGTATTTTACGACGGCGGCCCTAAAATTAGCCAACCTAACAAAGGAAACACAACAAATTTGGGAAAAATTGTGTTTGTTTCTCAACATAATCTCCTTTTAGCTCGATACACATATTCAATAGCCTCGACACGCTGTTTATAATAAGACCGCAGACTCCAACACTTTATTGTTGACAAATCTTTTACCACCGAGCCATTTTTTCAAGTTTGGAAAAAAAAAATTATACGAGGGAACTAAAACCAGCGAATAAGGTGCGTGATGAAGCAATTCCAACTTAAATTCATTGATTTTGGCCATCGCAACAGTGAATTTGTGAACTGGTGCATTGTCTTGGACACAATTATCCCATTCCTGTCAACTGCTTTGAATGTTCCTTTGTCTCAGGTGTGATTTAATGGTCCCATGTCTCATCCATTGTTACGGATCGATGTAAAAACTCGTCTTTATTAAGGTGAAACATCGCCAAACAATTTATTGAAACATATTACGACGCTATTTTAGTTCAATTGTGAGCAAACGCGGCAAGATATCTCCAAAATTTCGGTCATAATGAGATGTATAGCACTTTTGAAATGCCAATAATTTCAGCCAACTCACGCACCTTCAGCCGACGATCATCCAATACAATTTTGTTGATTTTCTTAACCGTTTCTGGCTTGGACACCTTAATTGGTCGACCACTACGGTGTTCGTCTTGGCAGCTCGTGCGGCCTCGCTAAAACTCTGCCACGCAACATTTTATAATCGTAAGCAAAGGAGCAGACTACCCCAGAGTAGAATCATTTCAAATAAAAGTATTGAATTACATAATGGTGACCAATTTTCTGAGATCGTTTATTTTTGATGGCTCAAAAAAAAAATACTAAACAGCGTGGCGCCTTGAAACTTAAAACATATGTTTTATAAGGTTGCCACTTTTCACCAAAGTAATTTTTTTTTAAACTACTGCTGCCTTCTATACGCCAGGTCGGCTAATTTTCGGACCGCCTCGTATAAAGTGAGGTTGAACTTTTTATTTATGCCCTCTTAAAATGTCTTTCTGTTTTTAAGTCGTTTAGACATAAAAGTGCGGGCTAACTTTGCAAACATTCATTGAGAGACTTGTCGTCCTAATGGTCTACTTTCATTTCACTTTAAACCTTACTAAAAGTATATTCATAATAAAAGTTAAAACTAAAATCGAAAAAATTTTCCCATACATTTTGTATGACATGCAAAAGTTTGTCGGGTTATTGGCAAAATCTTGCGTTTCGTACGAAATGTATGAGAAATGTTTCGCTTTTAGTTTTAACTTTTATTGTAAGCATACTCCAAGGCTGGCGGCGATGACCCACATTTTGTTGCACAGTGTAATATTAGTAACTATTTGTTGATAAACGTAAATATTGTTGTTATTTAAAATATTAGTTTTATTTCACCCAAAAAAAAAAAAAAAAAAAAAACAAAAAATAACCAAGTTAACCACCTATTTATTATAACTTTTATCAAAAAATCAAATGTTATTGTTAAAAGATTTAAATATTTATATTTTCTGTTGTTTAAGTTTAAGCTTTAATAAAAATATTTATTTAATTTATATTTTTTTCTCTGTGTGCAAATATTATGTTTTTTTTTTTTTAAATATATATGATGTTTCAGTATAAATAATTTTAATTATGTTAATTAAACATATCAATGTTTTAACTATAGACATGGAATTATTATTATAATTATGAATGAATATAAAACAAAAGAAGTATTTAATAAAAATATATTATATATTAATATGGTTTCTTTGTTGATGAAATCAAAAATATAATTTGTGTTTTTATTATTTCGATGTCCGACCGCTTAAATATTTAATTTAATTAAATAACTTATTAAAAATATCATACCAAAGCACTATGGGCCATAAATCATGTTTCTTTTTGGACAAAACCAGAATAGGAAAAGTATCAAAAAATGGGTTTTACAGTTTAAATAAAATAACACGAACATATATTGTTACATTTGTAATGTGGATCCGAAATATGGTCTTATGTTTTTTCATCTTAAAATTTATAATAATACGTGATTATATATGGTGTCATGCATTACCATACATTATTATATATTTCTTATGTGGTAACATATATAACGACCCTATGGGGAATGAGGAGTCAATTGACCTTAAAGTGACTGGTAAAAGAAGGACTTATCACAGGACTGGTATAATTTAATACTGAAGTGGGTTAAGCAGTGTCAATTGTCCTAAAATTACCAATCCTATGACTGGTAAAGCGAGGACATACCACTTAACCAGAATGCTTATTAACAAGAAAAAGCCAGTTGGCCAGAATTTTACCCATTGGAAGCTGTTTGATTTTCGTTTATTTTATACGACATGGGCCTTTTGCGACAGTCTTGTGGTATGCCAATCTTTGGTTAGTCCTGTGGCATGCCACTATGTGGTTTAAAGCAGGACAAATGACCCCCTCCTATGACAAGCCGATGTTAAAGTTGCCAGTTGTTTACATAGGGTAGGGTTTAGCAGAGGACCGGTCTCTGGCACGAAGGGACCGATCCTGTGGCACACGATGAACCGGTCCCATTCCCCATAGGGGATATATTATTATATATTGAAATTTATAAAATTAGATATTAAGCATATATGCTATACATAACAAGATATGATAAATCAATTGTCAATTGCCAATAATACATTCTCATATATAACATAATATGTTATCATATCTGGTGACATATCAGCTATATATATTGAGATATAATAATATATACTGTCTTATAAAAAATATGCTTTGTGCGATATAAGATATGCTTATTAGAGCTCGTCACAAAAATTCGATTTTAGGATATCAACACTTTTTCATGGTTTTTGCAGCAATAAAATTAAATAGCGTTATTATTTCTTTTAAATTTAAACTCCTTCCCCTGGGACGCGGTGGTCAAAAACGCTAATTTAGTGTCCGTTTGACTACAGAGCAAAAAGGGGATAAGTTTTATGAAATGTGACATTCTTAAATTCGATTCTACGCCAAAAATTATTGTAAAATTATTCACGGTTTTTAAAGTGCACCGTTTAGTCAATATAGTGGACAAAAAAAAAACACCGTTTTTTCGAAAACTTTTAAAAATTAATTCTTTATTCACACACAATAATAATGTGTTATCAACTGTGAATAATGGTACAACAATTTTTGACATATCGCGAACCGGTAAAATGTAATTGAGGTATCAAATAATAATTTTTTTTTTTAGCACACACAATGAAAAAGTATTTTGAGCTAAGAAAAATGCCATGAACATATCGAGGCTTGTTAAAAAGTTGTTAATCTATAAAATATTGCATTTTAGTAAAGACATTTTACAAAACTTAATAACTTTTAACTGGGTGACCATAAACCGAAATTTTTTGCAATTTTTTGGTGTGGAATCAAAATGTTAATTCAAATTTCATATAAATACAGCTTTTTTGCTCTGTATGAAAAGAGCCCCTAAATCAATGTTTTTGGCAGCTGTGGAGTGGAGTTGGAATTTTAAAAAAATAACGCCATCATTTTTATTGATGCCTAAACATTTTAAAGTGATGATATCCCAAAAACAAAGAAACTTTAAATGCTTTAATGCTGAGACATATCCCAGCAAAAAATAGTGCTTACCCAGAAGCGCTTCTGGAAGGCATTATTTAATAACGAAACGCTTCCAAAGCAAATCCAGAAGGCATGATTTTAGAAGCAATAAATTCATGCCTTTCAAAGCAATAAGAAGCGCTATTTTTTATATCTTGACAACATTAATGCTTCATAGTATGCATTCTTTATTGATTCATTGTAAGCATTACTCACTGCTTCAAAGAAGGCATTTTGGAAAGCACAAAAGAATGCCTTCACTTATTGCTATATTGTATGCAAGGCGGTGAAGCGCTATTTTAGAAGCATACAAATCTAATTTCTGCTTACCAAATCCAGGTTATTTTTTGCTGGGAACCCTAACGATTCTTTGCAATCGATTTGACATTTTGCATTCTATCGTTTATTGCATTTAAAGACACCATTCACATTACGTGGTTGAAGAAACACACGCAAAACAACAAAAAATTGTACCTGTTTTTATTGCTTTAAGTGTGTTTCATTTAATTTATTTAAATTATTTAATGCTATTTACTAGTACCCAGCAAAATTTTTTGGAACAGATTACCTCTGAACCTGTTCTACAACAACTTATTTTTCCACCGGTTACATGAACCGGTTCTAGAACAGGTTCTGGGAGTCGAAATATAAGGTGTCAGGTTCTAAAGCAACCTGTTCTTGTTTGGAGGTAAAGAACCTATTGCAAATAGGACAAACTCCATATAAAAAGAACCAGTTGCAGAACGGAAATTAGAACCTGCTATAATACAGTATAAGTTGTTCTGAAACCACTTATTTGGATTGTACTATTTTAATGGGTAGTTTTAAAATTCCAGCTAAACCAGATTTTTTTTAACCCCAAAATATGAGTTTTTTTTACGGAATTTGAAATTCGAAAGTCGTATGAAATTAGTATTGATGATTTTTTTCGAATATTTTTTTGGGAATTGTTCAATGAAATATGTAAAAAAGAACATATGAACTACTTATTTTGAAAGTGGTATGAGTCCATTTTCAAAAAAAATAAGATACTGATATAAACGTAAATTTTCACAGCAAATACGTTTTTTTATTTATTAATAAATTACATATCCCCTAATGAGATCTGTAGAAAAACATTGAACAAAATATGGCGTTTATAGTTTCAAAAACATTAAAATGCAAAACACATTAAATCTCATTTTAAAAACAGTTGGATCAAAAAATAGTAGAAAAGCAACTCATATGCGTTGTTTTTTACAAAAAAAAAAAAAACATTTTTGCATCTTCATATCATATTATATAGCATCTTTAAATCTGAAATTGTAATATTTTATTATTACTTTAATTCATAAAATCTAATGTGTCATATATGCAGGCAAAAACACAAAATTTGTTATTCTTTGTGTATTGTTTTCCACTCATACTCGTTGTAAATCATTTTTAAGGGAAACAAATTGTAATTATGGCGGAATACGAGTATGTCAAACGGCTTAGCCGATTTAAGCCGATAATGTCGGTGGTGGCATCGGCTTGAATAAAAACCTTTCGGCGGCTAACCGGCTGACGACCGGCGGCTTGCATCACTGCTACTGTCCAAAAAATTATTTTATTGGAAACTTGCAAGTCTATTTTATAAAAGCCGTGTTCATTTATAACGGTATTTTCATTACATTAAGCTATCAAGTATTATATGTCTCGTTCGCGCAGGTGTGCAGCCAGTCTGGCGGCCAGGGTTCGAATCCCGGCGTAACCAACAAAATTATACATGAACTTTTTTTTTAATTTTATTTTGTAGAACACATTTTGTCAAAGTTGGAAATTTTGTTTCCCCAGTGCTTGTCCGACACTTTTTGAACAGATGTTTATGTCTAATGATGTCATTTTGGGATTGGGAAAGCACTTGTACGACTTGCTAAAGTACCTTGCTAGCGGTAGTCCCTTTGACTTTTTCTTACTTCTTCTTTGTCCTTGTTTACTCCTCAATGGAGCATAGGGCTTCAACATGTTGACGTAATCTGTCTCTAGCTTCAACTGCGGCATCGTCCCACGTGAAACCATATCGTTCAAGTTCGTTTTTCACTGATCGTCTCCATGTGCTGTTTGGACGGCCACGTTTTCTAGAACCTTGGGGATTCCATTTTAGTGCCATTCTTGTTATATTTGTGGCATCTTTTCTCAGAGTGTGGCCTATAAACCTCCATTTTCTTCTTTTTATTTGTTTACCAATTTCTTCTTCGTTCGCTAGTTGCCAAAGATCTTGGTTGCGTATAGTGTCTGGCCAAAATATTTTATGAATAACACGAAGACATTTATTTAAACACACTTGAAGTTTTCTGGTCGTGCCTATGGATACCAACCAGGTTTCACAACCATAAAGTAAAATGGATTTGACACACGCTTTGAATATCCTCAGATTGGTGTTCTTAGATATTTGTGTTGAGCGCCAGACCGCGTTTAGTCTACCGAATGCTGCTCTTGCTCGGTTGATTCGATTGGCTACGTCGTCTTTTGTTCCGCCTGATACAATGTGAGCTATTGTTATTTATTCTCATAGCCTTTGTTTTCGCGACGTTGATTTCTAGGCCAACTTTCTTTGCTAGTTTTTGGAGGTGGTCTAACTTTGATTGCATATCACTGATCTTATGCAGTCCAGTACTATAGTAAAGAGTAGTGGCGAAAGAGGGCAACCTTGTTTTACCCCAGGATTTGTTGTGAAAGTGTTGCTACAGGTGCTTTGTGGAGGACTGATACTTCAGAACCATCATATAACGCTCTAATGATGTTGATAAGTTTGTCGGGAACACCTTTCTTTTTAAGACACGCCCATATTGCAGATCTGTTCATCATGTCAAAAGCTTTTTTGAAATCTACAAAAACCATATATAAAGGAGTTTGCCATTCAATACATTGTTCGACGATTGTTCGAAGAGTGTTGGACTGGTCGATGCAGCTTCTGTCAGGACGAAACCCAGCTTGTTCTTCTCTTAGGCTACCCTTTAGTTTTTCCTGTATTCGCTTCTGTACTATGTTGGCAGTTATCTTATAAATCATATTTAGAAGAGTTATGCCTCTCCAATTGCCGCAGTCACGTAGATCGCCTTTCTTTGGAATTTTTATTATAACGCCTTTTTCCACGTAGAAGGGAAATGTTCTTCTTGCCAGGCTTTTTCTTACTGGGTATTTATTATCAGGTCGTAAACTCGTTTTTAAAAATAAATTATGACTTTGGTTTAAGAAGAATACTCTTTAGGAACATCGTTTGAATTTGAAAAAAAGGTTGGCGAATTTTAATAAAATTAAGTAAAATGACATGCAGCAAAACTTATAAACTGCAATACTTCTATTATTACTGAGAGAATATGATATTAATGAATTTTTGCATAATTTCAATGAAATTGTACTGGAATTCGTAAGTTGAATCTTTTCATTTCGCAAGTTTTCATAAAAGAGTGTAAAAAATGTAATTTTCTTTAATAAAAGTTTTATACACTCAATGAAGAAGTTTCATTGAAAAATTGCTTTCATAAAGAGTTCCAATAACTTTAAGAACATTTTCGCTTATTTTGCGAAGAAAAGTTTTATTCAATTACTGAAAATTGTTATAATTACTGGTAACAGGTAATATATGTGAAATAGGTCCAACGCATTATTAATGTTTTGCTGCACAGAGAGAATTTTAGTGGGCGAGAAATGAAAATTTTCAGTAAACTAATGAAATTGAGCTAAAAATTTCTTAAAATTAATAAAAAAAATACCTTAATACTTTCTATGGAACTAATTTTTTGACGAACTTCTTCATTGTGTGAATGAAACTTTTAACAAAAAGAAAATGATATATTTCATAAAATTTTTCAAAATCTTGCATTATTTTAATGAAAAAAAAAAAAAATAAAAAATAAAAATACATCAATATTGTACAGATAATATTCTCAGTGTAGGAACTGAAATCAAAACAGTTAAAAGACTTTTATCATAACATTAACTTGTTTAAGAGGAAATAATAATTATGTAGTTAATTAATTAGTATGGAAATAAAAAAAAGTGGAGGTAACTATGAATAATTAAAAACGTCATTAAAGTAAACAAATTAAATAAATATATATTATGATGTTATTAATAAATAAAAAGATAGTTGGTGATGATTATGATTATGATGGAATGTCGCATAAATAACTACAGCAGCAGCAAAAAAAAAATCATTTTATATTAAGAAAATGAAAAATGGTTGGTAATGACCTAAACAGAAGTTAAAATATAAATTAAAAAAATCATTTTTTTCTTCTTTCATTTTATAAACAAAAAGGTGTAATATAACATCCCAGCAAAAGCAGACGTTACCGAGTAATTAAGCGTGTAAGTAGCACACAAAGGGTTTCACTACACTCAAAAAAAAGTTAGTAAAGTCAGTAAAAAATTTTGCTGAGTTAGCAAAATTTTAGTCATGAGGGTGCTTGCAAAGAAATTACAAAAAATTAGCTACCAATTAGCGAGCTGATTTCTGGCAACAAAATTAGTAGATTCAGCAAAAGTTGTGCTAACACTTAGTTGATTTAAAATTAAAAAATTTTTGCTAAAAGTTAATACAACTATTGCTGAATATTAGTAGATAGATTAAAACTCAAAAAATTTTTAGATAAAAATTATACTTTGGTAAGGGTCCGCCATCTAACGTTTTTTTTTTTCAACTAGTGCTTATTTCGTGAATGGTAACACTTAGCTCATGTCTGATTTGACAGATAATTAGTTTTATCCTTCCGCTGAACGAATATGTTTGTGTATACTTTGAAAATCATGGTAATGTTGCAGAATGTGTGCGAAAATTGCGTACGGATTTTATCGGATCGTTATCGGGCCATGTTGAAAGAATTTTTGTTCACAAAAAATGAAGAGGAGGATACTGGCAACATTTGGTTTCAACAGGACGGCGCTACGTGCCACACAGCCGAAGGTACACTCGATGTTTTGCGCCCCGTTTTTGAAGATCGCATTATCAGCCGCAGAGCTGATGTCGTTTGGCCACCTCGGAGCTGCGATTTGACACCGTTGGACTATGATTTGTGGGGTGCCGTGAAAGATAAGTGTAACGCCAACAAGCCATAGACAATTGACGCTTTAAAGGACAATATTCGTGAAGCCATTGGTGAAATACAGCTGCACACAATCGATAATGTGCTTAAAAATTGGACCGATCGTGTAGGCTACTGCATGGCCAGCCGAGGCAGCCATTTGAATGAAATTATTTTAAATTATTAACCGGAAGGATTGTACATTCAAATAAAAAAAGAAATTTGAGAAAATATTCAGTAGTAGTTTATAGCATTTTCAAAAAAAAAAGTTATTTGGCGGACCCTTTATTTGCTGAAAAATTTAAAATTTTTTTGTTATTCTTTTTAAAATAATTAACATTACAATTATTTTTCGTTTATTTAACCTTATTTCTTATTTTTGAATTTTTTAATTATTTGAGCTAAGGTTTGTTTTTTTTTTTTTTTTTTTTTTTTTTTTTTTTTTTTATATAACAGTTTTTTTTTATATAATTTTCCAATTTTCCTGAAGATGCTACACAAAGGAGTAGCGAAATATCGAAAATAAAAAACTG
Organism: Delia radicum; assembly: GCA_021234595.1. NCBI lineage: Eukaryota > Metazoa > Arthropoda > Insecta > Diptera > Anthomyiidae > Delia > Delia radicum. The sequence goes on from CM037851.1 coordinate 223,022,462, forward strand.
TTAATTAACATTACGTTAGAAAATGTAAAAATTATCAAAGTAATACATTGACGACACGAATTAATTTAATTTCTGCAAATATATAGAAATAATTTCATATCACATAAACAAATTACACAAGGGAACAAAATTGAACTTTTTTTGTGTTGACTTGAAATTTATAGCAAATTTTTACTAATTTGAGGTCGCTGATTTCATATCTAATCTCCATTTTTCTCTATCAGCTCGACTTTTCTAGGTATACCGTTATGTCCAAAATTAAGGCATTTCCGCTACATATATTGGAATAACTTGAAAACGGTTCACCATATTAAGTTAAAAAAAAAAAAAAAAATCCAAAACTCCCCAACAATATTATCTTTAAGCCTTGTTTACATTGTTTTAAAATTTTCCCAGTAGTTTCAGAGATATCTTTGAAGTTTTGAAACAAAATAACAATAAAAAAAAAAATTTTTTTTTGTTCTTTAAAAATTCATAATAAATAAAAATGCGACAAAAATCACAGTTTTGGTCTAAAAACATTTAGTTAAATATATTTCGAATGAAATGAACTTTATTTCATTGCAATCGGTGCACAACTTTTGATTTTGTTCACAATTTACTGAATCGCGATTTCCATACAAAAATAACATTTTTTAATGTGTAAGTGTTTGCTGCTGTTCTATTTATGTAATAAGTATGTTATTGTAATTGTTTTTAGGTCAGATTTTTTCTATCAGCTATACTTTTTAATTTAACAATAAAAGAGGATTTTAGACCTAGTCAGTTCACAGTCAATTATGAATTTTTAAAGAACAAAAAAAATTTTTCTTTTTTTTTAATTGTTATTTCTTTTTCAAAACTTCAATGATATCACTGAAACTACTAAGAAAATTTTAAAACAATATAAGCACGGCTTAAAGATAATATTGTGGGGGAGTTTCGATTTTTTTTTAACTTAATATGGTGAACCGTTTTCAAGTTATTCCAATATATGTAGCGGAAGTGCCTTAATTAAGTCGAGCTGATAGAAAAAAACCAAGTGCAGATTTGGATTCAGCGTCCCAAATAACCTTAAAAACAACATTCAGTTCTTAATCAACAGAACCCTTGTTCCCTTGTGTTATCTTTCAACTTCTTACATCAATGGTTGTCTAAATGATGACATCTTTCTAGAAACGAAACAAAACGAAATAACAAAATATGAAATATAGAACTCTCTTTTTGTAATAATGAAAATGAAACATACAATATTAGGTAAGATGTGTGTCCTTGTCTTTCACTTTAGTCTGTTTACCTGAACGTACATATATTTGTTTGCAATTTGATCACACTCCATTAATAGTCACTATAATTATTTAGTTTACAAATACACATTTAAACTTTATTAAATTTAAATATTTTATTTTTTCTTTACTTTAATTAAAATGCAATTACAATCCGTGACAGCACAAAATTTAAGTTTTTAATCCACAATTTATATGCATACGATACATATTGTTGGCATCCCTTTTGTTTAAATCTGTATGGAAAACAGGTACAAAAATCTTCCATGGTTGATTTTGTCTTACAAGAGTTGTACCTTTTAGTATCATTTTCCTCTTCTCTACTATTTTATTTTTCAACCTGGTTGTCGGCCACACTATTAATGTGCTTATCAGCACAATTTTTTTTTTTAGCAAAATAAATTAGTAAAAGATTAGTAAAATATTAGTAAAACATTAGTTCAAAACAGTTAAGTGTTGAATAAGTATATTTTTGTACTAATTATAAGAGATTAATTTTTTTCTACTTATGTACTTGCTGTATTGTTTTTCCCTAATGTTATGTTGATTTTATTTATCGGTTAATAAACAAAAATTGCTGTACAGTTAATTTATTTTGTTTTTTTTTGTATATTACCACTTCGCCCCAAACAGTTTATGAATGCGATGAATTTATTTTTAATGACCAAAATCCTATTGAACATATCTAACGCTCTGTTTCTAGAACACGTTTTGCTTCACGTTCGTCTAAAAACAATAACAAAATACATGCAATGCAAAAACAAAATACATGTAGTCACCCGTTCGTGTAGAGGCGAACGTGTTGTAGAAACCAGGGGTAAACAAAAATATTAAGTTTCACTGCATTATCACATTTTTTTTATATATTTTCAAAAATGTGTACAAGGGAAGTCAAAGGATTAAAACAAATTCCGGTAAAATTACAGAGTACATATATAAAAAAAAAAACAACAACATGTATTTGTTTGAAATGTATATTGTGGAAAAAAGGGCACTAGCAATCTTTTTATAATTCGTTCATAATTTAAGTCAATAAAATCATAACATTTAAACAAAGTAATGTTTGTATAAAATAATTAACGTACGAATTTACAACATCTTATGATGATATTGCAATATATACCCAGCAAAACTAAATTGAACATCAACAAGAATTGGTCTGTAATAAAAATATGATAATTAGAAGTTCTTGTTCACGGGTGACAAGATGTTAATATATCGCGTTTGCATGTAAGCGTGCTTGCCTAGCAATCAGAGGGTTATGGGTTCGAAACCGCCAAATGACTTCTTTTTGGTTTTTTTATACAGTTATTTACTCTTTTAATTTTTATGGTAAAACAAACATTCTTTTAGATAATATTTGATTTTTTTTTAACTATTTTATATTTTTTGTTTCATTTAATTTTTATGAAAATACAAATAAAAATTCAATTAGAAAAATTATTCTTAAACTTTTACCTTTGTTACAAAATGATTATAACATTTATAAAATAAATAAACTTAGAAAAGTTAATTCCATGTAAAGGGTCCGCCATCTAACGTTTTCTTTTCAACTAGTGCTTATTTCGTGAATGGTAACACTTAGCTCATGTCTGATTTGACAGATAATTAGTTTTATCCTTCCGCTGAAATAATATGGTTGTGTATACGCTTGAACAACGCTGGAAAATATTGCGACATTACTTTGAAAGTCATGATAATGTTGCAGAATGTGTGCTGATACACCCAAAACGAGTCACTGTTTGGTGTGGGTTTTGGTCCAGAGGCATAATTGGGCCATTTTTCTTCGAAAATGAGCAAGGAGTGGCCGTTACAGTCAATGGCGATCGTTATCGGGCCATGTTGAACGAATTTTTGTTCACAAAAATTGAAGAGGAGGAAATACAGCTGCACACAATCGATAATGTGCTTACAAATTGGACCGATCGTGTAGGCTACTGCATGGCCAGCCGAGGCAGCCATTTGAATGAAATTATTTTCCTTTATTAACCGGAAGGATTGTACTTTCAAATAAAAAAAGAAATTTGAGAAAACATTTAGTAGTTTTCTTTATAGCATTTCCAAAAAAAAAAAAGTTATTTGGCGGACCCTTTATTTTATATATAAATTTTAGAATAATTTTGCGACAAAATTGCTTTTTTTTCTCTTTAAATTTATCTTTAAGTTTTCTTTAAATATTTCATTAATTTTTCATTAAATATTATATTTATATTTAATTAATTTTTTATTACAGAAACTTTTTAAAACATTTAGAGAAAAAATCATATAACAAAGCATTAGAAAAATCTATAATTCATAAATTCTTACTAAAGAAAAATAATTTTATTATAATTTAATTTTATTTAAAAACAAATTTGCACATGCATGCATTTTTTTGTTTATAGTATATCATTAAAGAAGAATGAGTTTGGTAAAAGTCAACTAAAGGGTGATTTTTTTTTTAGCAATTTTCTTTTTGGCAACACAGTTTTTGGCAGCTCAGCTGTTTTCGTGTAAAGGCGTTAAACATATTCAGTTTGGTCTATTAACATGTTCAGTTTGGTCTATAATTTAACCATGAATCGACTTACAAACGAACAACGCTTGCAGATTATTGAATTTTAGTATCAAAATTCATGCTCGGTTAAAAAAGTGCATCGTGCACTTCTTCCAATTTATGGTCAGTTTGGGCCACCTTCTGAGGTAGCTATTCGGAATCTGGTGTCTAAATTTCGCAATAAATTTACATTATTGGACATTAAACCACCAACACGCATCCATAGAGTGCGGACAGAGGAAAATATCGCAGCTGTACCCGTCAGTGTTGTTGATGACCGTGAATTATTAATTCGGCGCTTTCGCAACAATTTTTTTTTGACCAAAATGAAAGAGCTGGACTTGGGTGACATGTGGTTTCAACAATATGGTGCCACACATCTCGAGAAAAAATGGCCCAATTGAGAGGCGTGTTCGGTGAACAGTTTATTTCACGTTTGTGGCCGGTCAATTGGCAGCCTAGATCGTGGGATTTAACGCCTTTAGACTATTTTTGTGGGGCTATGTTAAGGCTCATGTCTATAGGGACAAGCCCGCAACGGTTGACGCACTGGAAGCCAATATTGAAGAATTTATTCGTGAGACACCGGCCGATATGTTGGCGAGAGTCTGCCAAAATTGGACCCAGCGTATGAACCATTTGGGGCGTAGCCGCGGTAAACACTTACATGAAATCATCTTTAAACATTGAATTATAAAGATCGCTGTATCGACTCAAATAAAGATTTCATACATTTTCTAAATTTTATGTTTTTTTTTTTTTTAAGTCAAATCCAAAAGCTCTTAAAAAATTACCCTTTATCATGTATGTCAACCGATGGCTCAGGAGTAGAGCGTCAGCTTGACATGACCAAGTTCGTGTATTCAAACCTCACGCCAGCCACAAGATTTTTTTTTTATTAAAAAATAAATAAAAACAAGTGAAGACGAACATCCGTTTCTTTGGTTAAAATTTACATTGATTGTTATTAAAAAAGAACAACTTACTTCCTATGACAAGCCAATGTGTTACCGGTGAAAACCTCAAATTTGAACAATATCCGATTCAACAGTTGTAGTGTTTCTGCTACTCTTTTTTCCTCACTATTTTCGCTGGGTATATATGTAATATAAAAGTTTAAAATTAACCTACTACCTTAAATTTTAAGTAAAATAAAATATATTTGTGGGAATATTTCCGCTTTGTGTGTTGAAAATACAGACCATTGTTGTAACTGCATATAAAAGTGTATTTGGTTTCAAATATTTAGTTGTCACTGCATCTATTGTTCAGTTAATTTTGATAATTTACTGACATAAAAAGTACTCGCTCGTACTTACTTGTCTTGTGCGATTTCTTATTGGTTTAACAATGCACTACTTACACACATTAGAGTGTCTTTACAGTGCGACAAATATATCTTAATACAACTTCTGCTAGTTTAATTTAATTCTTTTAAAATTATTACCGCAAAAGAACAATAGTCTATATATTTAACAGCGCTGAACGGCATTGTCGGTCATTAAAGGGTTAACTCACAAAATGCAATTTTAAGCTAGACGAAGAATTAGTATAGGAATGTGATTATTAGGTTAAGGAATTTCATGCAACTAAAAAAATGAAAATAAGCGCTTATAAAATGCAGCTAAACATGAAAAATATGCACGTAAAAAAGACTTTTGATAAAATCAAAACTTAAAATCATAGAAAAAGATAGAGAAAAAAATTTAATTTGGCACAAATAGGAAAATAATCTTACACTTTTCTACAGTGCAAGATTTTAAAACGTAAAAATGATTTAGCTTAAATCAAAATATAAAAATGCATCAAAAATTTTTTTTAACAAATAAAAAATATAAATGTAAAATATGCACTAAAAAGGACAAAAAACATGCATTAAAAGCACAAAATATGCATAAAAAGTGAAAATATGCAAAAATATGCACTTCTGCCAAGATAGAAATAAACCCGCAAAAATAGCTGAAAAAATACTACAAATTAGTTAACCTTTTCATTTGCGACTTTTTGTTTGTGGATATGTTTCTATTTGAACTTCAGATTCTTGTGAAATTAGAAAGAAAAAGGTTTACATGTATGCCCACTCCCGCTACTACCCTCCAAAAAATGGTGCCGAAAATCGCATTTTTGAAACTTCTCATTCCCTTTTGGAAACTAAAACATTCGAATAAAACAAAAAATGCTTTAGTTGATTTTGTTCTGGCGATTAGATGAATGTAGCTTCAAATTTCAAGTTTCTAGCTTTCTTAGTTTACAAGATACACCAAACACCCCTTTTATCGGAGATAAAGGTTCATCAAAAAAAAATTGGACATTCTTACTAAATATCACGACTACATTGTCCTGATGAACAGTTTCAATGACCAACATCCTAAAGAAAATATTTAAACAAAAATATAGTTTTATTGCATTATCAAAATTTGTTATATTTATAAGGGTAGTGAGTGTTAAAAAAATTACTTTGCAGAAAAAATTAGCAGATTTTTTTGCTAAATGTTATTAAAATAAGAACATCAAAAATAAATCTGTTAACTTTTAGTTATATTCGATGTGAATTTTAGTTAATTGAAAATAGCAATTTACTTTGCTAAATTAGCAAAGAACTTTTGCTAAACATTTGTAGAATAAAAATGGTAAACAAAAACTCTAATATTAACAAAAGTTTTGCTGTGTCTACCTCAATTTTAGTAGAATGTAAATAACAGTTTATTTTGATAAAATCAACAGAAATTTTTGCTAAAAAATTGTAGATTGCTGAATGGTAATGCTGATTTCGCATTACAAAAAACTTAGAAAATTAACTAAAATTTAGCTCGAATATAACTAAATATTTGTAAATTCAACGAATTTATTTTTGCTATTCTTATCGTACTAAAATTTAGCACAAAAAACCTGTTAATTTATCAGTTTTTTCTGCCACGTCATTTTTAACTAATTTTTTTTTTTGCTATTTTTTTTTTTGCTATTTTTACAGGTTTATTTTTTATGAGCGTACAATTCGATGCGATTTTGTTCTAATTTTGATGATTCGGAAAAATATTTAGTCTATTCACCCAGAAATCAGAAACGGTAGTAGTATTTGTTGCCAATCTTATGCTTCGGAAGTTGCAAACGAATTTTTCGGTTGTGATATCAATCATTCGATTTAAACAACAGAAATTCTGACACGACAATAGAATTTCGATTGCTTCAACAGCAATTCCAAAAAAATTCAACAGCTACAATCGAATTATTCGATTGGCTACAAAAAACGCCCAGCTAAAACATGGTAATGATAGGTCATTACCGTATGGATTACCAAGTAATGATAGGTTATTACCTCTTATATTACTTTGAAATACAAAATAATGATTTACTAATAATGGGTTATAGAATTACCTATATGTAATTGCAAAACAATTAGTTACTGCAAATTGGTTACATAAGTAACGATTTCGTTTTTTTTATTCTAATATTATATTTATTAGTTAGATTTGAAAAAATTTAAAAAGATAATTTTCCAAACTAAAGTTATTTTTAAAAAAACTCTAAAGATTTATTTTTAAAAAAATACTTTTGAGGTAACCATTTATTTTGTAACTTCTATGTACGAATAACCAATCAGGTAACTCATTATTCTCACCTTATTTTGTAATCGGGAGGTTAATGACCACCCATGGATTTTCGGACATCGCGAATAATAGTAATCAAGCAAGTAAATAGTCTTATAACTACTACTGCGCTACTAAAGAAATGAACTATTCACTAATTTTTAAGAATAATTTTGGGCCGAGCCCTGTATAATTTTTGTTTGTCCAAATTATAAGGTTTTTCATCTTATATTCAAACTCATTATACCGCAAACCTCAACAATACGCATGAAATTACATATTATTGTATTCTGAATTTAGCAGAGGGCTAAGCTACAATTTTTTTAAAACCTTGGTGTGAATAACTATTTCCCGTATAATTCGGGTATTGATTTAAAATCAGTAAACTTAGAATACTATGGAGGTAAACCAACTGCAATTGTTGTTAAATACAAACGAAATTTCTCTTAAAGAAATGACGACTTACATTTCAGTAAATTCAACTAACATTGTCAGTTGTTTTTTAATGTTCAAAAAATGACTAACAATTGTAGTAAAAATGAACCACGTTATTAAAAAATAAACAAACATTTTTTTTTATTTTTTTAAATAACAAAAAACTACTGTAAAAAATTAATGTAAAATCATAAAACAGTCATTTGATGTGGTTTGTTTTTTTTTAATAAACTACAAGGTTAGTAAAAAATATAATGTGTTCTACAAATGACTGATATTTACATTAAAAATAAAGAAACTGTATTATAACCCAAACAACTGCATATTTGTAAAGCAGAAGTTCCCTGAGTGTACATGTACTGATGTAGATTTACTGTTTTTGGCCAGTAGTACTTATGAAATAATCGTGTACTGATTTGTACCGATTTTTAAAACTTGTCCTGATTGTACTGTATTTTAACATTAAAAATAGAATTATATTCTTTTCCAAGAAAAAAGACAAATTTTTATCCATTTTTGAATTTTCTATAACACAAAGCATTCAGAACCAGATGTTTTTTCTATATTAATAAATGTTTAATCTAATGAAAACATCTTCTAAAAATTTGTTAATTTTATGTATACATAATTATTTTTCGAAATTATTTTAATATTACAAAAAAACCGAAAATTAACTGAAACCGCGATTTTTCTAATTTTGTAAAACCGCGGTTTTAAAATTTTTCAGTTTTTAGCAAACTCTACTTGCAGTAGTGATTATATTTGTGACATCCTGTAGTTGATAGTTGTTGTTTTTTTCTTCTAGACCAGAGGTTCCCACCAACTTTTGCTTCACGGACCCCTGGAGACAATTATACTGGTTCACTGACTCCCAAACAAATTTATTTTTCATATATTAAAAACAATGCAAAAGTAACGAAACAAAAACCAAATGTAAACCCTGATTAAGATGTAAACCCCGATTAAGATGAACTCCGAGGGAACAGAAGAATCGGGATTCGTATTTACTGGAGTACAATTTGTTTGTGGTCTACAAAATATAAAAAAAAAATATAAATTTATTTAATCCTCTAACCGGCCTAATGGCGGGGAGTTTTCAATTGGCCACAAATACTCCAAATGAGTGATTTATAATAAGCTATTTCGATAGAAAACCAAATTTACAAAATATTTTGTAAAGTAATTTTTTGTGTTCATGCACGGCTTGGAAGCGAGAAAGTGTTAAAGCTAAAATTTCGTAAAAATGAACACAATTTTCAAAAATCTTGAAAACATATTTATGTTGACTAGAAACCGTTGGTAATTAACATAACGTAAGATTGAAGCTTAAAATTTTGGAAAAAAACTGATTTTGGTGCAAGGACATACAGGATTCCAATAGCAGATCTGTTTACGAAATCGTCTTATTTTGAAAACGTATGGACGGATTGTTATGAAATTTGGCAGATCTTATCATCTTAAGTACAACCAACAAAAAAAAGTTAATTTTTCGACTGTATTTGCATCTTGGTAAGAGGAATAATTCATGCCTAAACTTATTAATTTTTATTGATTCGTTTTTGTTTTTTATACAAGTGGTCTAAATTTCATTACAAATAAATAATAAGAAATTCTTTCATTTGATTTCATAAATCGATAGTTTTCGATTTGGGATTTTTGTATTATAAATGGAAAAAAATAAACGATAATTTGTTTGAACTGTCAAAAACTGTCTTAAGGAAGTTGGTATTAACAGTTGTTACATTAAAATTATAACAAAAATGTCAGGACGGCAACTTAGTTGCAATAGCCAAGTGCTATTCAGTCAGAATTTACCATCGGCTCAAAAGTCTAACCAGTGGCAAAGCATTTATTTTATAAAAAAATTAAATTTTGGTTAAAAAAAGTTTGTATTCGGAAGGTTCGGAGTTCAAGCCCGGTTTCAGGAAAACATTTTTTTATGATTTTTTTATACTTTTTAATATTTTTTTCTTATAACATAGATTTTTTTGACCAAAAAAATTATGCATTAAGTTTTTTAAATTTTATTTTGGAAAACTAATTTTTAGACAAGATTTTTCAAGGTCTTACTATCGTTGGAACTTTTGTGTCCCCAGTGCTTGTCCGACACTTTTCAACAGACTGCCTTTTGTCTATTGATGTTATCAATTTGGGCTTGGAAAAGCACTTGTTGCCAGAACTTGTACCACTTGCTGAAGTGACTTGCTAGCGGTGTTCCGTATGTCTTTTTCTGACTGGGTAAATACATGGTAGTCGAAAATTGAAACCAATTTTTTTTTAGTTTTCAAATTTTTGATGTTGTTTTTTACCGGACACTTCATGGAATAAACATTTTAAAACAATGGTTCGTTAATGTTATAATTATGCACAGTTGGAACAGTTTCTTTGATGTGCGCTTAACTGATAAAGTTACAGTTACAAAAGCTGAAAAACATGGTCGTGAATTTTGTTAAGAAAGCAATTTGCCTCATGGCACATTCGCTGTTCAGTTTTAAATAGGCCAGTTTGCTTGGTGAACTGAGTTTTTTTGTTATTTCACAACAAAAATATCAGAGGGCCATAAAAACAAACTGAAATGCATAAATTTTAGGGACTTTTTGAAAATTGTGCAGAAATTGCATAATTTGATTTTGTTTTTTTATATAACAAACAATCATATTGACAGATTTTCAGAACCTAAAAATAATAGTGGCAAGATCGCCATCAAAACGTGTTTTTAAAATCCACTGTGTGCTTAAAACTTTACTCTTTTATCTATAAACATTTTGCTCCAGAACATCAACACTGTTGCGCGACATTTGTCAAAATTAACATTATTTGGGCCATTCTTCAATGCTTTAACACAAAACATGGGGGCCATTAAACAATTTTAAGAAATAAAGATTTTATGGACCAAATGAATTTTAATTAGTTTTAAAAAGCATCATGTTAAAAAACTGCACTTATTTGGAATTAACTTATAGAAAATACATTTTCCTCATCAATTGATTACATTAAATTCAAATATAATCTATAAAACAAATTATCTCTTTTAAATATCGCGTAAATCGCGATTTTAAGCCGAAACCTTAATTTTCTTGAAACATCTAAGAATTTGACAACAAAAAAAGTTTGGAAAGCACAAAATAAGAAAGTAATTTCCACACCAAACGCCAGAATATAAAAAACAATGTATTGTGCTTATTAAAAAAAATACTGTACTTTTTTCGAAAATACTTATAAAACATTCGCAGAAATGTCAAAATATTAAAATAAAAAATAAAAATTAGAGCAATACAAATTTGTGAAAAGCGATAAAAAGGCTAAACGCGAAAAAATCCTTTAAAAGAAGTGAACGTCAAAAATATATAAATTAAAAAAAAAAAAAAACTCTCAAATTGAATCAAGGAAATTCTCCAGATTACAGTTGAAAACAAAAGTGAATGCTGCAATATATGCTAATGAAAAAAAAAAAACAATAATAATTTATCCGTCTCTAAACGTTAATTGCAATTTCTAAACCCCTAAGTTCCTTTTCAAAATAATTGAAAAAATAATAAAAAAAAATTTTTTTTCAGTGTATTTCATTTTAAAGATACATTTTTTATTAAATTTTTTTGTTAATTGTCCTGCATTACTTTTAAACGTATGCAAAATTTTTTTGAAATCGATAAAAAAAATGTAATTTTGAGAAATTTTAGTAATTTAAAATTTAAAACCGCCATACATTTTTCGCCCCTCGCTGAAAGTCATTTACGCGGACGGATTTGATGTTCATAAATAGTGGTTTATAATCATGTAAAATCCTATTAATGTGCCACAAACTTAAAAAAAATTTAACCCCAGTTTTAAATATTTTTTATTTTCTATTTCGACTATAGATTCCTGCTAGGGGTCCTTAAATTATAAAGAAGAAGATTTACATATATGCCCCCTCCTCACTCACTCTCAAAAAAATAGGTCAGAAAATCAAATTTTTTATACTTATCAGACTATTGTTTGCACTTAAACATTCGAATAACCTAAAATACTTTGTTTGATTTTGGTAATTTGAAGAAGCTACGTGCCAAATTTCGAGATTATAGCTTTGCTAGTTTAGGAGATAAACCAATACGAAATTTTTTTCGAAGATAAAATCTGATTAAAAAAATCGGCCTTTGTTAAAAAATATCGCGAATATATTGTCCTCATGAACAGTTATTGCATTTAAGGCCTAGTTTATGGCCAAGATCCTATTGATCACATCGAAACCAAAATATAAAGTTTTATTTCGTTATACATTTTTTTATATTTTCTTAAAAATGTGTATGCTGTAGTGTCCAAGGGTAGTGAAAGGGTTAAGCAATCATTTTGTCGGAACTCTTCGCGGACCTCTTAGAATACTCTTACGCATCCATGGGGGTCCGCGGACCCCTATTTGGGAACCGTTATTCTAGACTATCTGTGCAAATATTTCAGTATATCTTACACAATTTTAATTGTAACAAAATAAATGTGAAGGAAATGTCTTATTTTATGTTACAAGTGTAGTTTATGACATAAAATAAAGATGATTATTTCAGATTATTTTTGTAATTAGGTTTTTTTTTAGAAAATTTTTGTTTTAATATTTGTTTTTGAAGTGTCTTTTTATAAATACCACATTGCATAATGGACAAAATTGAGTTTCAACAGAGTTAACTTGCAATTAAAATAATAAAAGTAAATGCAAGACTTACACTGAGAGAATTATTTGCATGATATCGAGGAATTTTTCATTAGATTTATGAAGTGTTATTGGAACTAGTTTTTCACAAAATCTTATGAAACATTTTATTTTATTTATTAAAAAATTCATACGCCTAAAGAAAAAGTTTAATTAAAATTAGGAAATTTTTTAATTTATTTTTAGAAATCTGTCATTCATTTTGTGAAGAAAACTTCATTAGTTTAGTGAAAAAATTTATTAAAACTTGTCAACGAAAATTCTGTCTGGAATTCTGGAATCGAAACGAAAAATGTACGATTACGAACAAATTGTACCGCGTAATACGATTTTCGTACTTTTTTTCTCGAAAGTACGGACATTTTTTTCTCCCTTTTCGAACAAATAAATCCCTTTCGAAAATGCAACTCTGTATTACGAATATGAACTGTTTTTGCGATAAAAACGTTCGGAAATTGTTCGAAAGCTATTTTGCTAGTGACAAGTGAAAAAATACTAAAACTGTAAGTATTTACACATTTAAAAAATTAAAAATGATTAACAAATAAAGAAAACTTAATATTATTGTTTATTTATACAAAAATATTTATTAAATTACCCAATAAACATGTTATATTAAATGTAATAATATTTGTGTTTTCAATTCACAAAGGCAAGCTCCAAAAAGAAATTTATACACAAATAAAAAACAATATTAGGTAATGGTCGACTTTATGGTCAAGCATTCAGACTTGGCCAAAGAGCATCTCAAAAGTCCCAGATGCGAAGAATAAGTCAAATAATTTGTGGCATAAGCTGTGTTCGGATTTAAATGCTTTCGGACCACCCGAATGTGATGTCAATGGCTGGAAAAAAAGTAAGTTTGTGTAATGAGCGTTTTTAATAATATATTTTAAAACATATTTTCCCAATAGGTATGGGCCGATTACAAGACTCATGTAAAAGCTAAATGCCGTCGTAACCGAAGCAGCATTTCTGGAACCGGAGGTGATCCAAGCAGATACTGTTCTCTTACTCAATTGGAACAGCAAACGTCCAATTTGCTATCAATTGAAGAGGAATTATCGTCATCTTCATCAAACCACAAATGAACGCAATCCATTTTTATGTTTTAAAACGAAAAAAGAATTTCTTTTTAGATTTCAAATTTTGTTTGTTTTGGGATTTTTTGTAATTTTGACATTTGATAATAGTGTTGCCACGTTTTCTTCAGTTTGTTTCCTCTTTATTATGAATACTACTCTGTAGTCGTTCCGAATGAATTACACAGTACGCATTTACTTTCGATTCGGAAGTTCTTTTCGAAAAGTTTTGATTTTCGATTCGAGTTACTCGGTAACCCCCCAGATATGAAACTAAGAGCCGAAAATCCCAGCAAATCTTTTTTAAATAAGTACTTACTATCTTAAAAATTACACATTATTTTAACACAGGGATGTCATTGAAGGGACAGGAACTTCATGCAATAAAAAAAAAGTGTTTTAGGCGCCTATAATATGCATGACAAACCTTAATATATGTATGTACTAAAAATAAAAAACAATTCACTTAAATTTTTAAATTAATGATTTCTATATTTTTAAGCAACTTTAATTAAATTTTAAAGTTAATATGAATTTTTTTACACAATTAATACAAAATTTTAGATATTTATATTGAAAAATGCACATTCAAAAAACCACTAAACGCCGTTTCTCTTAATACTTATATAATTTAGGAAAATGAGAGCAGCTCTGATCATTCTTAGACATTGGTCAAATATAAAATGATATTGAAAGTAATTTTTTACGAAAAGCTAAGAAAAATTTAATAAAAATATGTAAAATAAGTAAAAATATGCATTTAAAACAAAATAATTAAAAATATGTATTTAAATATGAAATATGCAAAAATATCCATTTATAGCTAAATATGCAAAAATAAGCACTAACAAATTGATGGCATTTAATCGCAAATTCTTTGATTCGCAAATACATTTGGTTTACCCTCTTCAATGTCAAAACGCAGATCTTTCCGGTTTCCGAAATATGACTAAACCAAAATTTGGAAAAAAGAAATATCTTTACAAAATGGACTTTTTTAAAACTATACAATATATAAATTACATTTTATTATACTATAACATTTTGAGACAAAAGCTACATGCAAAAAATTCTTGATTTTAGAAGTTTAACGTAAAATAATTTAAAAAGTTAAACCCCTTTCCCAAAAGTTATGCACATTTTATGAACTTTAATTTAGGTAAAAATATAAAAGGATTTATTTATCTCAAAAAAATCGATATTGGAAATATCGTATTGACAGTTTCAGTAGAAAACATGAAAGCTCACAATCGTGAGCTTGGGTTTGAAATAGATAATTATCTTTACTTTCATTTAGGCATAGCAGGCAATACGGCTAAAATACCGTTATTGATTCAAATCCCTTTCAACTTTCCGTAAAATTCCGCTATCGATATAACCGTTACCGAAGTAACTAAAATACCGTTATCGCTAAAATACCGTTACCGAAATAATAAAAATAGTGTTATCCTTAAAACACCGTTATAATCTTACAAGATCAACAAATAAAAATAACAGCTGTGAATAGATGTGTTTGCACAACGTTTGCATAACGTTACCCTTAAAATGCCATTACCGAAAAAACGAAAATTCTCAATATGTTTTAATTCGGATATGACCTAACTCCATTGTATGGTACTTTTTGGAATTTTGTCCAGAAACGAGGTAAAATTGGGGCAAATTTTGGGAATGTCTTCCCCTTGGTGGCCTGGCTAAACTACTAAAGCGAGAAACTAGAAGTTTGGTAGATCGCATCTTAATAACGAGTAAGCTTCTGTATAGACGGGATTTTTGGAAATTCCATCGGGTACGCTCAAAAAAAAAAAGTTAGTAGAGAAGTTAGTAAAACGTCTTGTAAATTTTTTTTTTTTAGCAAATTTTTTGTTGAAATTGTGTTTGCAGCTAAAATTTTAGTTATACTTATTCAGCACTCAACTGTTTTGAATTAATGTTTTACTTATATTTTACTTATGTTTTACTTATTTATTTTGCTTAAAAAAAAATTGGGCTGATAAGCACATTAAAAGGGTGGACGACAATAGAATGAAGTAGATGTCGCGGCAAGTCAAGATGTAGTAGAGACGAAGAAAATGATACTAAAAAGTACAACTCTTGTAAGATATATCTGTTTTATCTGTTTACATACATAAAAAAAGGACTCCAACAATATGTATCGTATACATATAAATTGCGGATTAAAAAAACTTAAATTTTGTATTGCCACCGGCTTGTCAAAGTAATTGTCTATTAATTAAATTAAAGACAAAATAAAATATTAAAATTAAATTAAGTTTAAATGTGTATTTGTAAACTAAATGATTATAGTGACTATTAATGTAGTTTGGCCAAATTGCAAACAAATATACGTTCAGGTAGACAAACTAAAGCGAAAGACAAGGAAACATATCTTACGTAATATTGTATGTTTCCTTTTACTTATTGCAAAAAGAGTGTTTGTTGTATATTTCATATTTTGTTATTGTATATTTCATATTTTGTTATTTGATATTTTGTTATTGTTTCGTTTCTAGAAAGATGTCATCATTTAGACAACCATTGAAGTAAGAAGTTGAAAGATAATACGACATATTATTTTGGCCAGATATAGTAAGCTGCCATTATGCCAAAAATACGTTAGAATGTCTTAAGGCACAAAAACATACCTTCTGTACCGAAATACACAAACCCTCCAGACGTCCCAAAAGTAAGTGCAATTGATTTCTTTTGGGGTCTTTTATGCCAAAAATTGTATGAAAATTGTTAGGGAGCCAAATGCACTGCAAATGAGTTAAAATTATTCGAGTTATTCTTACTCTATTAATCGAATAAGTTAAAAACCTCAAAATCGAGTTACTCATTTACTTAAACAAAACTTTTTTCAGAATACCGTGTGAGAACGGGTAAGAACGTTGAATTACCCATTAGTTATTATAGACACTGTATTGTGTATATATGTGATTCATTCTAACACGATATTTTAAAGAGTTGCCATCGACAGTATTTTTGGGAAAATTTGTCAGTGCTGCCAGACTTTAAATTTTCGTGTCTGGTCTAGTTAGCTTAGGCTAGCATACTCCATTTTCTGGTATTAGGATAGGTGAAAACAAAAAGATATTTCAATTTCAACTTTGTATTGACTCAAGCGATTTTTCGAGTAAAAGACATCGAAATATCTTTTGAAATTACTTCACTTATTGTTCATATGTCGAAACTCAGAGCTAACAAAGATGTCCGTCCGTTTTGAGAATCTGTGTTTTAATGAAATTTTAAGATTCGAACCATATGATACTGAACTAACACATGTCTGTAAAAGTCAAATGTTATTACTAGTGTTACCAATTCGGTTAATCGATTAACCAATTCCTCGATTAATCCCTTCTATTTTAGTTAATGTCGAAACAAATAACTTCAAGCTCAAATAATTATTCGATCCGAATAATTGGTTAAAATAGGTAGATTAACCGGTTAAATTTTTAAGTGGTCTTTTTCGTAAAACTTGTAAATTTTCTTAACTTTGGCTAAAAAAATGGCAAAAAACGCTTAGAAAAAAGATATAAAAAATGTATTCAAATTCATCTAAAATCGAGTGCGATCCTTAATATATTTTTTTATAGGCTTTTGGGAATTTGATAGAAAAATTTGTATTTAGTTTTGATTCTTTTAAAAACTCAAATTAATGTTAACCAATATGTATTCTATGTATTTCATGACAAGGTTAAATTTGTACAATTTTAAACAAAAGTCATTGGAGTAAAAATAATCACTAGCACGGGTTACACAGAAAAATACTTTGTTCTACAAGCCCTTCTTCGAAATTTGAATATTTTAAAAATTGTAACACTGGTAGCTTCTTAGGTCTTTTTAAAAGAAACACTGTGTAATTCTAGCGATTTATTTTCACGGAAGGGATATGTAATTCCAAAATTGTAAATTGTTATCGTTGTTAATTAACATGAACTAAAACTTTAAAAATTTCGTTGATTACAAAAAGAATATTCCGAAATTTAATTTTTACAAGCATACACTTTTAATTTTGTTTATTTACAAAATTTGGGTTTCAACTAAATTTTACAGAATTTTTTAACGAAAGGTCTAAAAAATTTGCAAAAATGATTTTTTTGTGGTAAAGTTCCGAAAAAATTTTATTTTTTAAAAATAATTGGAAAGTAACATTTAATGGGAAATGCGAATAAAAAGCGCTGATAACATTTTGGTTTTCAAAAGCCCTCAGATTCCCCCCAAAATAAAACCCCAAGATTCTTAGGCATGTGTTATTAAAACATTGCTGGACGCTTGAATCATGCTCAACAAACACTTTATCAACCAATGAAGTCAACTTTAATTTATATTTAACAAAAAAAAAAACAGCTGTTCTTAGTGTTTTTTCTATCAAAAGCCAAAGAAATATATTTTAAACGATTAATCGCCAATTTTGTCGATTAACCAGCTGCTAGGGGGCGCCGGCGACTACAAATATTTTGTTTCTTGAAATCAGCTCAAAAATTAGTTTTTGGGGTAAAAGCTTTGAAGTAATCGTAGTTATGTTTCTAAACTGGACTTGTTCCAGATTTTGCCAATTATGTTTTTTACCTTAAAACGTCCTCCAATTTCGCAATCAGCTTCGGTGCTATAATTTTTATTCTAAAAGTATTTAAATTTAATTAAAATTTCATTGAAATTTGCATTTTTAAGAATTTTTTAAATCTGTCGTGAGAAATAAAATAGACGACTGTTTTAATGCATTTTGATAGTCGAAAACGACAACCGTAATACGGAAATTGTAATAGATTTTCTAGCAGTGTTGTGCATTCGTAGTTTTCGACAAACGTAATACCGTTTTTTAAAAACGACAAATTTTCACTACGACAACCGTAATCAGGCCGATTAATTAAGTTTTTAATTAGTTTACGAAACCAAAAAATATATATTTATTGGATATATATATATATATATATTAGGGCGGGTCGATTTAATAATCGCCCAAAGCTCAGTGAAAATCGTATTCTAGGGATCAAAATAAGAAACTTTGCGGAATTAACCATACCTCTAAAACGAATTCTACTACCCCGAAACTGTTGACTTTTGTCCCGTAGGGTCAAGTTTTGAAAAATCCCACTTTGACCCATGTAGAGTGCCCCAATCGAGTCCAAATGTATGACCGACCCCCACTAACTTTGAAGGGCCGATCCACCCATGCTCGTGGCACACCCCCCTGGAACTCCCCTGGGGGGTTCCCCATACAAACATTTCAAAAAATCTCCATTTTTGGCACTTTATTTTATTATTTTTTATTTATTTTATTTATTTTTAATATTTTATTTATTTTTTCTCTTTAGAAATTTATTTAGTCAGAACATATGTAAATGAAAAAAATAATTTAACTTAGTAATAGAAAAGAAATAAAAAAAATTACTGTTTGAAGTCTTTTTTGCTTTCAAGTCTGGGCAATTTCGCACGGCTCTCTTATGTCGTCGCCATAACAGCCTCTACATTTTCCGGTATAACTCGTTTGGAAACGCTAGCTAGCAATTGAACGTGTCGTTCTGTTGCAGGTCGTAAAATAGGTTGTGTGGGTTTTTTAAGCCACCACAAGACACAGCTGCATGTCGTAAACTTACTTAAGCAAAATCGGTTACAGGTAGAATTGAGCATAAAATTATCATAAAGGATTTTCCAGAAGTAATAAAAGGCGCACTTGCTTAACAAAAAGCATAAAATTATCATAAAGGATTTTCCAGAAGTAATAAAAGGCGCACTTGCTTAACAGTATTTGTGGTCAGATTAACGTTTAATTTACATGTAAGTATTTTATGGGCAGTTTTGACAACAAAATCGGTTACAGGTAGAATTGAGCATAAAATTATCATAAAGGATTTTCCAGAAGTAATAAAAGGCGCACTTGCTTAACAGATTTTGTGGTCAGATTAACTTTTAATTTACATGTAAGTATTTAATGGGCAGTTTTAACAACAAAATCGGTTACAGGTAGAATTAAAATTACCATTTCATTTTTATTACCTCGTAGACCATATATAACGCAACAGTTTTTGTGAATGCATTAAGTCGTTGTGAAGAACTCAAAGTGTGAAGTTCTAATTTCAGATAAAAAAATATTTAAAAAAAAAAATCATTCCAAATCAAAAAGTTTACAATGAATCCACCATCCTTTACACCGCAAGATGAAGCAATAACAACATCAACAACTATCGAAAACCCAATGAGTCATATACCCAGGCATGATGTTACTGTTTTTGGTGTGTCTACTGATTTGACTGATCTTAATTTACCAACCCATCTGGATATTTTGAGATATTATTTTTACTTGAGCGAACAAAAAAAATTGCTCTATAAATCATTCACTATTCAAGTACAAGATAAGTTGATTGGAATTTGGAAAAAACTTGGTATGGAAATAATGCTGAAAAAAAGTGTATATAATAAATTGAATAGATTGCTTGTCAAATATCAAGAGCAAATCAAGAATAGAAACAAACACCAAGAATTTACAGAGTATGTAAAATCTCTGGAAACAATTTTTTTCATTGGAACATGTAAATGCGATTTGAAGGCAGCTCCATGTGCATGCGGTTTGGTTCCCGAACGCCTCAAAGAGTTTATGCACGATCAACATAATCAGAGAAGACTAACAATGGATGGATTTGCGATGGAAATTGAAGAGCAAGGAGCAACGTCTATGTCATCAATGCCAACATACCAAGATCCCGATGATTCAACATACGCACCGCCACCGGTTCAAGAAGATTTGGATATAAGCACAAGTTCACAATACACACAGAGATACGATTGTTTTAACTTTGCCTTGGTATGTGACAGATTTGGTGTGCCTGATAGAGTAGCATCAGCAATGGGAACCGCTCTTTTCCAAGATTTTAAAATGAAAGATACCCATGGCAAACCTCTCATCATGGATAAATCGAAAGTTCGCCGAGAAAAAGAGAAATGCAGACAAGAAGTGCTTCGCAAACGGTTAGATGATACCAATTTGTTAGCATTTTCATTCGATGGCAGAAAAGATGATACTTTAACGAGAGATGCAATTGATGAGAAGTATCATACTAGGATGGTAAAAGAACCTCATCTTGTTATTTTGAGAGAACCGAATTCTGAATTGATTGGTTACGTAAGACTGGAACATGAAACCGCTGAATACAAAACAACCAAATTAAATGATTTTTTTAACGATAAAAATATATCACTGAATGAATTAATTGGCATATGCGTTGACGGTGAGCCAACAAACACTGGCCCACACGGTGGAATTATACGACGATTCGAATTGCTGTTAAAAAGACCATTGCATTGGTTCGTTTGCCTTCTACACTTCAACGAACTTCCGTTTCGGCATTTGTTTGAAGCTTTGGATAAATCAACCAGCACTGGACCAAGATCGGCAACCGGAAAATTGAGCCGTCAAATCGAAACTTGTGAAACTCTTCCGGTAAGTTATTGCTATCACTCATTTATTATAATTGTCAACCGTTTTTAATTGCTTTATTTTTATATATTTTCAGGTGGTGGACGGCTTTCAGAAAATTGAGTTGAAAAATATGCCCCCTGCTCCAGAAAAAATTGAATTTTCCACCGATTCCAAGTACTTATACGACATGGCCCATGGAATTTCTAGCGGCGTGGTTTCAGTGGATCTGGCTAACATCAAACCAGGGAAAATTGTACATTCTCGGTGGCTCACCAAGGCCGCTAGACTATTACGATTATATGTGACAACGGAAAATCCAGATGCAAATTTAAGAATACTGGTTGAATTTATAATTACATGTTATGTGCCAATGTACTTCAATATTAAGTATTACAGCTCTGTCGTGTACGGTAGTAGATTATTTTTCAAATTCATTAGTTGGTCAAGATTTCTAGAACCTCGTTTACGCAAAATTGTCAATAAAGTAATTACAGATAATTCATATTATGCGCATTCGGAAAATATCTTGTTATCAATGTTGTTTGATGATAGCAAAGAAAAGCGCGACTGTGCTATCAAGATAATTCTACGCTATCGAACCGATGTTGACGACCCAACGGGACTTAGAGCTTATAAAAAACCAGATATAAACTTTTATTGCACAAGTTACACGGAAATGATCAATATGAATGACATAAATGACGTATTTGAACCACCATTCACTCGAAGCATTCCATACGATACTTTGAAAGAATATTTAAATCAAGATGATCCACCGTTTAATGATCCAAAAATTCCATCACACATACAAGGAACAGAACGACACGTTCAATTGCTAGCTAGCGTTTCCAAACGAGTTATACCGGAAAATGTAGAGGCTGTTATGGCGACGACGTTAGAGAGCCGTGCGAAATTGCCCAGACTTGAAAGCAAAAAAGACTTCAAACAGTAATTTTTATCTTTTCTTTTCTATTACTAAGTTAAATTAATTTTTTCATTTACATATGTTCTGACTAAATAAATTTCTAAAGAGAAAAAATAAATAAAATATTAAAAATAAATAAAATAAATAAAAAATAATAAAATAAAGTGCCAAAAATGGAGATTTTTTGAAATGTTTGTATGGGGAACCCCCCAGGGGAGTTCCAGGGGGGTGTGCCACGAGCATGGGTGGATCGGCCCTTCAAAGTTAGTGGGGGTCGGTCATACATTTGGACTCGATTGGGGCACTCTACATGGGTCAAAGTGGGATTTTTCAAAACTTGACCCTACGGGACAAAAGTCAACAGTTTCGGGGTAGTAGAATTCGTTTTAGAGGTATGGTTAATTCCGCAAAGTTTCTTATTTTGATCCCTAGAATACGATTTTCACTGAGCTTTGGGCGATTTTTTTGCCTCCCCACAAATCGACCCGGCCTAATATATATATATATATATATATATATATATATATATATATATATATATATATATATATATATGTATGCACAGCGCATACTCTAGAGACATTTATTCGTTCCCCCGCATAGTTTAGGGACATTTGCTTACTTTGGGGACTGTCTCCAAAGTTTTCGCGCTTTTCATACATCTAGCGTATTAGATGAGGACAATTATTTCTATACAATGCATATTTCGCGGACAATTTTGGGCTTGTCCCTAAAGTATGCGCTGTGCATACATATATATATATATATATATATATATATATATATGCACAGCGCATACTCTAGAGACATTTATTCGTTCCCCCGCATAGTTTAGGGACATTTTCTTACTTTGGGGACTGTCCCCAAAGTTTTCGCGCCTTTTCATACATCTAGCGTATTAGATGAGGACAATTTTTTCTATACACTGCATATTTCGGCGACAATTTTGGGCGTGTCCCTAAAGTATGCGCTGTGCATACATATATATATATACTCGTATATTTATTGGAAAAATCACTTAATATTTATTTCCTTGGGAAGTTTGTAACATTATTTGCAATAGTTTTGGAAAATAAATGCAATAGTTTTGGAAATAACACTGTAAATAGTGTAGTTTATTACAAAACGGAAAAGTTTTAACTGATTTAGTGTTAAGCACGGTTTGAATATCATGTTTTTATTATTTGTGATGGATTAAAATAAGCGGAATTTTTTACGGCACATTTATTTCGCTTTCAGCGTATGTATCCTTAGATACAAACAACTTAAATCCGTTAGCTTGCATCAATTTGAAAGAGTGCCGCTAAAGTTGCAGTTGAGTCTACATCTATTTCCGGAAAAGTAATATTGTTTTTTGGTTTAAATCATTTAAGAGCTAAGTTCGTGCTTCATATAAAGCTTTTAATTACGTCTTTGATAAATCAACAACTCATATAATACACTCTAATTAATTTCTGTTGAAATTTACCCAACTTATAGTAGGAAACTGTACTCCTACTATAAGTTGGGTAAATATACTCTATGTGTAAATGAAAAAAATACGCACATTGAGAGTAAGTTTGTGAACACAAAGTTGGTAAATTTACAATGGAAGTGCGTAAAATTTTGATAAAATTTATAAATAAATGAGTAATTTTACCAAATTTTTGTGTAAAAAAACATGATTTACGTGCAATTATACGTATAAAATGCGTAAAAATACATATTTATAAGCGTAAAAACCCCCTAAAAATACGTATCTTTACCTTCCGGTAAAAAAGAATAACGGCCCAAAAAATTTTTCAAATAAAACAAAAAAATAATTTTTAGAAAGAGTTTTATTAATGTGTTGTATAATAATAAATTTAATAATAAATATTCGTATATAAGTTGTTGTACATATACAGAGCTTCAAAGATTGAATTCTATTTAAAAAAAAAATTAAATCGGATTTTTTAAATCGAATGATTTTTTTTTCTTCAAATAAATTCTTAAAAATAAATTACTAAAATTTGCCAAAATTAAAAAATCGCCCAAATTAAAAAAAAAAATCGCCAAAAATTTCTAAAAGTAAAAACATTGCCAAAATGAAAAAATTTCAAAATTCAAAAACGGCAAAAACGGCAAAAGTAAAAAATCGCGAAAATTTAAAAAAAAATCACCATAATTGACAAGAAATTGCTCAAATTGGAAAAAGTTGTCCGTGTCTTTAATTTATCTCTGTTAGTTTTTGAAACATAGGCGATGTTTCAAATAAATACTCTTTTTTATCTGCGATGCTTACTTTTCGAGAAAAACGCGATTTACGAATCCAGCCAATCAAATCGAAATTTAGGATCGTTGTAGGGGTAATGGGGTTGAGTTTTGAACAATGGTGCAGCAATTTTTCCCCCAGCTCCATTAGTTTTCGTAATATATACCTTTTAAAAATTGACTAAATAAAAAACGTCCATAAAATTAAAAAAATAAAAAAGCAACTGGAAAAATGTTTGCACAGGTGTGCAAAACTCAACCCCAATACCGGCGTGATTGGCTAGGTTCCTAGATCGCGTTTTTCTCAAAAACAAAACATCGCAAAGCAAAAAGAGAATTTATTTGGAACATCGCCTGTGTTTCGAAAACTAATAAAGATACATTTACAGCTATTTTAAGTTTCTCGTCAATATTTTTTGTTTTTCAATTTAAGCTTTCTTTCCAATTTGAAAATTTGTTTCATTTTTGGCGATTTTTTTTTTTTTTTGCAAATTTTTTATATTTAATTTCGAAATTTTTTTCATTTTTAGCCATTTTTCTAATTTTTGGCGATTTTTTTAATTTTTGCCGATTTTCTTTTAATTTTAGGGATTTTTCTAATTTTTTGCGATTTTTTTAAGTTTTAGCGATTTTTTCATTTTTGGCGATTATCTTTAAATTTTAGCGTTTTTTTCAAATTTGGAGATTTTTTTTTAATTTCAGCGATTTTTTTTTTATTATTAATTTTAACGTTTTTTTTTTTTCATTTTTGGTGATTTTTTTTATCTTATAGATTTTCTCAATTTTAGCGATTTTTTTGGCGATTTTTTCAATTTTGGCAATTTTTTTCAATATTGGCGATATTTTTAAATCGATTGAGTTAAAACCGACTGAATAAATCGAATGAAGAATTTTTTTCTTTAAAGCTCTGTACATATATTATATTTTGAAAATACTTTTCCACAATTAGGCTGCAAACACTTGGAAATAAACTATAAACTAAACACTATCACAAATACTCCAGTTATACATTTTTTTTTCATTAAAATTCTCAATAAATTAAAGTTTTTAGATTTTTTTGGCTTTTTTTTAATTTGTTTAATTTTTTTCAATTTAAAAATGTCAAAATATTTATTACTATTATAAGTTAGTATATTTACAAACTTTGTGCGTAAAATTTTTATTTAACAAAATAATACTACTTTTAGGCGTAATGTGTTAAACACATAATTGGTAAAAATACTGTAAGTGGGTATTATTGTATATAAAAGTGTGCGCAAAATAGTTTTAAGCATTTTTATGTATAAATTTACCGAATTAGCGTAATAATACATGAAACTTTACTCGTTTTATAGTAGTAAATTTACAATCATTTTTTAGAGTGTAACCTTTTGAACAATCGATTTATTTTTTCTAAAAATTGCGATTTTCGCCAAATTTATACCTGATAAACAATTTTGAAGGTCAAAAGTTGAATTGAATCCACCAAGAAAACACTAAATTTTCTTAAAAATTGTGGATTTTGTTTAGGGATGCTAAATCAGATCAATAAAATATTGAAAGCTCTATATTCTCTATAATCTTTATTTTATTTTGCGGCCTCTTGGCGGTTAGTAAAACACAATAAAGTCTTGCAGTTTATATATTTATTGCAGCATTTCCATCAACAATTTGATTGTGCCGTGACAAAATATGTTAAATTAAAAGTGCGCGCAATTCGCTTAAGATAGCTTATGATCATAATTTTTTCACGTTAAAATGCATAGTAAAGATGAACATGACTGCTGATAAAACACTAAAAAAAAACACTTTCTTCAGCTAAAATATCCAAAATTAAATAAAGCTCTTTTTGCAAAATTTATTAAAAACCTCAAAAAATTTAAATTTAACAGCGGCCTTTTAAAGAAACATGTAATATTGTAAAATATTAAAATCACACCATATTCGGGATACCTGGCAATATAACTGTGTTTGTGCCCCGCTAAAATTCCTTTTTTTTGTAAAGTCTTTATAACTTTTTACATATTGGTGGCCCACCATCAGTAAATTAATTCAAGTGTAGTGAGTTTATATTACGCGATTTGGATTCCTTAGGAGATTTTGGTCTATTAATTGTCTATTATCATTTCCCATTGGACTCATTCGGGATACAATTTCTGGTGGCACAGTGTAATTAGCGTAACTTATTTTGGAATTAACTGACAAAATATTAAATTTTCTTAAAATACTATAGTAACAGGCTTTGGTTGTACCTTGAAACAATTTTAAATATTGATTTCCCACTAACATTTTGGACTGTAATAATTTGAAAAAATTATGTTATTGGCTTAAATCCAGATAAAACTCACTGTTTTCATTAATTTATGTAAAGTACCTGGAAACAATTTTTTTGGTTGTACTTTGAAACAATTTCAAATATTGCTTTTCCAGTCAAAAATTGGATCATATTAATTTTTATTATTAATGTTATAACTGAACGACAAAAATGTGTTGCTTATTAAAAAAAACGTATCGTATGTACCGCTTCAAGGTGCAACCAAAGTTAAACTTAGAAACAATTAAATTCTTTTTTAAATTTCGCCATCATTCAGCTACTATCTGTCCAAAGTCTTAAGAAATCTGTTTTTCCATTTACCAAAGAGATACAAATGTTTTAATTTTAATCATTTTAAGGTACAACACATTACGCTATAATCTATATCAACATCAAAGAAACATCTAAATTTCTTAATAATTTTATTTTTATTTTCATTTTATATAATAAAGTACTTAAATTTAAGTTTGTCGAATTGTAGGCGAAGAGGAATAATTTACATTCAATAAAAACATGGAATAAACATGAAAGGACAAAATATTTCAACTCTGAATGATGAAAGAAATTTTAAATTGTGGAATTCATGATAATGGAAAAGTCATCTATTTAAAAGAATATGAAGTTAAGGCACGTTGTAAAATCAGATGAAAATCTAATTCATTCCAATTTGTAATTTTAATAAGTGTAACCACCATCGGATGAATAACCCTGTTGTATGGTTTCAGGTACTTTGCTGGGTGCTGAATAAGAATAACCATCATTGCCGCCACCACCATTGCCGCCACCACCATTACCGCCACCACCATTACCGCCACCACCATTACCGCCACCACCATAACCGCCACTGCCTGCTAGCAGGAGCACCATAAGAAGATATAGGTGCTGAGGGAGCATTGTATGAAGATGAAGGTCCTGTGGGAGCACCATAACTAGAGGCAGGAGCAGAGCTACTATAGCCGGGTGCTGAACCACCTTGTTGTGATGGGGCGCCATAAGAAGAACTGGGAGCAGAAGGGGAATTATAACTGGTTGACGGTCCTGTGGGTGCACCATAGCCGGAAGAGGGTGTTTGAGCAGGAGCGCCATAGCTGGGTGAAGGAGCTGATGAATAACCAGGTGCAGATGCAGGTTGTTGGGCTGGTGCACCATAGCTAGATGACGGTCCAGTGGGCGCTCCATAACTGGACGAAGGAGCTTGTGCAGCTGGGGCACCATAACTGGAAGATGGAGCTTGTGGAGCTGGGGCACCATATCCGGATGATGGTGCCTGTTGAGATGGGGCTCCATAACTGGAAGAGGGTGCTTGTTGGGACGGGGACCCATAACTGGATGAGGGTGCTTGTTGAGATGGGGCACCATAACTGGAAGAGGGAGCTTGTTGAGATGGGGAGCCATAACTGGAAGAGGGTGCTTGTTGAGATGGGGCTCCGTAACTGGAAGAGGGTGCTTGTTGAGATGGGGCTCCGTAACCGGAAGAGGGAGCTTGTTGAGATGGGGCGCCATAACTGGAAGATGGAGCTTGCGCAGATGGGGCACCATAGCTTGATGATGGAGCTTGTGGAGCAGGAGCGCCATAACTAGAAGATGGAGCTTGTGCAGCTGGGGCGCCATAACTTGAAGAAGGAGCTTGGGCAGCAGGTGCACCGTAGCTAGATGATGGTGCTTGTGGAGCTGGGGCGCCATAACTTGAAGATGGAGCTTGGGTAGCAGGTGCACCGTAGCTGGATGAGGGAGCTTGAGCAGATGGCGCTCCGTAGCTGGATGAGGGAGCTTGAGCTGATGGAGCACCGTAACTTGAAGATGGAGCTTGAGCTGATGGAGCACCGTAACTTGAAGATGGAGCTTGCGCTGATGGTGCACCGTAGCTTGAAGATGGAGGTTGTGCTGCAGGAGCTCCGTAGCTGGAGGAAGGAGCAGATGCTGATGGTGCTCCGTAACTGGAAGATGGTGTCTTGGCAGGAGTTCCGTAGCTAGTTGATGGTGGTTGAATGGGTTGAAATCCAGATCCTTGAGATGGTGCGCCATAACTAGAGGAAGGTGCTTGTTGGGCAGGAGCACTGTAACCCGATGATGGACTTTGAGCTGGAGATCCATAGCTTGGGGAAGGCGCTTGCTGTGCCGGGGCTCCATAACTACTTGAGGGTGCTTGAGAGGGTGCTCCGTAGCTTGAAGAAGGTGTTTGGGCTGGAGCACCATAGCTTGCAGAAGGTGCCAGAGCTGGGGCACCATAACTGGAAGACGGTGCCTGAGCTGGGGCACCATAACTGGATGATGGTGCCTGAGCGGGGGCTCCGTAACTACCTGAAGGTGTTTTAGCTGGAGCACCATAATTACTTGAGGGAGTCTTAGCTGGAGCTGAAGGAGAGGGTGCACCATAACTTGAAGATGGAGCCTTAGCAGGGGCCCCATAACTACTAGAAGGAGATTTAGCTGGAGCACCATAGCTACTAGAGGGAGCTGAAGGAGCTCCGTAGCTTGATGAAGGAGTCTTGGCAGGAGCACCATAGCTACTGGAGGGAGCTGAAGGAGCACCATAGCTTGATGAAGGAGGCTTCGCAGGAGCACCATAGCTACTTGAGGGTGCTGAAGGTGCACCGTAACTACTAGAGGGAGTTTTGGCAGGAGCACCATAACTATTAGAAGGACCTGAAGGCGCAGGGGCACCATAACTGGAAGATGGAGACTTTGCAGGAGCACCATAACTAGAAGATGGAGTTTTGGCAGGGGCACCGTAACTAGATGATGGAGGCTTGGCCGGGGCACCATAGTTAGATGAAGGTCCACGGGCAGGAGGACCATAACTGGACGAAGGAGCTTTAGCAGGGGCACCATAAGAAGAGGAAGGAGGTGACGATTTTGGTGGACCATAGCTGGACGATGGAGGACCACGAGATGGTGGACCATAGCTGGATGAAGGTTGTTTTGGTGGTGGACCATAATTAGATGAAGGTGGACCGCGAGATGGTGGGCCATAGCTATTAGAAGGACGACGAGAGCCACCGTTCTTTTTTGGTGGTCCATAGCTAGAGCTGGGACGACTAGGAGGTCCATAACTGGAAGCTGGTCCAGATGGTGGAGGTGGTGGACCATAGCTTGAAGAAGGACTTCTTGGAGGTGGACCATAAGAATTCGATGGACGGGAAGGTGGTGCAGCAGGAGCACTTGGATAAGGCCCACCAGCGGGAGCACTAGGAGCATAACTATTCGATTTGGAAGGAGCTGCAGGAGCACTTGCATAAGGTCCTCCAGCAGGAGCACTAGGAGCATAACTATTAGAAGCAGGCCCAGAAGCAGGAGGCAAATACGAATTTGAAGGAGAACTATAAGATGATGAGCCACCGCCACCTTTCTGACCTGAAGCTGGTGGTAAATAACTATTGCTTATGGGGGCTTCACGTTTACGGGCTTCACCGCTTAATGAAAATAAAGCAACGCATAACAGCTAATATAAATTAAAAAAACATAAAATATAAACGAAACCAATCATTATAAAAAAAAAACGAAAAATCCAAAAAGGAACATTTCTTTTGAAAGATAAATTGGAAAAAAAACTTTAACTTACCGTAGCTGCTGTGGTGGTAACTAATTTCATAATAAAACTTCGTCTATACTACAATCCAAAAATAAATCACTGTTTTTTCTACTATGAACTGAAATTAAAAAAAGAAAAAAAAAATACACGAATTATTAGTGGAAAACTTATAGCGATGTGAAAATATATTTATTAGGGTTATAACTTTTTTTTTTTTTTTTTTTTTTTTTAATTTATACCTATCACCATGTGGTACAGAAGTGCAATTTCTGAAAATGCAAGTTTTTTACGATTTTACCATTAAACTTGCATGAAATGGTCAAAAAAGCTACACAACATTTTTTAAAATACGTCTCGCTATCGAATCTCTATCGAAATCTCGTAGATCAAATTTGGATCCACATATCGCGAAATAACGCTATATTTTTTTTTTCAAAATACGCGAAAACCGTAAAATTTAAAATCTTCTGTGTCATTAGGATCGATACGATCGTTACAATATCGTTACATTGCAGTTTTGGGTGAAATATTGCTTTTTAGTTCAGTTCAACAAAAACACTATTCCGAACTACAAAAAGGTTTATGTGGTAACTTTTTTGAAAGCCGCGAAACATTAATATTAAGTTTCTTAACATTTTTTAATAGATAGTTAAAATTTCATATTTGCAAACCAAAGTCAAAACTATAACCCTAATGATTATATATATTTTAATTAAATATATGTATTAATAATAAACAACAAATTAATAATAAACAACAAATTAATAATTAAAAATTGCATTAAGTTTGTATGTACTAAATGCTTCAAATATTGCAAAAAATAAGGAAAAATAAAAAAAGACACTATGTTCAAAATGTGTACAGATTTTAACAATTATATAGCAGGTGGGTAATATATAGGTCGATCTCTTTATAAATATAATATGACATCAAACAAAAATTAATGAGGTTCGGACTAGAGATAGGCACGTAAGTGAATTTTGAATCACACTCACTCACGTTCACGAGAGAAAAATTCCACTCGCGCACCATCACTCGCTAGATTTTCATTCACGTGAATCACGCAAATTCACGAAACAAAATACACCAGAAAAAAATAATATGTAAATATTACTGTAAATTGTAAATGTTGGTCTCACAACTGATCTAAATATGTAATTTTATCATTTATTTATTATTTTAAAAACCTAAAAACAGTAATTCGGAGAAAAAATTAAAGATCCTTACAAGATTTGTTTCGTCTTTCTTTTACATTTATTAACTATTATAATAGAAACACTTTAATTATGATCTCAAGCCTGATAATGCAAAATGAATTGCGAATTTAAAAGATCAATAATACTTATAAAATTGTCAGGAAATATTTATTTAAAGAGAAAAATTTTGTTTTGGAAACTTCTACTCACACTCACGCTCACATGAGTAAAAATACTTTTCACTACCATTCACGCTTGATCAAGCTCACGTGCCCACCTTTAATTTAGACTATGAATTACATATATTTTGGAGACGCTGATTTAAAAGGCGTACTTTATATTTTGACGTACACAGAAAAAACTAAAAACGGGTTTCAATTAAAAATTTTATTGAATCAATTAATATTTTAATTGATTTTGCACCTACCACTGAAATGATAGTATTAACTAAAAAAATTTGCAGACAGTTTATTAAAACTCTTTCAATTAAAATAATAATAATAATATCAATTAAAAGAGTTATTGTTTTTCTTTACAGCCTCAATTAAAAAGTTTAGTTAAATTGATTAAAACTTTAATTAAAACTTGAGAAGAAAACAATGGTAGTTTTAATTGAAAACTTGTATTTTTTTATTTTTGTTATATGCCCCGCATTAAATAAAAAAAGAAATGTAGGTTTGAAAATTAAATTGACATTTTATTTATAATGAAATTAAAGCTTTTTAATATAAAAATGTATTATAAGAAAACAAATAAAAGTAAAGACAAAATTTTTGTTTTGCTTGTCTTGTCTTGAACTTTTTCTTGTAATTGAATTGCTTTCTTAACAAAATCACACACAACTTTAAAATGATAGTTTAATGACACTTATACTTATTGAAAATTTAATTATTTACAAAAATAATAGTTTAATTGTCCTTTTTCGATAAGGTTTATTTAAATCCACATGTGCACTCTTATTACCATAGATAAAACACGAAACTAAATTAAGTTTTCGTGCGTACACGAATATCTCAACAAAAAGAGTGTTGCAAACTCTAGTGAAATAACTACGATTTTGCGTGTATTTGAAATCGGTAAACTATTCAACTTATTAAAAGTTAATCATTTGCGATTTTTTTTCTTTTTATTTACAAATTAAATAATATATTGATATAGTTAAACCTTTGTTTGGTTATTTAATCTAAATACAATTAAAAAAAATAGTTTGCCTAATTTTTAAAAATTTTGTATACATGTTGTCAACACTGTATGGATATATTAGAAAATTCAATACATTTTTTAATTGAATCAAATAAAAAAATTGTTTAAATTGCCATTGATATTCAAACAATCGATTAATTAGATATTTTTGGCCCATAATTTTTTCTGTGTATGGAACTGTTTTTCCACAAATTGATTTTAAAGTATGTCGCATCTTTATGCAGTTTTTTATGTACAAAACTTTTAAAATACTATCAACCTGATATTTTTTGTTTAAATAATCTTTAACAATTAAAAAAAAATCCATATACTTTTTGATCATAACATATACCTTATAAAAATTAGCATTTGCTTAATTTACTATAGTTTTACGCTACGTTTACTAGTTAATCTTAAGAAATCATCAATTTTAAAGTTTCATTACAACTACGACTACCGCAGTAAGTAGATTTTCCATCTGTATCATCATCATAAACATCCCAGCAAAACCACACATTACCAAATCATGAGTAAAGTAATGTATCGCCATAGGGCCTCATGCATTACTTTACACGTTACTTCATTGATGAATTTTACAGGCGATGAGCCTCAAGGTAACTCATTACCTTGTAGTGGGTAAAGTAACTGGTTACTTATATGGTTACATGGTGGGAAAAAGTAATGTGTCTATAAATAGATTTTCATAAAAAAAATGCATAAAAATTTTTTTTTACAGATATTTTTTTTAATTAAATAAATAACTTTTTTTTTATTAAATAAATAACTTGGTCATGCTGGGATTCGAACCTGGGGTCTCTGGTATTTAACAATTAGTTAGGCGAGAACTCTACCAACTGAGCTATCGATACATACAATATTTTATTGCTTAACATGTAGATGAGTTGTTGTGCTTCGTGTTTTCGTTCGTGATATCAAAAATATACACCTTACCATTATGCTTACAAAAAATCACAAAGTAATGTGTCTATAAATAGATTTTCAAAAATATATATTAATAATTACTTTACGTTTATAATTCATGCATTATGTAATAGATGATCGGTAAGTCATTATTTTATGTTTTGAAGTAATGTAAAATGTAATGAGGTCTCATTACAAGGTAATCCATGAGTGTCCAATTATCGGTAACTCATTACTTCTTGTTGGAAAGTAATGATACGGGTAAGGAGTACACATTACAAGGTAATGCATTACTTTATCGCACCCATTACCAAAGTTTTGCTGGGATACTAATAATTATTATTACAAGATTATGTTTAAGCCTGAGCGAGGTCAACTTATGAATGGATTGAATGAATGAACGAATGATCATTTGAAAGAAGACTCTGTGAAGACTTAAACATTGTTTTATTGTATGACATATATTGTATCTTGGGAAAAAACAACAATAGTATCGTAGTCAGATGCAAAACTAAAGATTTGAAAATACTTTAGATTTTTAATTGACTCATAAATGATTTAAAATTTCCTCATTATGAAAAATTCAAGACTAATTTAAATTGAAAAAGAGAAACGCACTTGAAATTATTGCGTAAATTTAAATTATCAATTGCTAAAAGTTGTAAGTAAAAGGTCAAAGGTCAAATTGTATAAAAATCAACACTTTAACTAAATTTCTAAATTCTATACAGAAAATAAATAGTATTTAATAACAGTTTTATAGATGATTCTATATATTGTTTTAGGATCCTATAGATCAGAAATGGTTTTAATACAATTTAATTTCTGTACTTTATGGATCAAAACGTAATTAAAAGAAAATTCATAATTTATTTAGTAACGGAAGTCTAGATATGAACCTTTAAGATATCTTCCTTTAATACTTGTGATAAAGTCATTTTAAAAATAAATAATATATAATTAAAGTTGGACAAAACTGACATTATGATACCCTACACAATTATTTGTAAAATTTAGGATATTTAATCGATTAATCGTTCAAACAATTTTTCCCAAATAATTATTCGCATAATTTAAATTATCCAATTTCGAATTACAAATAATTCGAATAATATAATACGACTAACTGACTAATCGAATTAGGTAAAAAAGCTTTCAATACATGTTTGTTCACAGACAAAATTGTTGTCAAAAAATGTCAATTAAATTTTTGTTCGATTTGAAACTCACTTTCAATTAAAAGTTTAATAATATTTATTAAATGAAGAGTAGAGGCGAATATGCCTAACCAGAAAAATACAATCGGCACAGTGTTGACATAGCGTAGGCGACGGTCGTTTATGCCTCGGCAGAACGTGGAATTAACAATCTTGACCGTATTGTCCTGCTACTTGATTGATAATAGTGGCCAACCGTTGAAGAATGCATTCAGGGAAGCACAGCAAAATGCCTTCCAAATTATTTTTTGCTGGGATACTTTGCAAACAAAATAGTGTTTTCCTAGTAAAGGGTGTTTTTTATAGAGGTATATAAAACAATAAAACAAAGGTGATTTTTTTAAATTGACATGACATTTACTTTATTCGAAAGATAATCTTCTAGCATTATAATTTAAATATGACTTCTGGCATATGACCGCCACGGCTGGCTCGGACGTAGTCTTATCTGGAGGTCCAATTATCGATGACTTGTCCTCGGCGAATGTTGTCCTCCAAGTTGTCAATCGTTTCGGGCTTATCGGCGTAGCCTAGCGACTTCACATATCCCACAGAAAATAGTCCAGCGGCGTTAAATCGCACGATTTTGGAGGCCAATTCACGGGTACGAAACGTGAAACTATGCGGTTACCAAACGTTTCCTTCAATAAATCAATTGTGGCACGAGCTGTGTGACATGTTGCGCCGTCTTGTTGAAACCACAGCTCCTGCACATCATGGTTGTTTAATTGATGAACGAAAAAGTCAGTAATCATGGCTCTTTAGCGGTCACCATTGACGGATAGATTGATTGGGGTCTTCTTCTACGCTACGCTCTACAGCAGCAATGACTTCTTCTGTACGCACTGTACGACGTCTCTGTAGATGCATATTATCATTTCGAGTAAACGTGGTGCGAAAACGTTCCACAATTAATCGAATTAATTGCTCTGATGGACGATTATGTTGACCGTAAAATGGACGCAGTTCGCGATACGTTTTTCGAACAGAACCATGATTTTCAAAATAAATTTGCACAATTTGGAAGCGTTGTTCAGACGTCAGTCTATTCATGTTAAATTCCAAACCAAACTAAACATAAATCACTTGACAGCTGACAAAACGGCAGCCAGTTAAAAAAGTGTTGCCAACTTAATGTTCTATACCTGTTCAAAAAAACACCCTTTACAATATTAGTCGTACCTTTGGTAATTTTTACCACGGTGTGTTTTACAAAAATAGCAGTGGTTTGACAGTACAATTTTTTTTGGTATGGTTGGCAATTACTACTTTTTCATTATCTAATAGAACTGCTACATTTACACATATCTGGGTAAACATTTTGTTATTTTTTCCGTTTTTTACGTAAACAAAGTAATTTAGTTGTAAGTTAAATTTTTAATATTTTTTTTTTCGATATTTTTTAAAAATTAATTGCATATAAACTCTTTTTTTAACACAGTTTTGAAAATACAATAGTAAAGCAAAGATTTTATAGACAAAGTTTAAAGATTTCATCCCGATTAAAAAAAAATGATGTGGAGATTTATATAGTTTAATATGACCCCATAATTAATTACAAAAAACTTCATCCGAAAAATGACCCGATTAAACTATATTAAAATACATCTAATTGTATCATATTAGATTACTTTTGATACAGTTAGCAGTGAATTGATACATTTTTGTCCGAATTTTGTCATTCTAACATTTCAAAAGAAATCAAGAAAATGTCCAATGAATTAAAGTTTTCTATTTGAAATGCAGAAAGTTTGAAATTGATATTGAAAATTTTCATTTGTAACTAAAGTAGTAATAAATTAATTAAAAATTTCTTTTAAATTTTGAAATGAAAGTTTCGCGAAGTTCGCGTTATTTAACATTTTACTTAAATTTTTCTCAATTTAAATTAGTTGATCACAATTTAATTTATAGTTTTTGCAAGTTCTAATGGAAAATTCCAATTATGTTTTTAATTTTTGAAAATTAAGAAAAATATACTAAACTTTTTGCTGGGATTCTAAAATTTTGTTTAAGCAAAAGCAAAACTATTTTTAGACATTTGCGAATTACCGCAATAATAAACCTAATAGTTTTAATCTAATTTTGTGATAAAATGAGGTTCAATGCAAGGCTTTACAATCATTAAACCGCACTTTCAAATTTATTTTGATCGCTATAAACATTAATTTAATTTATGGTAATTGAATGTGTTAAAATCCTAAATCTTATTTAACAAATAGTGAAAAATTTTTTAATAATAATTAATAATTATATAATTACAAATTATATACTATAACCCTAACCGAGTACTAGCTACTATGGCTTTCGGCGCGTTGTAGCGAAAACAGACCAGTGCCTCTGGTGGGAATCGAACCCACGACCCCCGCACTGTTAAGCCACCTCGCTACCAACTAGCATACCGGGGCGCACAAAATAGTGATAAATAATTTGTTGTTGTGCTGGTTCCTATCCGGATTATATTATTGCCTAAGGAAATAGTATTTGTTAGGTTAAATCATAACCTCAATGACAAGAATGGAGCAAAATTGATTATTAATAGGTTTTTTGTTAAAGTTCTGCCTATTATATAGGCTCTAGCTTTT
Organism: Delia radicum; assembly: GCA_021234595.1. Taxonomy (NCBI): domain Eukaryota; kingdom Metazoa; phylum Arthropoda; class Insecta; order Diptera; family Anthomyiidae; genus Delia; species Delia radicum. The sequence continues at coordinate 223,059,551 of CM037851.1, forward strand.
CTAAAACTTCGGGTTCTGATGAGATCTTTAGCCAGATCGAAATACTAGTATCAACCTAGCTAATATGTTTGATTTGCTTTATTTTTGTAAATATACGGAGGTTGAAAGCTCGTTATAAATGGAAAATAACATAAAAATAATCTCGATGTATATAAAAACAAAAAACTAATATAACTGTAAAATCAATGAGATTTTATTGTTCTAATATCAAAGATAAAATAACAACAAAAAACTACCGCACTTTAAATTTTCAGATTCGATGTAAAACAAAATTTTAATAAGATAATATATGTTATTATACGCAACATTGTATTAAGCAATATAGCTTTATATATGAAATCATACATTCTGTAAATCATTCAATCTGTAAAACCATATCAAAAATTTTCAATAAACAAAATCAACGATAAAATTATATATGCCCATATATAAAGCTATATGCTATAAATTATATTAAATAATATATGATTGTATATGAATGTTTTTACTAGGGATCCTAAAGTTGTACTTTATAACTTTTAAAATTTGCTAAAATTCCGTTATTGTACGTGCTATTTGTATTTAAAGTAAGAACATCAAAAAGATTATATATATATATATGTATATTAGGCCGGTTCGATTTGTATGGAGGCAAAAAAATCGCTCAACGTTCAAGGAAAATTGTATTCTAGGGATCAAAATAAGAAACTTTGCCGAAGGAACCATACCTCTAAAACGAATTCTGATGTCCCGACTTTTGACCCGTAGGGTCAAATTTTGAAAAAGCCCACTTTGATATTTCAGAAAGTAGGAGGAATCTCTGCAAGATTATGGGAGATACTTCTTCTCCGGGAGACGCTCTAGCAGATTAATGCATAAATCATCATTCTAGGGGTTAAAATTTAAGTTAAAAGACGGCCTTTTTAGCCGTGTTTTTTTAGCAAAATGTACAAATCTCGGGATAGAGATATTTCAGAAAGTTGGAGGAGTCTTTCCAAGATTAGGGTCTCTATTTCTCCTCCGGAAGAAAAAGAGTATAAATATATTCGATTGGGGCACTCTAAAAGGGTCAAAGTGGGATTTTTCAAAATTTCAACCTACGGGTCAAAAGTCGGGACATCAGAATTCGTTCCTTCGGCAAAGTTTCTTATTTTGATCCCTAGAATACGATTTTCCTTGAACGTTGAGCGATTTTTAAATCGACCCGCCCTAATATATATACTTCTGGGTACTATACTTCACTATGATGGTCAAAGGGTTAAAAGATAATTATGAGTAAAGTGTTATTTCATCTCATTTACATTATTTGTTCAAATTATATTAATGGCTAATAAAATCTATCAAATACTGTTATATTTATAATTTATCCTTTCATTTCTTAAAAAACTTTCCTTGATGTCTTGGAAACTTTTTTTACTTATACATAATGTTGTTCTGGTAATACGGTCCAATTTTCCTTCAAATCGGATATAGATAAAGTACAAAATCTTAATTTTTCCAACATGCTTTTAAAAATAAATTGGTCTGTGTATACCCTTTTTCCATATTTTGCTAATGTTCGCCACTTCGACTTAGTTTTTTATGCAAAATTTTGCATATTGATAGATGTATTCCTGATCTATAGATATGCTTAAAGAAATATTTAAAAAGTGATCCAGTTTTGATCATTTCCTACGTTTCTCTCGTTTCCTGATCAATTTAGTTTATGTTCTGTATACCATTATTCGTGTCCCCTATTCAAATCTTAAATTGAAAATGAATTTGCACACAAAATTTCCAGTTTTTATGACCCCCACAAGAAACTAAAAAATGCCAAAATTTAAAAAAAAAATCACTAAACGATAAAATTCACAAAATTAAAAAAAAAACTCAACAAAACTTAAAAAATCTCTAAAATAAAAAAATTGCTAGAATTAAAAAAATCGTCAAAATTGAAAAAAAAATTTAAAAGAATGACAAAAAATTATAAAGAAAACCACAAAAATTTAAAAAAAAAGTGGTCGACTTTTACAAATTATTCATTATTTGGTAATTTGTTTGTAATTTTAGCAATTTTTTTAAATTCATTCAATTTCTGTAAATTTTTACGATAGTTTCCCAATTTTTTGGGATTTAAAACCAAATTTTTTGTTCAATTTTGAATTTTGCCTGTTTTTTTTGCAAAATTTTATTTAAAGTTTTCATATTATATATTAGTGTAATCAATCGGTTAACCGTTACTCGATTAATCGTTGAATTTTATTCAAACAACTGTTCGAGTAAATTAAAATGGATTATTTTAAAACTTTTATATTTTATTACTTAGATTTTTTAACAAATATGTGACAACTTCGGTACTATATTTATATATCTGAATATATAAGTTTCTCAAGTAGTGCCGTCATATGACGACGATATAGGCTAATAAACAAACTCTTGTAAATTACTATACACTCCCATATCCTTTAAATTCGAAGCCCTCTTAAAAATGCATGATGATGTGCATGTATGCATCGCTCATGCCCAAACATGCACACAAAGATAATAACGATGCACAGTGGGGTGAATGGTATCAAAAGTGGCGATTAATTCATAGAAGTCGTAATTTTAAAATGTTGTTATTTTTTATTGATTGATATTAATAAACACATAAAAACTCATCATTAAAAAAAAAAAATTGTTGAAGAAAAAATTTTTTTAACGTTTTATGGGGTTTTTTGTATTTTGAAAAAATTCGTCTTATTTGACTATTTTTGCTGTAACTTTGGAATGAAAAACGATAAATTAGTGAATTAAATTGTAAATTATAGCACACATTATGTGCTTTTAGAAAAAAAATTTTTTTTTGTTTAAATAAAAGGACTAAATATTTAATATGAATTTATATTAGCAAATTTTAAACTTTAAATTCATATATTTTCTCAAAAATCCATAATTTTGTAGATTTAACTCAAAAAGACACATTTTTCACAAACTAGTTTTAATGGCACAATCGATGTTATAAATACTGAAGAGTCTGAAGCGTTAATGTCATGAAAGGCTTGTTTATATGAACTATGTCCGGAACTACCGTCAAAGCCCCATTTAGAGTATAAAGTCATTTTAGACAGTTCTTCATTACCTAACAAATTTAAATCAGTATTTTGTATCGAAAAAATACGCTTTGTGGTATGGTCTAAGAGTGCTTGTAGATTTACTTGGGCTGACGTTTCAGAAATTTTAATTTCGTCTCGCTCTGGATAGCATTTTTTTTTTGCTTCTTGAATTATTTTATATGATGGAAATATCTCAGGCGCGGCTTTTCTAATTACATCATATTGGTATCGAGTCAGCTTTGCTTCTACAAACACGGAAAGAGCTTCCTCCGCACTTAATTTCTGTGGGGATACCTGTTCTAAACTTTTTCTGTATTTTTTCGCTTTTGTAGGAGATGATATTATTTCTTTAACGATTTTCGACGCATCTGTTTTTCCAGCGGCTCTCAAGCTCATTTGAGTGGCGTAAGCCAAAACAGGCAGTGGAGTATTATCTCTTAGATCTTTACATTTCTTTACCTTAGTTTTTTCTTTACATTCATCAAATGAGATATCATGCCTACTTCTTTTTTTAATTGGTGCTGGTGGTGGAATAAAAGAGATTGAAGCATCAAGCCAATTCTTGTTATTTTTTAAAAAAATATCATTCTTTCTCTGACTGTTTACCCAGTGCAGCTTATATTCTCTGCAAAAGCTATTAAATCTGTTCATAAAATCTACCATATCTGATGGGTCGACGCGTTTGATTACTTCCCATCTCAGAAGTTTGAATTTATCTTGAAGTAATTTAATATCTGAGTTCTTCATAAAATTATGTAACTCATGACGAGAAATGAAAATTGTTTTTGGACTTGTTCCTAAAATTAGTTAAATTTGTAACCGTTTTAAAATTTGCAAAAGAGTTTTTGTTTTCCCTTGTACCGAATAATCTACAAATGCACAACACTTTAAATAAATAACATCACATCACATTAAACAAAATATTCACAGTCAACACAAAAAAAATTAATGTGGCAGTACCGAATCTTAAATACCCTTCTTAGTAATTCTAGCAAATTGAATATCAATACATTAATATATTAATATCATCAGCTTAAACCAAGATAAAAAAACAGCACTCGAATGTTCTCACGCACATTGCCAACAATTATCATATAGTGTACAATTTAACAATTAATACAAATAGAGATGGAAGAGTGACGTGTACGTGTGTAGAAAAGAATTTTCATATGTAACTCATATTTTTAAACGCAACATTAAGTAAATAAATATTAACTATTTAGAAGATAATTTTAAATTCAAACTTGTTATGTCATTATACCATAAATATATGGAAAAAATTCTATTCGTTGTGAATAAACCAAAACTTTTTTTTTTGTGAGTGTGCGTGATAAAAAGCTACTCACGCACCCATCTCTAATAAACATTACTCTCATTACACTCATTAGCTACAATAACAACAACAATAACAACAAAAGATAATAAATACAACTTTTTGTTTGTTTTTTTTCACATTCACTTTTAGCAACTGGAGTTCTCTCACAAAAACCTTCATAACTCAAAAATCGCACCAATGCGCAACAAGGCATTCTGGGATTTATTAGCTAAAATCTCATATTTAAAGAGCATAAAAACATTTTTTCCCCGAATCACCCGCAAAGTTGTTGAAACTCAATGTAAATACCAAAAATACCACATTTTTAGAGCAATTTTGTTTTTTTTTTTTTTAAATATTTCTAAAACATTTATCTAAACAAAAAGTAATTTTTTATATGCTCATATACCTGAAGTTGACGGTTCCATTATAAAACTTTTACTTATAGAAGTCTTAATAAAAAATATAATCACTTGAAATATCAAAATTTTCTTTTTTATCAATGCGAGCAAAAACAGCAAAAATTATTGAACTTTAAGCACTCACTGCAAATAAAGTAAACAACTCAGAACTTTAATTTTTGCAGTTAGTGATGTAGCATTTTATCTACTTTCATATGGTACCAAATACCGTTGTGAAAGTTAAAGTTCATCTTTTGAATTAATCGCCACTTTTGAAGGCTCTCACCCCACAGTGCGATGTAGCACAAAAACTTAGTTTACTAAACTGCTTTATATGATGTAAAATTGCAAAGTGCACTAAAAGTACACACAATCGTAGATACTTTTCACTACAAAAAAGTTGAATTGGTATAAAAAATCTTCATATTATATGCAGATCTTTTTTATAGTTTCCTTATAGTAAATTAGTTTTAATGCACTAACAAAAAAAAGTCTGTAAAATTGTTTGCTAAAGCTACTAAAAATTAGCTAAAAACTACTTTACAGAAAAAATTGCAGAGTGTTTGCTAAATATTAGTAAGATAAGAACAGCAAATATATATCTGATAAATATACAACATTTTAGTTAGATTTGAGTTAAATTTTTGGTAAATGAAAATTTAAATTTAATCTGCTAAAATCAGCAAAAATATTGCTAAATATTAGTAGGCAAAAAAAATTAAAATTTTTTTTTAGACTTCTTTAATGCAATTAAAAATCGAAGCCCTTAATATTCAATAGACTTTCTTTTTTGCTGATTTTATTAATGTAAATTAACTAAAATTCAACAATAGAATGCAATTTTTGTATAATTAGAGCAGTTTTTTTTTTGTGTTATTATCTTACTTATATTTAGCAAAAAAAAAATTGCTTATTTCAGCAGTTTTTTAAGTAAATTTTTCTGTTACTTTTACACATTTTTGTTCTATGAGTGTACTAACAAGGAAAGTCATCTTCCGCGGACCTTTTTGGTTTTTTTTTTTTTTTTGGGATGGATCTTAAAATTACCTCTCGCTTGATACCCGATATTTTTTATACATTTTTTGGAACCAGCATGAAAAGCCACAATCAAATCAATAATGAGGTTCTTTACCACACATACCAGCTATATAAAGATTTGAGGAACCTTGCAAGGGGAACTTCCTTGTAGATTATTCAATTTAGCTATTTTTATTGCACTTCTTTTCTTTTCTTTTGTATTTGTATTGTTTTGCGGAATTTAATTATATTTTTTTTTTATTCGAGTCTTATATATTTTCAATGTTATTTTGAACATAAACCATAACCTATGATATTATACGATATGATATGAATTGTGCTATAATATATAAAGATGATTTGTTGTGAATTGTGTGCTTATAACGATGGTTATAATTTGCCAACTCTTAACTGCAGTAATTATAAACGCACCAAACAACAACTGCCTCATTAGACTTTAAAGGAATTCATTCATTATATGAATTTATTATTAGTTAAGAAATTTACTTTGAGTGCATATTGATATTTTTTGAGTTTTGTGAGTGTAGTGGCAAACACTACACTCATAAAAAAAAGTTGGTACAAAGGTCTGTTAAACGGCGTCCAATTCAGTTGAGCTAATTTTTTCTTTTGTCGTTTAAATCCGTTGTTTAGCTAAAGTTATTAGTTTACAGAGAGAATTTATCGGAATGGTTTTAATGAAATATTTTCATTAAAATAATGAAACATTTTTCACAGTGTGAATGAAAAATTTCTTAAACTTTATGAAAAAGCTGCATAGTTTTAATAAAACTATTTTGTCATTAGTCGTATGAAATTTTTAATAAATAATATGAATTTTTTATTAAATTTTAAGAAAAACAGCATTAGTTTAATGAAAAGCTTCATTAGACGAATTCTAGTGACAATTCATAAATATCATGTATATAATTCTCTCAGTGATGTCTCATTTTAGCTCAAGAACTAATTTCATTCGTATTTGAAATAATTTTTCGACCTACAATTTAATAGTTCGTGATTCTGAAATTTACAAATTTTTTAAGTTATTTTAACCCATTTTATAGCACTCATCGATCGCTTGGGAATTTTTCGACGGAATTTGGTAGAAATATATAGTGGCCTTAATAAGCGTTTTCTAAAGTTTTTGTTCACTTATTTAGACCTCTAGGGGTGGTATTCGCTATTTAAAGCGCTATTTAAACTTTGACGCTTTGTATGCAATTAACGGTAAAGCTTTTGCTTAATTATAATTTTTATTTGTTGTTAAATCTAATATCTATCAAACAGTAATACACAATTTGATCTATGGGATTTTCACGATTTTTAAGAATTTTTGAAAAATATTGGTATTTTCAGACAAATTTTCCAAATTGTAACATGGCAACACTGGCGAATAAATTAAATTTTTTTTTTTGTTCTTTGAAAGAAAATATGTAATTTTTTACATTAAAGAAGAAACTTAAGTAGTTTTCTGAATACCCGTGATCTTAGATATTGGATAATTTTCGTGCATAGATATGACCAGACCTGTTCATATTGGATCATACCTGGTACTAGATCTGTTCATAATATTTTGTCCAGACGTAGTTTATTTCCCTTGTCTTTGTTATCCATTTGCCCCAAGCTTTTAAAGAAACGTATTCAAATTAAAATAAGCGATTTTTAATAATTTAACTAGAACATTTTGAAAATGATTGCCCCTCTCCAAATCCAAAAATGACAGATCTGCCCAGATTTGATCAGATCTAATTAGATCTCAAATTTGTTCCCATTTTTGAGATCTAGTTGGATTGGATTTTAAATGCTGTGATATCTGTTTAGATATGGTAAAACAGATCTAACTATATCTGTCACATCTTTTTTACACGGGCGGGTATTCAAATGTTTACAAGATCGGAATTTTCTTAATCCGATCTTTTAATGACTTTATTAAATAATTGAGCTCTAGGTCATGTTTGTATTTATAAAATATCCTTTATTATTCTATATATCTCCAATATTTCGTCATTCTTTACATGACATCTTCAGGGAGTATGAACAACAACAAACAATATTAAAAACAAAATTTCCTGCCGCTACCCTCCACTCTGGTCAACACAACATTTAGTGGAGGGCAGCGATAGGAAATTTTGTTTTTAATATTGTTTGTTGTTGTTCATACTCCCTGAAGATGTCATTCAAAGAATGACGAAACATTGGAGATATATAAAATAATAAAGGATATTTTATAAATACTAACATGACCTAGAGCTCAATTATTTAATAAAGCCATTCATTTCAAAGGTCGAAAAACTTTTCATAATTTATAACCCATTCTTAACCCATTTTGCACTGCCGTTGCTTTAAAGCAACACCTACTTTTAAGGCCCGATAATTTTGGATAGCAGATTTTATGCCGGTTAGAGGGTTATTAAAAGAATAAAAAGTTTTATATTTTTAATGCGATATATAGTGTCTACTTATGACCATCGATATTTTATTATTTAAAATAAGTTTTTTTGTTTTTTTTTATTTTCATCTGTATATTTTTGGTGTCATGTAATATGCATGAGTTAATCATATTGGCTGTGCTGATGCTGAGCATCATCATCATCGTCATCACACTTATCATTGTCGATGTTACATTAAATGTACTCGTACACTTTATTGATGTAAGTCTGATGTAAGTCTTTGCTTTATGATTTAATTTTATTTAAAGGAAGATTTAAAAACGAAATATTATGATGACTTACTTACAATTCTAAAAACTCAATGTAGATATTTCTAAGTTTTTTTCAATTATCTTAAAATAATTGTACAAAAATATCACAAAAATTAACATGGTCCCGTAAAAGCACATTGGACGATTATTATGTGAATGGAGAGACATTTAATATAAAAAAACTGCATTAATTTAACAAAAAGTTTTAATGGATGAGTTCCAGTGACATTTCATAGATCTAATGCAAAATTTCATTAATATCATGCAGATTATTCGCTCAGTGTAGCGAACAAATAAGTATTTATACTACTATTACCATAAGCGAGCACTAGCTACTATGGCCTTCGGCGCGTTGTAGCGAAAACAGACCAGTGCCTCTGGTGGGAATCAAACCCACGATCCCCGCGCAGATAAACCAGCACGCTACCAACTAGCCCGCCGGGGCGCACGAAAAAAAAAAAAAAAAAAAAATAAGTATTTATATCTTGATTTATTTGAGACATCACATAGAAACTGAAATCGGTATTCAAATTTGATTAATTTTTTGTACACGTATACTCTGTGGAGTCTACAACACATCTCCATTTTCAGTATTTAAAATTTAAAAAAAATCACGATTTTTGACATTTGAATTAAAAAAATCGCAAAAGTATGTAATTTAGAAGAGCCATGTATTCGAAAGTTCACTCATAAAAAAAATTATTCAAAAGTCTGTTAAACACATGCTGGAAAAATAACACCCTACTGTAAATATAAATGCTGGTAAAATACTTTTCCCTTTCCCATGTTTCTAATATAACATGTTTGCCTGCAAACATAATTATGTTTGCCTGTAAAAATATTTTATATATATTAGTTAGGAAAAAGTGAAAACCGTCTACCACCAAACATATGTATGTTTGGATGCAAATATATATGTTTGCATGTACCAAACATAATATCTAAAAATTTTAAAATTCCACATATATCTTTGTTTAGGTTTGAAAATTTAAATCATTGTAAACATATAAATAATTACCTGCAAACATATTCAAAAGTGTCTTTTTTCTGCTTGCGGGTTCTAATTCAGTTGAACTAATTTTTTTCTGCTGTTATCGTTTAAATCCGTTATTTAACTAAAGTCATTAGTTATCTTATTTAAACTCAACAACAAATTTCATCCGTATTTGAAATAAGTTTTCGACCTAAAGTTTAGTAATTCGTAATTCTCAAATTAACAAGTTTTGCCAGTTAATTTAAACCACAATTGTTGTCAACCCATTATTTGTTTATGTCTCCGCTATCAGTCTCACTTGTAGATGGCGTTATTTTCTCTTTTTATTTCAGAATCGTGAAATTGACTATATTGCGGAAACTAAGCGATATAGAGCAAAATGGACCACAAGTTGTTACTCTGCCTCTGATCCGATCCGAAAAGACCTCTTTACCAGAAATTTTTAGTTGATTCAGCTTAAAACCTCTTTTGATTTAGCTAAATTATAAGTTAATTTAACTACAACGGTTAACTCAAATTTAGTTTTTCTAAAATTTAGTTCACCTAAATTTATTAGACTGTGATTCTCAACTTCATTGAAAATTCTGCATGCACAATTTCAGGTACTATTTTCTGTTGTCGTCGCTGAATTTTCAACTATTTGTATGCGACTTTTATGCCTGTTAAGGTTTTTCCCTTTTACACTTATGCAATAAAAAAACTTGCATAAAAAAAAAAATGCATTTGTGATGCAAATGCAGTATTTACATGCATTTTTAAAGTTGTTCTGCCCCTTCAAATTTTTACTGCTTCAATCGAAAACTTAAAATTGTTTATATCAAAATAAATGCATCTTTAGACAGATGAACTTAACCCTCAAACCGGCCTAAGCTTTTTTGCAATGAAATTTATACCATGTGTTCACAAGAAAAATAAACAATAATTTGTTCTTCAACCTTTATTTTCGTTCTTTATTTTGGGCGATATAGTTCATACGAAGTTTAGAGTGAATCTCAGGAAAAAATGCATAGAGATAAGTAATTTAAGGCATTAATTATTCCTCTTACCAAGATTTAACAGCGAAAACGTACCTTGACTGCAATATACAGTAGTGGTCAAAACATTTGGAACTGAGATCGCATTTGTTGTTTTCATTGATTTATTTTCTTCAAGTCACAATTAGTTACTAAAATTTATTTTTTACAAATAAAAAAAATTAATTCCGTTATATTAAAACAACAACAAAATTAATAATAGTAGATGTATTCAAAATGCAGGTGTTCAAAACATTTGCAACTCTCATTATTCTTATTCTTAACGAAACAATTTATACTAAAAAATGCTAGGATATAACGGTAATCGCATCCCTTTTTAATATGAGATTCAGGCAGTTACATTTTTTAAACAAATTTTGACGGTTTTTGTAAAATTAACCCAAATGGGGTAAAAATACTATTTTTCTAATTAATATTTATGTTATGTTTTGTAAAATTGACCCAAACGGATAAAAAGGCCTATTTTGAAATTAAAAATTAAACCCTTAAACGCAAGCTACAATTATGTTTTATGCATTTATCTGTTAGGGAATCTTTCAAAGAAGAGATTGATACCATAATCTTGGATAAGCTCCTTCTACTTCCTGAGATATGTCCTTTAATAGTTGTAATAAGATGTTGGAAGCATAAACATCGTAAGAATAATTTTTGTAAAAAATGGCTGGAAATAAATACTATTCTGACTTTAAATCAAAAGTTTTAAATGATTTTCAAAATGGACTTTCCCAAAAAGAAATTTCTATAAAGTACTCCGTTCCAAAATCAACGATTTGCCGCATTGTTAACAGTGGTAGCATCCACACAACTCATAAAGGTGGAAGACCCAGTATTACAACTGTAAGTAGGGTTGCCATATTTGAAAAGTGACAAAAAAAGTACATTGATGAAAAAAAAACAGTACTTTTCAAAAAAATCAGTACATTTTTGTATTTATTGTTAACATAACTTTTACTTCAATACATCACATATTTACTTAAAATAGAGTAGGTAAAATCAACAAAAAAAATTTTTGTAGATCTTTAACGAAATTTTGTCAATTTTTTTTAAGATTTAACAAATTTTATTCAAATCAACAAAATTTCGTCAAGTTTACATCCTTTAAAGAAGTAAAATTGACTAAATTTCATCAAATTGGCTAAAATTATTAGTATGGACGCCATTACTTTTTGCAGTGGGCAGTGTCATGAAAAAAATTGTGTTTACAAACATCCATTGCTTGAAAAGTAAACAAACCAAACTTATATATGTACAAAGAAACGAAGTGGAATTAATACAGGGAGACTCAAAAAATTTATATAAAAAACTATTGTACACACAAAAAAAACATGGTTAAAAAAATATATATTCTTTGTAAACGCAAAAAAACTTGTTTATATAAAAATATGTAAAATATACAAAAAACAGTACAAATCCAAAAAAAACAGTACTTTTGCGTACTGTTTTAGGTGTTGTGAATTAAACAGTACATTTTGCAAAAAACAGTACATGTACTGTTTAAAACAGTACGAATGGCAACCCTAACTGTAAGAGAAGATCGGAAAATCAAGAATTTTTTTACGAAATATCCCAAAGCAGTTTCCAGAGAAGCTAAAACTGAACTTTTAATAGATGCCAGTCCTCCCACCATTAAAAGAAGAGCCCGAGAATATGGTCTTAGAAGTTATAGATGTACAAAAAAACCGTTTGTGTCGGAAAAAAACCGAAAAGCTCGGCTTGACTTTGCACGCACCCATTTAAACTGTACTCAACAGCAATGGAAAAATGTATTGTCAGATGAGTCTAAATTCAACCTCTGGGGATCAGATGGAAGTGCCAATGTTCGAAGACCACGAAGCGAAAAGTTTAATCCCAGATACACAACCGCCACAGTGAAGCACGGAGGTGGAAATATTATGGTGTGGGGGTGTTTTTCAGGAAATGGGATTGGCCCAATTCACCGCATTACTAGCACAATGACGGCCACAATCTATAGAGATCTTTTGAGTTCAGTTATGCTTCCGTATGCTGAATGGAAAATGCTACTCTGATAGACCTTCCAGCACGAAAACGACCCAAAATACACGGCGGGGGTTGTAAAAGTTTGGCTGCAGAAAAATTAAATTAATATCATGTCGTGGCCGGTTCAATCTCCCTATCTCAACCCGATTGAGAACATGTGAATGATTGTAAAATGGAATATCGGTAATAAAGTATTCCTGAAATGGTGATGAACTTTTCGTCGAGTTGGAGAAGCAGTGGAATGAAATTTCTGACGATTATATTAAACAGTTCATTGCCCCAATGCCTAAGAGGTGTTCAGAAGTTATAAAAACTAATGGCTACACTACAAAGTAATGAGCGTTAAAACCATTGTTTGTATTTCCTGTTAATTACTTTAAGAGTTGCAAATGTTTTGAACACTGCACTGCACTGTTATAAATAATTTTTTTGTATTTGTAAAATAATAATAATAAAACTTATACCACAAATCTTTTTGATCAAAAAAATTATAATTACCTAAACCATGATTTCAGTTGCAAATGTTTTGAACACCACTTTATATTGCTAAAACTTTAACATGTTGCTACCACCCAGCAAAAGCACACATTACTAAATAATGGGTAAAGTAATGTAACGAATTAGGGCTCCATGCACCTTACTTCACTGATAAATTTTACAGGCTATGAGCTTAACAGTAATGGATGGAATCATTACCTTGTAGTGTGTAAAGTAACTGTTTGCTTCTATGGTTACATGGTGGGAAAAAGTAATGTGTTTGTAAATAGATTTTCATAAAAAAGAATTTTAGAAAAAAAATTGTAACAGTTATTTTGTTTTTAATTAAATAAATAACTTGGTTACGCTGGGATTCGAACCTGGGGTCTCTGATTGTTAACAACTAGTTATGCTACAACTCTTCCAACTGAGCTATCGATACAAATAATATTTGATTGCATAAAATTTAATTGAATTATTGTGCTTCGTGTTTTCGTTCGTATGATAAAAAATATATGCTTACGTAAAATCACAAAGTAATGTGTCTATAAATAGATTTTCAAAAAGATATTTTAATAATTCATTTTTCTGGTTGGAGGTTTTCGATCTTTTTTAAAATTTTCATATGACAAAAATGACATTATAATTATTAGTCCCCGTATTCATAAAAATATTAAACAGCATTTTAAATACATTTCAGTTAAAACATAACTTTTAGCCTTAAAACTGTATTCATAAAGAATGTATTCATTAATAGACTTTTGCACAAAGTTTAAAATAGGTATTTTAAGCTAATATTCATTTATGAATACAGTTTTAAGGCTTAACATATCGCTCATTTACTGCAAGACTGACATAACTCAAAAAACACGAATTTGCAGAAAACGAGTTTAAAGTTTTCAATTCATATCTGAATCGCTCGACTCTTTCTCTATTTATTTGGTCACGTTTTTTATAAATAGGGGGTTCTAATGTATTTTTCTCTTAGTGAGAGTTGTGTGCGAATTCACTAATTATCGAGAGACCCGTGAGTAGCACAGCTTCTTTATAAAGTATATACTCTTTGCACCCACTTTAAAGAAAAAATAAAATATATTATCCTCTATCTCGAAAAGTATACATGATATTAATATGAAATTTTTACACAATACAAAGCATGATATAACTAATAAATCTGCGTCATTCACTCTAAAATCGAATTTTTTGACTTATGACAGTCTTGAAGTAAATGAGCGATATATTTGAAATCAGAATTAAGATTTTTTGTTTTTTTGAATACGAGCGTAAATGTAATTTATGTACAAGGTGCAAACGAAATACACTTTAGCATATTGTAGACTTGGTGTATCTGAAAAATTCATGTTCTGATTGTTTTTATCTTGATAAATTATATATAACACTAGTTTACAAAAATCGAATTTGTTTAAATTCGTTTAATTTAATTAAAACCCGTTTAAAGGATTTTTTATTTCTGGCATTTGTTTTTTTTTTTTTTTTTGAAGGTGATAATTTATTTTATGATTTTAGTTTACGTTTTAAGAAGTTTTGTGTCACTTTTTTATTTAAAGTCAGGAGCATTTTTTAAAAAGTTTAGAAACATTTGGATTGATTTTGATTAAACGGTTAAAAAAAAAATATTTCGAATTTTTTGTGTTAATTTTTGAAGGAAAAATAACTTTCAGGATTTATGTATAATTTTGTTGCAATATCTTTTTACAATCGTATATCTATAAATTTTAGGTTTTTTAATATATACTTGATAAATTTGGTTCATAATTAAAATTTATATTTTAACTTTTATTATTGAAATTGTTTTTAAACGTATATTTCAAAACTTTATTATTGCAGGATCTCATCTCAATTAAGGATATTCTGAGTTACATTTGTTATTTTGTTGTTTAAACTTAATACTTTAATAACGGTTTTGTTAGAAATCTACATTAACAAATTTATAATATTTTTTATATTTAATTTTTTTTTTTTTAAATTTGTTTTGTTTTTTGTTTTAGTTTTAACACTATTAATAATTTTCAGCACTAACCCAATTTTTTCAAAATGATTCAGTTTATTTAAAAATTATAATAATCCTACGCTTTTTTACACAATTACTTAAACAAAATATTATTATTCCAAATTTTATGTTTTTTTTTAGTGTTTATTCCGATAGTTGAATGTAAACTATGATTTCTATTGAGCCTCAACATTGTCTTTTATACTAAAATGGAACAATTTTTATACTAAAGCGCAAATGATACGAAAAATAAAATGCAATTCAAAATATAATAAAAAAAAAAAATAAAACAACGTCAGTTACAAATTTAAAATAAGAAAAAAATAAAAAACATCGCAGTTTTCTTCTTCTTTTAAATTAATGAATGTTTTGGAGCAAAAAAAAAAAAAATCTATTACAATTTTCGATGTTACAATTATTTTATGTAATGCAGTAGTACGTACTACTACACAACTCTTTGATGAGTTTAAAATAAACAATAAACTCTATACTTTATTCAGTTTATAAAAAAAAAAAAAAATAGCAACAATATGAGTAGTACTGTATTGTTGCTGTAGTTATGATTCGCATTTGTGATGTTCAATTGTAGATGATGTACGCGCGCATGCGCCTAAAGCTGTTTAAAACTTCAGTTAGTTTTACTCTCAATTTGTACTACTTCTCAAGTGCACAAATTTAGTTTTGTATATTTTAAGTGTTGTTTGTTACAAACACCTACATTTTCAATACCAACCTTTTTCGTTAAATAAACGTTTTCGAAATGTGTAAAGAGACTTCAATTTGTTAACAAAGCCACCCATAGAAATGCTTACCAGACTTGGGGATTTGTCATGAATTTTCGGGATTTTCAGATAAAGTTATTACATATGTTGTAAAACAACTAATAGAAATAGTAAAAACAAATGAATATTCAGTTAAAAATAAATGTTAAAATTTTAACTTTAGATTTGATAAAAACAAATCTACACTCATATAAAAAAAGTTAGGAAAGTCAGCAAAAAATTTTGCTGAGTTAGCAATATTCCAGTCAGGAGGTGCTTGAAAAAAAAATTGCTAATGTCAGCAAAATTTTTAGTAACAAAGTTAGTAGATTCAGCAAAAGTTTTGATAAAACTTAGTGGATTAGAAATTAAAAAAAACCATTTATAAAATTTTTGCTGAATATTAGTAGACTGAAAAAATTCAAAAAATTTGTAGAAAATTTTTACTTTAGCAAATTTATTTTGCTGAAAATCATAAAACATTTTTTTGTGATTCTTTTTAAAATAATTTAGAATACGTTACAAAATATAAAAATTTTCATACTCCCACATTGACGACATGAATTAATGTAATATCTGCAAATATATAGAAATAATTATAAAGGGTCCGCCAAATAACTTTTTTTTTTTTGAAGATGCTATAAAAAAAAACTGCAGAATGTTTTCTCAAATTTCTTTTTTTTATTTGAAAGTACAATCCTTCCGGTTAATAATGGAAAATAATTTCATTCAAATGGCTGCCTCGGCTGGCCATGCGGTCCAATTTTTAAGCACATTATCGATTGTGTGCAGCTGTATTTCACCAATGGCTTCCTGTTCCGTCCTGTTGAAACCAAATGTTGCCAATATCCTCCTCTTCAATTTTTGTGAACAAAAATTCGTTCAACATGGCCCTATAACGATCGCCATTGACTGTAACGGCCACTCCTTGCTCATTTTCGAAGAAAAAATGGCCCAATTATGCCTCTGGACCAAAATCCGCACCAAACAGTGACTCGTTTTGGGTGTATCGGCACACATTCTGCAACATTACCATGATTTTCAAAGTAATGTCGCAATATTTCCCAGCGTTGTTCAAGCGTATACACAACCATATTCGTTCAGCGGAAGGATAAAACTAATTATCTGTCAAATCAGACATGAGCTAAGTGTTACCATTCACGAAATAAGCACTAGTTGAAAAAAAAACGCTAGATGGCGGACCCTTTATATAACATAAACAAAATGATGTCACAATGATGCTATCTTTTAAAGGAACGCTGATGCCGCAGAGAATTATAGAAACGAAACGAAAAAATAACAAAATATAAATATATGGGCATTTTCACAGAAATGTCAACCGCTGCCAAAAAATTCAAAGTCTATAAAAGGTTCTTGTTTTAACATATTTAACTAATGTAAAAAGCATTTACATTTATTCACATTTTGAAATATTCGGATGCAAAGTCGAACAAGTGCAAAAGTTCTGTTTTAAACATTTCTATTGTATGTTTTGTTTTGATTAGTGATCTTAATGAGAGACATTATGCATTGACATTTGCTGTTTTAAATCTTATTTTATATTTAAAGAATATAAAAAAAAAAAATGTAAAAAGAACGGTGCGATTTCCAATTACGGTAAATTTTTTCTTAGCTTTACCGTATATTTCGATGATGCGTGCGACATTGAAAAAGAACATTTGTTATAAGCGAGTCGAAGGTATTTGTACAATGCGCATCAATATTAGCAACAAACAGGTATTTTTATTGCAAATTAAATAAAAAAAAGTATTTCTTGAAAATAATCAGCGCTTCACTCTCTTTACGTATTTAAAGTTTGTAGCGTGCGACATCGTAAGTGTAAAATGTATAAATTCAAAATGAATTTTTTTTCTAGTTCTCACGTAAAGGGAGCCGTTGATGGAGTTGGAGCCGTCTTTAAAAGAAAAGTGTGGCAAATAACCAAATATAAAAACGTTGTTCTACTCGATGCACTATCGTTTTGTCAAGGTTTCGCTGAAATCAGTGTTTGATTCGTTTGCTTTGAAAGCAACTTCTGTTTTTGTCGCATGCGAATGACTTGGTTTTTTGTAATTATCTTGGAAACGAACAATTGGCCAAAATCAACCTTAGCATAAATTTTAGTGCTAATCATGGGCTATAAGTTTCGCCTTTTGTCAAAATAAAATAATGTTTTGGCATATGTTTTTTTTCACTTTGAATGCGTACGAATGTCGCATTCGACATTGGAGAAATGCACATATACAACCCTTTTTTTGCAATAAGAAAAAGGAAACATAAAAATTTACCTAAGATGTATGTCTTTGTCTTTCGCTTTAGTCTCTCTACCTGATGTATATTTGTTATCAACTTGACCACTCAATTTGAGTACAAATACACATTTAATATTTTTTAAATTTAAATATTTATTTTGTCTTTTAATTAATTAATAGACAATTACTTTCTCAAGTCGGTGAAAACGCAAAATTTAAGTTGTTTCAATCTACAATTTTGTTTTATGTATGAAAAACAGATACAAAATCTTCCATGGTTGATTTTTTTTATGTGTCTTACTAGAGTTGTACTTTTTAGTAGAATTTTCCTCGTCACTACTACATCTTCACATCTAATTCATTCTGCGTATAACTTTTAATCTGGTTGTCGTTCACACTATTGATGTGCTAATCAGCACAATTTTTTTTTAGCAAAATAAATTAGTAAAACATTAGTAAAATATTAGTAAAACATTAGTTCAAAACAGTTAAGTGCTGATTATGTATAACTAAAATTTTGGTTTAAAACATAATTTTAGCAAAACATTTGCTGAAAAATAGTATACCTGATTTACAAGATGTTTTACTAACTTTTCTACTAACTTTCTTTTTGAGTGTATCTGGCCTGTGCTGAAAAACAATCGCTTTTAAATCGATCCTTTTGAAACTTCAATTCCAAATATTTCGTATTATTTTAAATTTATAAAAGATTAAAAATTTTAAATCGATATATCTGATTCAACTTAAAAAATTAAAAATGATTTCTTTTTTAAACTTCAATTTCAAATATTTTGTATTATTTTATATATAAAAAAGTTTAAAAATTGTAAATCGATATATCTTATTCAACTTAAGAAATTAAAAATGATTTCTTTTTTAAACTTCAATTCCAAATATTTTGTATTATTTTAAATATAAAAAAGTTTAAAACTTAAGAAATTAAAAATAATTTATTGACTTTTTAAATTTTGATTTTCATTTAAATCGATTAAAATCAAAATCGATCGATTTTCATCACATGCCAGTATATTCTGTTATATTAAAATAAACCAAAATTTTAAAATAAAAATTTACAATGTAGTTATGATTTTTAGAAAAGTATGCTTAATCTTCTCTACCACGCCTATCTCAAACAATTGAAAAATATGTGCATATTAATTATAGTATTAATTGCACACTGTCTAAGAAGACGATGAATAAAATTCAAAAAAATCCCCAATTAAAATATTTTAGTTCTTGGATTTTTTGACACAATACCAGATGGAATTATTAGAAAATTATTTTTTTAAATAAACAATTCGTGAACAGTCAAACAAAAGAAATTTAAAAAAATATTTGTACGGTTTCGAATTTTTTATCCCAAACAAGGAAAACAAAATCTCTTTCAATTTTCAATAATTGTTGTTTTTTTTACAAGATATTTTTCAATTATATAATGACCTCTGTCCTATGTTTCACATTCCCATGAAAGTGAAATCAATACGACTTTTTGGTGCTTTGTCTATCATATACCCTTTTTTATTTTCGATTTAATTTCCTGTAGCAAGTAAAACGGAAGCACTTTTTTCCTTACAGAAGTTTTTAAAAATCAAAAGACTACTTTATAAGTTAAAATTTAGCATTTTGACCAAAAACATACGCTTTCGATAATTTTTCGACATTTTTCGATTATTATTTCGAATTTTATACACGTACATTTATGGGGATTAGAAAGCACCAAACTTCAATTTCATGTGCTTTTAAAATTTATTCGTATTCAAAAAGTAAGGAAACCTAGGACATGGGCGTATATTATTTATAATTAGTAACATGTATTATATAATATTAATCCGTGAATTAAAACATATAATTAAGAGCAAACATTTATTAGAAGCACCCCTGAACTTTTACTTTGTTAAAGGAGTTGGAGTAAAATTAAAGTGCTTGTAATTTTCGGAGTATAGACTAAGAAAATTATTACAAAAGACTAACTTAATGTCATTTGAAATTAATATACCCAGGTAGAAATTGCCAATAGTACAAGCAAATTAGTACTGGCAAACCACTGTTATTTTTGTAAAATCATAGAAGTTACAAAAAATATTGCATTAGAAAAACTTGTTTTTGTTTGCAAAGCAAGTATTTTGCCAGTATCACTCTCAAAATTCTTTGCCCCATTGCTTTTACCAATATTACAACTATTTAGTAGCATTAGTTTTTTTTTAATATTTTGCTCGATCATTCAGCAAATATTTATTTAAAACGCTAACACCGAGCTGGGTTGCTGGTTTTAAGGGTTCGAGTTTTATACAAAATTTACACAAAATTAATTGAATTAAAGTTATTTGGAAAGCACCAAATTTTTTGACTTTCCAACGTTATGCCAAAGGTGAAAACCAACGCATGGCTATTGTTATCAATCGGGTAACAGGACAATACGGTTACGATTGTTAATCCGACCTTCTGCCAACGCATAACCGACCATCGCCGACGCTTTACCAGTACTGTGCCGATTGTATTTTTCTACAAATATTTACAAAAAAGTTGAATAAAATAAATTTTGGAAACGAAATTTTTTTTTACAAATTTAAATGTTAATTATAGAAAAACTTAAAGCAGTATAAATAAAGTTGAGATAACAAATGAAAAGAAAATATATCAAGTGTTTAAATAAAAAAATAAAAGTTCGCCACTCTTTGCGAGACGGATCGAATTTTCGCATTCTCGCTAAAGTCCTTGTTAGGTTAGGTTAGGTTAGGAAGGGTTATGTACCCAAGGGCACAACTCCACTCGGAGACCAATACGGTCCATTGTGAATCCCTTCAGAGAAAAAAACGGTGAGAAAGAGTAGAAATAGACAGAAAACATAGCTTGAAAGATAAAAATAAAGAAAGGTAGAAAGTATATATTTACTCCCCAGAACCGGATCCTAACGTCCCCTTACTAGAAACAGCCGTTCTATCTCCCTGACAAATCTCAGCAAATCAACTGGATTGCATCCAGCGACACACCCGAGTTCGTCGTGAAATCTATCTCCTAGCCATTTCTGTCTGAGACCCTGTAGCCTAGGACAGTGGCACATTATATGCTCAACCGTCTCCAGTTCCTCAACGTCCTCGCACAGCCTGCAAAAATCCGGTATGTCCCTGTCCCATCTGCTTGTGAAAGCCCTGACAGCACAATGACCGGTCAGGAACCCCGTAAGGGTCCTGAGACCTTCCCTGTCCAGTCCTAGAAGAACCTTGGTTGCCCCTGCGTCCAAAGCGGGCCATAACGCCCTAGACACCCTGCAGTCCATTCTGTTCCTCCATGATTGGTTAACGGTTTCGCGGAATCCCTTCCGTATAACCTCAAAGTAGTAACATAAAGGGGGCTTTACCCCCCCGTCTCTTACCGCCAAGTCCAGATTTGAACCCTCCCTCGCAAGTTCGTCCGCCAACTCATTGCCATCCACCTTGCAGTGTCCGGGTACCCAACACAGCCTCACCGTGAATGCCTCCATGAGCTCCCTCAGAGCACACCTACACCGTGCGACCAGGCGCGAGCGCACCGTGTAGTTTGTCAGTGCTTTGAGTGCCGCCTGACTGTCGACATAGATTGTCACCCTAGATCCCCCAACGATGTGTCCCAGTATCACTTCCGTCGCCCTCCAGATCGCCAGGATCTCCGCTTGGAAGACACTGCACTCATCTGGGAGTCTGTATGATCTTTTCACGTCAGTGTCAGCAATATAAACACCGGCACCCGTGCCCGTGTCCATTTTGGATCCGTCCGTGAATACTGCCCACCCCTCAAACAGCGCATTGGATCCACGCCAGACCTCCCTAATCGGGAAGTCCACCGGAGGTGTTCCACCGAAGTCTAAGGTCAATATCATATGATCCGATATTCCCTCGAGACTACTACCATGATCAAGCAGTCCTACTTCGTACAATATTTTTGTGTGGTCATCTCTCCTAGGTCTTACCAGCGCAGACTCGTAGAGCCTAAATAAGTTCCTAGCAGCCACACTCCTCACATAATGTTCAATTGGGGATAGATGCAGTATGATATCCAACGCTGCCTGTGGAGTACTTCTCCTCGCACCTGTGATACCAAGAGAGGCACTCCTTTGGGCCTTGTTGAGCAACTTCCTACAGCTATCCACTCTCAATGCATCCCACCAGACAGTACATCCATAAGTGAGAATAGGTCTAACTACCGACGTGTAAATCCAGTTTACCATATCCGGTCTTAGTCCCCAATTCTTACCGATGGAGTTTCTGCATGTGTAGTAGGCATTGAGGCCTCTCTTCATCCTTTCCTGAGTATTTCTCTTCCACGACAATTTGCTGTCTAGGAAGCACCCCAAATACTTCGCACAGTCCGATAGAGGCAACTCGACACCATCTAACACTGGCCTCCTAAACTCCTCTATTTTATATTTCCTGGTAAAAAGCACCAGTTCAGTCTTGTTGGGGTTTACCCCCAGTCCCCTATCTTTCGCCCATGCCGAGAGCTCGCCCAGCCTCACCTGCATAATCTCGCTGATCGTGGGCAAAAATTTCCCCCTGACCAGCAGTACTATGTCATCCGCGTAGGCAACGACTTTCCCTCCCCTGGAGTCAAATGTCCTGAGAATTCCGTTAACCGCTAGCAGCCACAGAAGAGGAGATAAAACTCCCCCCTGAGGCGTCCCTCTGGTAACCCTTCTCCTTACATTATGATCCCCCAGGCTCGAGTTGATGATCCTGCTGCTAAGCATACGGACTATCCACTCAACCAGAAAGCCCCTAACACCCAGCCCCACCAGCGAATCCCTAATGGCCTCGATCCTAATGTTGTTAAAGGCCCCTTCTATATCCATAAACGCAGCAAGAGTATACTCCTTGTATCTCAGGCCGTGCTCAATGTAGCCCACCACCTCGTGAAGCGCACTCTCAACTGATTTACCTTTCAGGTAAGCGTGTTTAGCGTTGCTGATGAGATGGGTATCAATTTTACTTCTAAGATACAGATCTATCAGTCTCTCAAGTGTCTTCAGCAAAAATGAAGACAGGCTGATAGGTCTGTAATCTCCCGGTTTCGAGTGGCCCGCCCTACCAGCCTTGGGTATAAAAATTACCCTGACCTCTCTCCACCCCCTAGGCAGATGCCCGCCACTAAGGCATTTCCTGTATATGCTCACCAGCATAAATAGTGCATCGTCCGGGATGTTGCAGAGCATAGCCGGAAAAATACCGTCCGGACCCGGTGATTTATATGGGTCGAAGGTATTGACCGCCCATCCTAGCTTCTCCCTTGTGACTATTTCCTCGATGAGGTCGGATGTATTGTCCAATGTCACAGACATTCCGTCTCCTTGACGATCGTCCATACATCCAATTTCCAAACACCCGGGGAAGTGCGCCTCCATAAGCAAGGTTAGGGTCTCAGAGCTGGACTCAGTCCATGAGCCGTCATTCCTTTGGATATACCCAAGGCCTTTAGGGTCCTTGGATAAAATCCGTCGGAATCTATACAACTCGTTGACATTCTCGATGGAATCACAGAACTGCCTCCATGAGAGCCTCTTTGCCCTTTTTAGATCCGCCTTGTACTTGTTGAATTGCACCCTGTGGGTGTTCCAATCACTCTGTGCTCCCGTGAGTTTGGCCCTATTAAACAGCCTCCTTACCGTCGACCTTTGAACCTGAAGTTCCTTGGTCCACCATTTGGGCTGTTTGCGCCTACCCGGAAATGTAACCGGACACGATAGCTCATAGCTCTCATTTAGAAGGTGAGTGAACCTGTTCACCGCACCATCCAAATCAGTCGGCAGCAAATCGCCAAGGGCCTCTTGCTCCAACCCAATACGCACTCCTTCTTTGAAGGAGTCCCATTTCGTACCCCTGGGGTTCCTAAACGGAACTCCCCTGGATGAGTCAATGTTCACTGTGAAGGTAATACGACTATGGTCTGAAAAGGTACAGTCCGATGCCACCCTCCAGTCCGCAACAAGTTGCTCATCACGGTTCACTAATGTTAAATCTATCACTGCCTGCCTATCTCTGTTTCTGAATGTCGGCATATTGCCCCTATTACAAATAATAAGATTGTTGGTAGTTATAAAATCAAACATTAACTCACCCCTTTTATTGATATCTGCGCTCCCCCATTGGTTGTGATGTGCATTGGCATCGCATCCCAAAATAAGGATAGCACCCATCCTTCTTGCACGTGCCGTCAGTTCTCTCACCTCTGTTTCAGGCGGGTCTACTGCTTCGTACGGCATGTACACCGAAGCAAGTGTAAGAGTTCTCTTACCTTTGGCTTCTCCATTTACGACGGTCAAGTCACCGCATCTGAAAGAATGAGACATGATTAGATTCAATTCATTCTTCGCTAATATACACGTTCTTACCTTGTCCTCTGTAGACGGAACAAATAATGTGTATCCCGTGACCCTTAGTCCACAAACCTTAGGTTTTGTTCATTGTTAGGTTTTGGACATTTATTATTGCATGTATTTCGACTATTCAACTCTAACGAATTGTTTCCATTTGCGCTTATTTTTAAATTCTAAGACCTTTGTAAACAAGTATTGCAGACTGTGACTGAAATTTTAAAATTTATTCGCAATCAATGGATTAAAGTCGTGTTTTTTATTTTTTTTATTCTTTAACCTTTGACGACCGAATTTAAGCCGCTGAAGATTTTTGAGGAATCTTAGTGGAGACTTGCGCCTATGAGCAACTAAGCGCAACTTTTGGTTACTTACTGCTTCCCCTATCGGAGAAATGTAGTACTAAAGCTAAAGTATTAATGGGCTGTCGCTCCGTAATGGTTTAAGATTTTGTCGAAGTTTTAAGTTTGTATTATGCTTTAAATTATGTCTAATCCAAAAATAATAGCCATTTTTGTATAAAATTAAAAGTTATTTTTTCATATTATAAAAACTAAAAACAAAAACGTAAAAAAATCATAAAAAAAACAAGAAACTAATTTTTTGACTTTGGGTTGATCTTGTAAGGCTCTGAGACTATTAGGCTACAATATATAGGTATCACTAAAAAGCCACATCTGTCTATTATCGAATGCAAAAAGTTTTGTTAAAATAGTTCTGCAGATTTTCCTAAACTGGCAAAAATTAAAAATGGTACATATATCAACCATTCGTTGTCAAAGGATTAATTCAATATTTTATATTTGCTTATATTTCATTATAAAAAAAGCACCTAAATCATAAATTATTTTATTAGAAGTTCAATACCCGTAAATTCAACTGTAGCTAGAAGTTTTCCCCGTAATTTACTCAATATACTTTTTCGACGAGAAACACTATATTTTTATTTTGTTTTTAAACTTTTCTTTATTTTAATTTTAACTTTGAAAGCTCAGGAATTTCAAAATTTTAGCTTTTTCTAATAATTAATTCTACCCTCATTGTGTTGCCATGGTCTGTAAGAGGACATTTCAAGCTAGTAAACAAGAAAGAAAATAATAAAAAGTTATTAAAACTTTTGAAACTATTAAAAGTACAAGTGCGAAAAAGTTTTAAAAATAGTAAACAAACATAAAAAATTTATACCAAACCGAAATTAACATATGCGGATTGAAAATTTTTAAGCGAATATATGGTTATAATAATGATTTTCGTAAAAATATATTAAATTTTATAATATATTTGCATTACTCGCTCGAACAAGGCTATAAAATCCTAGACCCGAGTAAAAGTAATATTATACAACCTTATATAATGTGATCCAGTTTCGTAAAATTTTTTTTTGATCAATGGTGATAATCTTTAACTCATATATTAGTTCTCATTTAGTGTGATAACTAGTTTATATGAATGTTTGATGTTTGCATGGGATTGTCACTTCTTTCAAAACGTGTTCAGATGATGGGAGCCTAGAAAATTCCCAAAATAGATCTATCAACACATTCCTGAAAGTGGTCAATTAATAAACTCGAACTCGAATTTAAATAAATTTAATTTTCAATTAAATTAATATAATATAATTAAGAATGACATCATGTGCAGTAAGATACAATTTTACTTGCCACTGAAATTTTTTATAGAACATCATATATAATTGTATCTTTCAATGAGTTATACCATATGTTATTAGATTATTAAATTAATAATTATTATTAAATGTGCATTCACTGGATTGTAAGATTTGTTTATAAATTAGGCAGAAGTGATCATATTTCGTCATATGGGCAATTCATGGCAGATGGTCGCGACATTCGCACACTTTTAGTTGAGCCAAAAAAAAAAAATAAAGGAATGGAAATATGCGGTGTATATCATCAGGATATTGATTTTAGGAAGAGTACTAGATTTGAGGAAAAACATTGGGCAGAATCAGTTATGTAGTTAAAAGATATAAGCAAATATCAGCGAGAAACGGACGCGACAAATATAGAAGTTATTTTTATGCACTTATAGAAATATACATAAGTCAGCGAAATTTGTGAAAAAAATTTGTTTGTGAATGTGGAAATTACGTTGAAAGAACATCTTTTATGTGTAGATTTATGAAATATGAAAATTTTCTTTTAGTTTTTTTAAATTGGATAAAGTACAAATACGGACGCTACGCTACAATTTTTTCCAAGAGAACAAAACACACTAAATTTGGTAATAATAATGATTCAACTTTAATTAAAAAACCTAAAAAACCATAACATAAAGTTAACTTCAAGTAAAGGTAATAATAGTAGCAAAAATGAAATCGAAATAAAGTTCAATATTCTCACTTAGGCACTTTAGGATATATAATCGTTAATAAAGTTGGATTTTCTCAGTTTATTTCAATTATAGATTTTAATGAATAAGAGGTCCGACCAACCTCAATGCTTTCGTTGTCGAAATACTAAAATCAATGTAGGTTTTTACTCCCTTTAGTACTTGGAACATTCTGCCACAGCTCAGCCAGTTCAGGTGAAGAACCCTCAATTTGTTCTGTCGATATATAAAAAAGCTTAACTCAATCAATGGTGTTCCTTGCACATTGATAATTGATAAAACGATAAAGCATCTTTGAGAACAATATTTGTTGAGGTAAGGTAATTGTTTGTAGGAAATTTCTAAATTACAAGAACAAAAATAATATTACTTTAAACCCTCTTAAAACACATAAAAAAATTTATATAAATCGCAAAAAGGCTCAGAAAAAAAATGTTTTTTTACAGTTGTATATTTCGACGAAGAAATGAGAAATTTTTTTTTTTTTTTTTTATTAATTAATAATCATATAATTACAAATTATATACTACTACCCTAACCAAGCACTAGCTATTATGGCCTTCATCGCGTTGTAGCGAAAAACAGACCAGTGCCTCTGGTGGGAATCGAACCCACGATCCCCGCACTAATAAGCCAGCACGCTACCAACTAGCCTACCGGGGCGCGCAAGAGAGAAAAATTAAAAATGCTTTTACATTTATAAAGTATATACCTTTAATCTTTATTATTGAAAACAAATAAAAAGTTCTGAGCACTTTGCATTTTTCACTCGTGGTTGACTTTTTTTGGAATTGCCCATATGTGCGTGATTTCCTTCTTAGGTTTCAGTTTTGACGATTTTGTTTTTTATTTTTGTACAAAATTTATAAGCATAATAAACCAATATATCTCGCGGAAAAATTTTGATTTTTAACTTCTGAACGAACACACACTTTAGCGCAGATACATTTTGAAATGCAGATATTGCAAAGGTCAGTTCAAGCTCGGGTTATACGGCTATCTAATAATATTATACGTTATAGTGAAAGGACCTTTAGTCATGCCGATTCTGCGTTTCGGAAAATTGTCCTTGAAATTTTGTAAATAAATTTATAACAATCATGAAAAGTTATTGCTTGGAAACGTTTATAGACCAGATAGAAATACAAATTTTGAAGCGTTCTTCTTGGAGTTACCTAATATTGTTGTTGGGTACTCTAATATTCTAATATCTGGAGATTTTAATTGCAACTGCTTAGTAGATTCAACTCTTATTGATGAAATGAAGTATATTGGGTTGGATGCTGTCAATAAAACTATACCGACACATTTTTCAAGTCGCTCAAATTCCCTACTTGATATGTTTTTTACGAACTTGTTGCAAAAAGTTAAAATGTTTGAACAAATTTCTGCACCTGTTTTTTCAAAGCATGACCTTATTTTTACTAATTTCGACTTTAAACAAGAGGAATCGCAAGATAGTTTCAGCTATAGAGATTTTAAACGTATTAATTTCGATGACCTTCGCATTAAACTCTCACAAATTGAATGGGATACTACGTATTATATGCCTGATGTTGATGAACAGCTTAGTTTTATTCAACACAATATTGAACAACTTTTTGAAGAATTTGTGCCATTAAGAACGAAAAGAATAACAACAAATGTTAACCCATGGTTTACTTCGGAAATTAAGTGTATAATTGACGAACGTAATATAGCTTACGCAAGGTGGAAGCGATTTAAAACACCCGAATTGCAATCAACGTTCAAATCACTGAGAAATAGGGTTAATGCCAGAATTAAAATAGCAAAATCGGCCTATTATAAATCCAAATTTACGAACTGTATAGATAGCAAAGCAAGATGGAATGAAATCCGAAATATTGGAATAATTGGTAAAACTCAAGGTTGTGCAGATAAAATAAATGTCGATGAATTAAATATAAAATTTACTGATCTACCAAAGTCTGATGCTAACGTTGCTTACTACAGAAACCACATAAGAACTAATCATCAAATTGAATTTCAGTTTTCTTGTTTTTCTGAAGCTGAGGTATATAAAAGTTCCCTTAGCATTAAATCCAATGCTACTAGTTATGATGGTGTGCATCCAAAATTTATCAAATTAATTTTCCCGTTTATACTGCCTTACATTACAAATTTTTTTAACTCGATTATAACTAAATCAGTTTTCCCTACCAAATGGAAACACGCAAAGATTATTCCAATTCCAAAATCGGAACAGGATTATCGGCCTATAGCAATTTTGCCTTATCTGTCTAAAGTTTTAGAGCGTCTAATGCATAATCAAATCACTGAATTTATTCAAGAACACAACCTGCTCACTTCACAGCAATCGGGATTTCGACCACAACACAGTTGTGTGTCAGCTTTGATTGATGTCTCGGAATATGTGAGATCACAACTTGATGATGATAAAGCTGCATTCTTAATTCTTCTGGACCATTCCAAGGCGTTTGATACAGTTAATGCTGATATTTTAGCACTGAAGCTAAGTAAATTTTTCAATTTTTCAACTACTGCCACAAAACTGATGTATTCGTACTTAACAGGAAGATCACAATCTGTTTTTAACGGAAATTTTGTCTCAAGCAGCGCTGAGTTAACCAGAGGTGTACCGCAAGGGTCAATCTTAGGTCCTTTATTATATTCAGTTTATGCCAATGACCTTCCAACCCAATTAGTCTACTGCCATGTTCAGATGTACGCTGATGATGTGCAGCTTTACATCGGTTGCGAAGTTTCGAACATTGACGATTGTGTACACAAAATTAATGTTGATCTGGAAAATATAAGAGTATGGGCTTCATCAAATGGATTATGTCTAAATCCTAGTAAATCTAAATGTATGTTTATTTCGAAGAAGCGAAAAAGTACTCCTTATATACCGGATGTCTTTTTGGGTCAATCAAAAATTAATATTTTTGATACTCTTAAAAACCTTGGTGTAACATTTAATAAACATCTGCTCTGGAGTGACCACGTCAGTATTACAACTGGAAAAATTTATGGAATGCTAAGGAACTTGTGGTGTACACAATGGTTTATTCCTCTAGAGGTTAGAATGCTTCTGGCCAAAACATATCTAATACCTACTTTATTATATGGCTGTGAACTATATTCTGGCTGTGATGCTTCTAGTTTGAGTAAACTGAAAATAGCTTTTAATAATATTACACGATACGTCTTTGGTATTAGCCGTTTTAGTAGAATATCGCATTATTCTAAACAGCTCTTTGGAGTAACATTCGAGAACCTGCTGAAATGTAGATCGCTAATTTACCTCCATAAAATAATAAATACATGTCAACCACAATATTTGTATGATCAAATTATACCCTTTAGATCAGAAAGAGGCTATCGTATTATTCAAATACCTCACAGGACTCATTTTTCGGATCAACATTTTTTTATTTATACCATTAGTATTTGGAATCATCTTCCCCATCATTTACAGGTAGTCCGCAGCGCAACGCAATTTAAAAAATTTATATTTGATTATTACAAATAATCTTTCTTGTAACTTTTTTTTTTTTTGTCTAAAATATTTAAAAAATGTTATATTAATTTTTATTCATTTTATTTCATATTTTATTTATTATATAATTAAAAAATTGTTTGCTTTTTATTACTTAATTTTTATTAACGTTCTTGTTAGAACAATTTATGTTTTTCTACAATTATTTTAATTTTGTATTAGTATTTAAATTTTTAATTGTATTTAATTAAAACTATATTCATTGTAACTATTCCAGTAATTCAGTGCTTTCATATAAGATTAATTCTTTGCACTGAACATTAAGAGATAAATAAAAATAAATAAATAAAATAAAAAATTTAGCGGTTACTAGTGGCGGTGTATCTGTTTTTCCAATTAGCATTGCAAGCACCTTTCTGACTAAAATTTTGCTGACTCAGCAAACTTGTTTGCTGACTTTACTAACTTTTTTTTGAGTGTATCTTTTATATCATACCAACCACATGGACCAATATGGTCTCAGATCCGAATAGGGTGACCCCAAAGTTTAAAAAAATATGAATATTTTTTTAATTATTTTCGTTTAGTTAACCTTATTTTTTATTTTTCAATTTTCTAATTATTTTAGTTAAGGTTTGTTGTTTTTATTTTATAAAAGTTTTTTATTTTCAATATTTCGCTACTCCTTTGTGTAGCATCTCCAGGAAAATAAATAAATTAATAAATTTTCAAAAAAATTTAAAGTTTGAAAAAAAAAATTTTTTTTCCTGAAGATGCTACACAAAGGAGTAGCGAAATATTGAAAATAAAAAACTTTTATAAAATAAAAACAACAAACCTTAACTCAAATAATTAGAAAATTGATGAATATTTTTTTCGATAATTTTTCGTACATATTTTCTCGAATGCTTTTGGATTTAGGGTATAAAAATTTTGGTAGGACATGGTCCAATCCTTAAAGTTTCAAGAAACAATGAGATATTTGGAATTCGTTCATTGCATTTACACTGGGCCATATATATCATATTGGTAGCCATTTACATTTGTTAAATTTGTCCAAAATATTTTAAAATACCGAATACCAACAAAAGTCATTTTCTTGCCGAAGTCTTCAGTCGGACGCTACATATTATATATGACTAGATATAACTATTTTTACCCGGATATGTTAAAATTTAGCAAAAACTGATTTTAAATCAGGAAACAGGAATAAAATTTGTTAAAGTGACAAATTTTTCTGCTGAGCCAATATAAATATTATTATATTGATATTATTAATTGTTGAAATTAACGCCACTAAAAACTTTTTAAATAAACTACAAACATTTAACTATAAAATGTTATGAGTATAAAATTTATTTTTTTAATTGAAGATATTTTTTGTAGATATTTTATTATGTTTTTCATGGATACCTAAAGAAAACATCTGGCAAGCTTGATCACATATAAAGTTTTTAATTATAAAGTGTTTAAATAAGCCCTATAGATACTTTGTTTAGACAGTGCTATTTTGTATGTTTCATGTTGTCTCTTGTAAATTGTGGTTTATTTTGTGCTGAGGTATTTGATTTAAAACTTTGTGTTTTAAAATCATTGTCACAAAGGTATTAGATGTCTTTAAACGTGTTTTATTCATCGATTGTTTTTAACGATTAAATTAAAATATTTTAGTTAGGACTAAAAGGAATTCAATTTGTGTTAGTGGAACCCATCTCTGTTTTTTTTAAAAAACTTCTGATAGATCCATTAAAAAGAGTGGTTAGTGGTGTAGCTTCTTAACCCAAAAGAACACAACTAACTCATTCGTTAGATGGAATTTTTGGCGATTTTTTCAATGAAGAAAAGGTGGGGTAATTTGGGACTCCATAAAAAATATACTATAGTTAAAAAAAACAATAGTTTATTAGATGATAATTAACGAGATAATTGAAATAGAAAAAAGTAAAAGAAAGAAATAAAACTACAAAATTAAATATGATAAACAAAAAGAAATTTTCTTAACCTTCGTCTGAATATTCTGAATTGTAATGAATACAGGTAGAAAAAGTGAACTCTTGCATGTGTTGCAGTTCACTCAATTGTTAGAATTTTAATTTCAGGGACATTTCATTGAAAAAAAAAATAATGCAAAAATTTATATCCAAAGATATTGGGGAAGATGATGACACTCGTGGTTTCTTAATATGTGATTTACTTAGCGGAAACCTTTGAAGCGCAGTCCATTCTTTAAGTTTAATATCCTATATGACTTTTACTAAATCATACTCCAGGATGGGTTTCGTTGCTTTTTTGTTGTGCTTCCGCTGCATAATGTCCAAATATATAAATAATTTACAACCCGAGTAAAAACGTTTACATATAATGATGCATTATTGAATATAAAAATATATGTTATTGAATGCTGTGAATATATATGTTTATGTATGTTTATATATAAACATTTTTTTCCTATACATTTTTAAAACGATGCCACATATAATTACATCTTATTACATGTCGACCAATATATGATCTTATATGCCATATACAATTATATATGGTTCATCTAATTATGTAGAAATACATGTATTATTAGATATAACACAAATCAAAATTATATATAATAACATATGGTGTTATAATTAAAAGAAAATGTATTTAATTTTGGATAAAAAGACATCTTGACCTGTTCATTATTATATATAGTTCCATACCAGAAAAATATATAAAACTATATATTACCGCATTTAACGTCTGATGGATGTATATTATTTAGCCTGTCCGGAATTTAAAAATTGGCGAATTACGAGACGTACTCAAACGATAGGTATTATTGTGCTGTTTATTTTTTTTTTTTTTGAAGGTACATACTTATAATAGCTATCCGCGGGCCTTCGCAGTGTATTTTTAAAATTTTTTGGACAAAGAAGAGCTTAAACGTTTGGCAATGCTGAGGATATTACGATAAAACATTTATAAAATTTGCATAGATTAATGTTGGTCCACCACAGCACCATTTAGATTCAAACAAGTAATTTTGTTTATTACTTGTTTTAAATTGAAAGATGCAGTGGACGAAAATGAATCTTAATATAAATATATTTCCAAAAATATGCTCAGTATTACCAAACTTGAGCCCAATTTTGTACAAAAATCTAAAAACTACCAGTATCGAATTGTAAGTATTCTCGATTTATTTTTTATTTTTTGCATAATCAACTGAATAATACTCATCGCTTGAGCACTATTACGTAAAATTTATCACTTCCGAGACACCCTAATGTGCATTAAAACTTAAAAAAAGATTTCTGCCGTAACTTTTTTGAAAAGCGCAAAAAAGTACTTTGTTTCTTAATAATGTGTTATGATGGGGTGATCATATATTTGTATGAAATTGTATATATTTTCATACAATCATATAAAAAAAAATGTAACATTTCGTGAAATTTTGCCAGATTAAAACTCGGATCTAATTATATTTAGATGTATCAGTTTACATAAAACAATAAACAATTATATCAGATCAAAATCAGGATACAATAATATCTGGTTTTTATATAATTGTATATATATGTATCAGTTTAGATATAAACTATTACAATTATATACAAAACTAATACAATCTACTACAATTCTATCGGGCGATAATTCGGATAAAATTGTACTGGACATTTATCTATTTGCATCAGATTAGATCTAAGCCCATACAAACAGATATAATTATATGGGCCCATATTTCGGATGAAATTAATAAAATTACATAAAGCGTCACATAGAAATTGCTATGACAACATAAAGCTCCATATAATTTTTTTTAATCGGAAATGCAGTGCACTCGCGATAATGTGAACACTGCATTACGTGAACACCGCTTAATGTGAACACATTTTATTTTACATTGACTACTCTAAAAGGTGAACAAAGTACGAAAGCCCTATAATGTGAACAGAGAAAAAAGTCAATGTGTTAGTTGGAAATGCGTAAATACGTTAAGAATTAAATTTTTTCTAAGTTTTGGGATTCCCCTATTTTAACTGTTTCACTGCATTAAGGACAGAAGATACATAGAAACTATTTTAGTTGCTATTTTTACTTATTGCTGAAAGGTTGTTTTTTCGTATTTTGATTCAAAATGTGTTCAAAAAAACCAAACTTTTTAAAATTAGATGAAAAGGCAGACATTTTAAACGCTCTTAAAGTGGGAGCTAGAGTAACCAGCTTAGCAAAACAGTATAATGTTGCTAAGTCTATATAGTATAAAACATTTTATATATACATTAGAGTGTCCCTTAAGGTGTTCTACAAGTTTAAATGTTAGAAATGTTGAGACGCTGCCCTCTAATTTTTTGTATTTGTCTTGAAAATAACTCACGTGAAATTTTACGCCCCTACGACCACGCCTTCCCTACCCGATAGGGCCTTAAAGATCGAAACATGCGTTTATATGGGAAATTATATGGGAAATGGGAAATATGGGACATTTCCATTTAAATGAAAATGCGCTTCATCGTTATCACATTGAGTATGATGACATTATAAAAATTGTATTAATTTGTTTATTACCTGAACAAAAAAATATTTATATTTAATATTTTGATATGACCATTAGGGTTATAACTTCTGAATTTATTTGCAATTATCAAGTTTTACTTACCAAAAAAAAAAAATATTTTTTTGGTTTTAATAAAATAAAAGTTAATATTTCACTAACATTTCAAAGCAATTCGACTACTACAATGCCTATAAAACTTAAAAGATATAAACGTTTTCAAATGGGACGTATTTCGAGGATTTTGATAAAAAAAATTATAAAAAGTAATTTAATATATGTTGTGCAGTAACTTTGGTCCACTCACTAATGCAACTTTAATGGTGAAAAGGTGTTAAAAATGCATTTTTTGAAAATACATTTTATGTAGGAGTTTTTTGTTTCAAAATCACAAAATCACTCAAATTCACGTGGAGATAGGTGAACACTTTGCAGAAAAAAGTTATAATCCTAATAACCATAGCTGTTTAAAAATCAATATGTGAACGATGTTTTAAAATCAATTTGTCATAATGACCCGTAATGTTGACGATTGATGATGTTGCAGATTGTGACAACGATGACGGTTATGATGGGAAGATTACAAAAGTAAAAAACAAAAATAACATAAAATACAATGTAATCAAAATTAATATGATTGAAGTTATTGGGTCAATTAACGCATTTCCGTCACAACCGTTTTTTTTTTCAATAAGAATTAATTATAAAATATATATCAACAATTAAAAATATCAAACTGAATGTGGTTTGAAAAATTATATTTAACCCTTTGACGACGAATGTCCCATCTTTTAGTTTTAGCTATTTTAGGAAAACCATTTTAAAATACCAGCAGGACGATTTTAATAAAACTTATTGTGATCGACACTACACACAGAAAAAAATTTAGCTATATGTCAACTGAAGTTTGGTTACCACGACTCAAATTCGGCTATTACTAATTTCAGTCGGTTGGTACAATTGAACGTCAGTTTTCACAACAAAGTTCGGTTAGTTTAACTGAATTTTTGTTGTAACACCCAAAATATTAAGAAATCTAATGTAAATATCGTTGTACTAACTGAATTTATAAGTTGTTACCATTAAAATACACTTTTCAATTCGGTTGGCACTTTATTTTTCTGTGTGTACAGAGATAGTAGTCTGAAAGGGTCAAAGCCTAACAAGGTCAACCCAAAGTCAAACGTTATTATTTTGTTTTTTGTTTATGATTTTTTTACGTTTTTGGTTCAAGT
This sequence comes from Delia radicum, assembly GCA_021234595.1. Classification (NCBI taxonomy): domain Eukaryota; kingdom Metazoa; phylum Arthropoda; class Insecta; order Diptera; family Anthomyiidae; genus Delia; species Delia radicum. The sequence continues at coordinate 223,095,504 of CM037851.1, forward strand.
TTTAAAAATTCAGTTTTAAGTTTATACTAAAATGGTTAATATCACGGCATGACATTAAAAAAATTAATGGAGTTCTGACCATCAATTCTATATATTTCGGGTATGCCGATTTCAATGACGTACTTAATTTTTTGATGTATGGTAAAGTTTTTCCGCAAAATCTCAATGATTTTTTACTTACAAAAATTTGCAAAAAGCTCATATTTCATGTATAATTATAAAGACAAGATCAGTATTAAAATTTATGGTACATATTTAATTCCCAAAAGCTTAAAATTAAACTCGCTCCTTAAAAGGAGTTATATTAGTAAGAAAAAAAATTTTTATAAACCAATTTTTTATGCAAAATTCCCGATTTGTCAAAAATTTTACATCCCAAGTAAAAAAGTTTTGATATAGTTATATATTACTTCTTACCAGTGGCGGATCCAACCATCGATATTTGGTAGCATTTTTGAACATTTTTGTACATTTTAAAGAACTTTTTCTGATTTTTATTATTTTATAATTCACTACTCAAGAGTTCCACACTCAGGGAACTTCTGCTTTAAAAATTTGTAGTTGTTTGGGTTGTAATACAGTTTCTTCATTTTTAATGTAAATGTCAATCATTTGTAGAACAATTTTAATTTTTTTACTAACCTTGTAGTTCATTAAAAAAAAAAACAAACCACATCAAATGACTGTTTTATGATTTTTTACATTCATTTGTTACAGTCGTTTTTATTACTTAAAAAAAATAAATGTTTGTTTATTTTTTACTAACATATGTGGTTAATTTTTACTACAATTGCTAGTATTTCACCCCCTGCCATAAAATTTTACTGTACCCACACGGACCAAACGCTTTGGTGGTTTTACTATTTATAATAACCTAAAATTCGGTTATAATTATCCACTCCCAAGACCATGACCCACTCTTCCGGTTTCCATAACCCTGTAGGAAGTGACACCTCGAATACAACTAAAAATTTAAAATTTTGCTATATTGGCTCCTGTTGAACATATTTAATCAGAAGCTGACGTATCGTATTGTAATTACACGTGTAAGCAATGTACCAAAATTTGTCGATGCAGGAAAAATGGATATGCCGCATTACTTGCAGTCTTTAATTTTAAACTGATTTTTCTCGGCTCATGTTAAAACAATTAGTGTCCAATTTGGCAAGTTATTTTCTCACATATCTCTAAAAAATGAGAAAAAATTTTAAATAATTATTTTGATCGCGACACATCAAATCTAATACCTTTTTGGGCATAAATTACGAATAAGTCATCCAAACTTAAATCGTAGTCGCGGATTTGGCGAAATTGAAAAATTTCAATTATTCAAGTTCGAGGCCATATACTCTATATTTCTTCATTAGGATATTGTCCTAACAAATAATCTATAGAGTTTTTGTTTTCAAATTTATTATTTGACCCTTTCAGGAATGTGTTGATAGATCTATTTCGGGAATTTTCTAGGTTCCCATCATCAGAACACGTTTTGAAAGCGGTAACAATCCCATGTCAAACATCAAGCATTCATATGAACTAGTTTACTCACTACATGAGAACTAATATACATATGATTTTGACATATGTATAATTTTTATTTTTAATAAAAATTATAACAAACTTGTGAAAAAAGGCAAAGTACCGCCTAGTTTACTTCCCCTGTTTTGTTTACAAACTTAACAAAACATAAAAAGGAGGAAAAAAAACAAAAACGTGTATTGAATATTTACCAAAGGTAGACATACACACAAACAAGTTTTCAATTTATTTTTTGATCAATGGTTATAATCTTTAACTTCAAAATCATATGTATATTAGTTCTCATGTAGTGAGTAAACTAGTTCATATGAATGCTTGATGTTTGACATGGGATTGTTACCGCTTTCAAAACGTGTTCTGATGATGGGAACCTAGAAAATTCCCGAAATAGATCTATCAACACATTCCTGAAAGGGTCAAATAATAAATTTGAAAACAAAAACTCTATAGATTATTTGTTAGGACAATATCCTAATGAAGAAATATAGAGTATATGGCCTCGAACTTGAATAATTTTCATTTTCATTGCACAATTAAAGGTCGAAAAAACATAATTTTTATTTTTAATAAAAATTATAACAAACTTGTGAAAAATTTCATACAAAAATGTGTTCAACTTAGGTCAACAAGTTTTCATATTTCATATATTTACCGCTGGGAAAATTTATTTTTTGCATCAATGTATGTATTTCTGTATCTTTATTGTGGGCGTTGTGGTGTAATGGGTAGCGCGTTGGACTGTTACACAGATGGTCCCGGGTTCGATTCCCGGTAACGACATTTAGAAAAATAATATGTATGAGTTTTATATCACTTATATGTATCGCTGCGCCCACCTTCGGTGTTCCCATAGCACTTAACCCCACCGAAGTAAAATATTGAATCAGGGCTATGAAACAAAATGCTTCTATAAATTCGCCAAGTCTTCATCAGGCGGTGAGCAAGAACTGTTCTAAGACTTATCATCTCGCGCAATTACAGTGTTGCCATGTTTGAAGCCCTTCAACTTTCACCAAATTTCATTTCTTTGCTATCCCCTTTCCAAAGAAAGCAACACATTAATTAATAGGAAGAATTTCCTGAGTGTTGCTTCTCTTAAAAAAAAAAAAAATGGTATATTATAAAAGCCTTTGTAAGTAGATTGTAAAATTATAACAAGTTGAAATTTTTAATGACATCGTTTTCAGGTATGAAAAATACCACAAAACCGTTTTTTTTGAAATCTTTGAAAAATTCGAATAAGATAAAATCCAAACACTTTTTTTAAATTTCGATTGCAGATTCCTTCTCACAATTAAAATTTAGTTCATATACGTAAATATTTTAAAATCAACCCACAAAAATCTTTTGTGCCATAAGTTGGGCAAGACTTCCACTTATCCAATTATTTTGTAGAAATTCAATTTTTTCGAATTCTTGCCTTAATAAGTAATTTTTGGTAATTTTTAAGACTTCTTTAAAAAACTGTATAAAATATACATGAAAAATTAAAAATTTCAATTGTGAAAGACTTTCTTTTAAAACAACGAAAATTTAAAACATTAAAGTTCAACTAACTACGATAACACTTTACCTGTAAATTACGTCATTACTGTTCTTTATTAAAAAATACAAAAAAACTCTTAAGTCAGCGCTTATTTTTAGAAATTTTTAGAATTTGCATGACATTTTTCATGCCAAATTGGCAATTTAAATTTTTACAAAGAGTTAGGGACAACCAAAAAAAAAAAATTTAAATGCGCAAACCCAAATTTGCAAATCCTTTTACATATTCAACTGGGAAAAGGAGTTTAAAAAGTGAGATATTCAATATATTTGAAGAAATAAAAAATAACGGCGAAGTCATAGAGAACATATTTTTTTGCTCGCGCTATAAAAATGTTAATAAAGTAAACAATAAGTGTACCTAAAATCTTTTGCATCAAAAGGTGCTTCATAAAATAAAAACCGTTTTATTGAAAAAAACTTCTAAAACTGAATAATTGTTTTTGTTTAAAAACTTGTGGACATTTTTTATTGACATTATTTAAAAGTTTTGTTGTTATTATATGAATTATAAGTTTAAGTTTAAAGTTTAAGATAGAAACGGACATTATGCATGAGGTAGGGGACGATTTTTCGATTTCGATGCGCTAGAACCCCTTATTTTGTGAGGTTAAAAAAAAATGCATAAGCCAAAAAATGGGAGAGGTAAAGTGGGGGGCAAGTGGCTTCTCATCGGAGTCAAAGTTAGAGCAAATTTTATAAAATGTCATTTTGTATGGATGCCCCTTAGGGAGTAGAGATAGGGGGTAGGTATGTTCTAAAAAAGGTTGATATTGAAAAAATATTGTAGGCAGGTCATACATTTGACTCCACTGAGTGCTTCTTTGGGACAGTAAGAGCAGTGGGAGTATATTTTATAAAAATGTAATTCTTGCATGGGAGTCCCTTTAGGGGAGCAGATTTTGGGTAGGTCATTACAGGAGACATTTTAGGGGGGGAATGTTAAGGGGCGTCTATTACACATTTTACCCCTCTAGGGACGACGCCGGGCAGTTATGGAGTCACTTGCCCCAAGTATACCTCTCCCATTTTTTGGCTCATGCACTTTTTTTACGAACCTTTCAAATAGGGGGTTCTAGCGTATCCAAATCTGGTTACTAACAATCCCCAAAGAACTCGATAAAGCAAACGAAAATAAAGGTGTTGATAGAGTTCTAAACGAATTTTTGAAAAATGCTTCACAAGAATTTATCACAACCGGGAGAGTCGATGAATCGTTTGAGGAAACTATAATCTTTCCTATTTTTAAAAAGGGTAATGCTAATCTCCCCAACAATTATCGTGGTATTTCGTTTATGAACTGCGTTGCAAAGGTTCTAATGGGTATCCTAAATACAAGAATACGAAATTGGGTGGAAAAAATAACATATTAAATGAGTTTCAAGCTGGTTTTAGGCCAAAATATTCCACCGTTGATAACGTATATAATTTAACTTCAATTGTTCATCTAAAATTGCATGAAAATCGGAAAGTATACGCCTTTTTTGTGGCGGCTTTTGACAAAATACCAAGAGCTCTATTAATATACAAATTACACAACATTGGGTTATCCACAAAAATTGTGAATTTAATTGAAAATATTTTTGAAAACACAAAATCTGCAGTTTGGACTGGAAAGTAAGTTTCGGAACATTTTAATACGTATTCTGGTGTAAGACAATTCTGCCTTTTGTCACCTTTGTTGTTCACTTTGTATCTCAATGATCTGCATGATATGTTGGAAGGGGGCCTGGTGGTTGGCGAATTGAATTTGCGGTTACTCCTATACGCGGATGATATCGTGCTGTTGGCAGATAATATGAATGTTATGAAACAAATGATAGAAAACTTAGAAAAATATTGCGATATGTGGAATATGGAAGTGAATCTAGCTAAATCAGAGGCAAGGTTGTCGGCTCTGAAGACAAGAAAGTTTTGTTTACAAAGGGCAACAAGCCAAAATAGTAAATTAATATTGCTACCTGGGAGTAGTCCTAACTCCGCAACTTTCATTCGCAAAACATGTTAGTAAACGTAACATTCTAGCTAAGAGCAGTATAAATGCAACCTGGCAAAACTTTTTGAATAAATCCACAATCTCACTAGAATCAAAATTGCTTCTATTCCAATCTGTATGCAGATCTATACAGTATTATGGGGCCCAAGTTTGGGGATATAGTCAGTTTGAGGAAGTAGATAAACTGCAAAGGTATTTCATCAAGAGAATATTAAGGCTGCCCGATTTTATAACAAATTATGCATTATCGTTGGAAACAAATTCGGAAGACAATCATTTTTATAGCCTCAATTTACACCTTAACTACATTTTAAATACGATCTTTACATACAGTGATGACAGACTACCACATAAACTTACGCTCATGATACTTAACAAACAAATATTTTGGGCTAAGGAACTCAACGATTTAGGATCAGATTATAATATATCATTTGATTACGTAAACATGCCAAGACAAGAATGGACCAGAAGAGGATCGGCCTTGCTGCAAATTCTAAAATATATAAGTTATTGTGAAATGAAAGAAAAAGCATTATCCAGTGAAACGCGTTTATATAGACTGCTAAATCATGGCGTTGGTGGAGAATATATAAACCATAAATGGAACCAAAACAAAATATCTGTAATTTTCAAAACAAGGTGCGATATACTACCTTTAAATGCAAATAATTATAGAAATGCAGATAACAAAACCTGTACCCTGTGTAATATGAGGGAAGATGAAACCCTGCAACATTTTATTTCAATATGCCCAATTTTTAAAGAATTTAGAATCAGACATTTTGGAAAAGCGATCATTGAAGAGAATGAGTTGATAAATATTTTAAATGGGAATTTTTGTGATGATTGGAATAAACTTTTTTATTATGTTACTAGTGCTTTAAAATATCGAAGTAATATACTAAATGAATTTATATAATTTTTAATGATTATATATGACAGGCGACATAATTGTCATTGTCATTAATTAATGTTAATTTTTATTTTGTATTCACACTTAAATGTATCCTATACTTAGTAATGATATGTAAAATTTTTAAAAAATGCAAAATAAAATACTATCTATCCATCTCTCTCTAATACCCATATATCACTATCCCATGCCTAATGGACATACCGTTATATGTTTTATTTATTGGAAAAAATTAAAAATAGTTTTTTTTTTTTTTTTTTTTTTTTTTTAAACAAGTAAACTTGTTTTTGACATTCACTTCAAATATCATTCAGGTGTCCATCTATTTGTAGTCACTTGTTATTTCTGTTGGTATTTCCATATTTTTAACGACTTAATTCTTAACCAATATTTTTCCAATAGAAACACCAAAATACTGCAACAATATCCAAATAAAAGTGTTTCATCATTAGAGACATCGTATTTAACATAATTGTATCCAAAATATGCGGCTCTGTTATATAATTCACTAGACCATGTTGTTTAGTTCGATAAAATAAATGAGATTTTAAATAATAAAATATACCACTCTCAAGCATGTGCGCAAAAAATGTATTCAAATGAGCGGTGAAATGACTATCGGCCTTCAGATGATATTGGTATGGAAAGTAACCATGACAAACATTTGATAATGCAAAACGTTTCGGATTCAAATGCGATTGCATTTCATTTAAAAAACCAGAAACGGCCACGGAACTGGTATACATATAAGAAATATTCAAGTTAAGTCGATGCTGATGAACTATTGGAACACTTTTACTAACGAAAGATTTATTTAAATCTGGCAAATAGTCAAAATATTTTAGAAACCAATCTTTCTCAAAATCGTTTACCATAATGGGTGTATTTTTCCTTATTAATCCTTCCAGTGTAGTCGATGGTTGTTTTAAAATATTAGCCGCTAATATAGACGTTAAATTTGTTGAGAAATTGGTTGCAGTTATAACGCTACAAAATAAAATGAAGGTCGATAAAAGCATTAGACGTATAAATGCCAATAATCGTAGTCGCCCTAAGGGGGGTAAACGTAGTGTTGGCATTGGAAAACCTAAGAAAATACTAACGACACACATGAACGGAAAGCCAAACGATGAAAATCGTTTAAGGAAATCCTGTTTCTCAAGTTGATCCATAAAATATTTACGATAAATTACCCAATATATTTCCTGTATTAAAATAAATGCAATAATAAGCCTCCAAGCAGAAAAATTAAAAAATACTAAAATATCCAATTCATATGCGGAGATTTTTTCCAAAGGCAGTATAATACAACGTGTTGTCGAAATATGCGGATAACTATAGTCAATATCTAGGATCCAATTAAAAGTTTCACGAAAATGTGGATTTAACTCAATAACATTGCTCATTAACATTTCATTCAAGGTTAAGATGGACACATGATTTGAACCATTTATATAAAGTGGATACATATGCATATTAATATTATAATATTGTGCAAATTCAGACAATATTTTACCACCTACACCATCAATATTAATTTGATTGGTAATTTCATTGCGATACCAATATGTTATAGGTATATCCATTTGTATTGGCACTTCAACTTTATAGCCCAGAAAATTGTGCACTGTTTTAAGAGGGGCGAATAATTTGTCCAGTGATTCTTGACTGACATTTTTTACAATTAACTCTGGATATGGCAGCATAGTTAATAAATCCTTACGATTGGCAATAACTAAAGGCTTTCTTAATTGATAATGCCATAATTTTTTAAAAAATCGTTCAGTATCAAAATTTCCTTTTAAAAATTTCACTATATATATGCTGAAACAATTTCTTTTAGTACGTGTTGCCTTAGCCGTTATATTCAATATTTCATCATAGGCATCGTGCATTAAGGTCAAGACCAATGAGTCCGTATTAAAACCAGCTTCAATTGCAAATGGCCACTGAAAAGTTTCCTCGTTTATAAATGTAGTCGGTAAATTAGCAAAATATCCATCTTTTTCATATAGTCCATCCAAAAAGCCTTCTAAGTACGGTTTTTCCACATTTTCTTTATTAAAGATAATGTACAGGGATGTTATATTCCAATAAACACCAATTTCATTTATAAATTTTGCCAAATCTTGCTCATGATAAAACTTTCTTGTAATAGAACTTTGACTCGTATTGACATTTGTTAATATTAAGAATATAAAAAACTTTAAATTCACGTTCATTTCTACTCAACGGTGATTTCTTTTTAAAATGTTATACGTTTTTATGGAAAATGTTATAATAGATTTGCAAGGAGAAAATCCTAATTTATATATTCCCATAAATTAGGTCAGCGAAATGGGAAATGATCCTTATAATAAAAGTGAAACAAATAACGGACTAAAATTTTTTTAGAAATCTAATAAGATACAAATAGAAAAGTGTTATTAAGCAAATATCGGATAATTGGTGTTAACAAAAAAAAAAAAAAAACTTCCCAGCTAAATATTTGTAATGTCATCTCAATACTATTTTCATTACATCATTACCTTCTGCATTATTTTAAAATTCAAAATATTGACTTCCTAATAACGTGCTATTCCCATTTATTTAGTATCCAGGAAAACGTTGGTAATGGGTGCGATAAAGTAATGCATTACCTTGTAGTGTGTACTTCTTATCTGTATCATTATTCTCTAACAAAAAGTAATGCGTTACATAATGCATTACTTTGTATTGTACACTCGTTACCTTCTGCATTACTTTCGGAACATAAAGTAATCGGTTAGTAATAGTTGGTTACATAATGCATTATACAATGTATACTCCTTACATTCAGCATTATTTTAAAACATAAAGTAATGAGTTACCGACAATTGAACAGTCATGGATTATCTTATGATGATACCTCATTACCTTTTACATTACTTCAAAACGTAAACCAATGACTTTCCGATCATCAATTACATAGTGCAAAGTAGTTATTAAAATATCTTTCTGAAAATCTATTTATAGGTGTAAATCTATTTTAGGTGTACATTTTTGATATCACGAACGAAAACACGAAGCACAACAATTCTTTTAAATTTTAAGCAATCAAATATTATATGTATCGATAGCTCAGTTGGTAGAGTTCTCGCCTTACTAATTTTTAACAACTACAGACTCCAGGTTCGAATACCAGCGTGACCACGTTAGATTAGATCAGAAGGCACTATGCACCGCTACCAACGTAGGTCTTTTGTGCTGCCTAAAGTTACCTACAGATTCAAGCTACCTCTAAAGCCAATAAACCTATTAGGCAAAAAGTTCGCGATGTCGGAAGGCGAAATGAAGCGACCACATAGAAACCTAAGTCTCCTATCACAAAGCCTGGGACATTCGCAGAGAACATGCTCCGAGGTTTCAGACACCATTTGACAAAACCTATACATATCCGTGTCCGATTGACCCTTCTTGTGCAGATGGTATCTGAGATTACAGTGTCCAGTTAAGTACGACGCCAGGGTCCTCAAACCCCCCCCCCCCCCCCCTTTCAAGCGACAAGAGTCGCCTCGACCTGGAAAAAGAGATCAATCAAATCAAGCGTGACCACGTTATTTATTTAATTTAAAAGAATATTTGTAATGATTTTTTTTATGAAAATTTATTTATAGACACATCACTTTTTCACCAAACACTCTTTCGAATAGACAAGGGTGCGTGCTTTTTAGGAGCTAAAAAAAACTAGTCCCAAATCACCTCACCTTCCCCTACTTATATAACCACTTATAGGATAATGATTTTTTACACTGGGAAATTACCAAACTTATTACCGGGTAGAAGACATTTTGCTAGGTATATCAAGACCGAAATTAACATTTTAAAATGCGATTCCTTTAATGACATGTGTTTTCTTGTATAACCGATGTTATTTCCCTATTTTACCGGTTTAATTTTAAAATATCTTGAACTATCGTTAAAATAAGGCTTAAATACCAGGGTATTCAATCGGTTAACCGTTACTCGATTAATCGATGAAATGATGTCAAACAATTGTTCGAGTAATTCGAAGTGGAAAATTTCGAGTAAAGAATATCTCGAACAATTTTGGTCGATTAATCGAGTAACTCGAGTAATTTAAAAATATGAACTATATTATATTTTTTTAATATTTTGTATAAAATAATGTGACTGTTATAGAGAATATTTAAATGTTAAGTGTATTTTTATATTAAGTGAGCACTGTTAAAGAAATTATATTACGAAAAACGAAGAACTTAATGCGAAAAACTCCGATATCGAAGAAACTTGGATATATTTTAAAGAAACAAGTTCCAAGACTGGGGTGTTCAAGATTATTGGTGCGATTTGAGGGTTAAAAGTGGGATTAAACATTACTTTTTTTTTAATTTAGTTGCCATTTTATCTAAAGAAACTACATATAAATACTATATTTTCAAAAAGGAATTTTTAAATGTCACTTACTAAAAACTTTTTGTTGGTCCCTTTTATGTCGTTGTAACAAGCCAATTTTAGAAGCCCTATATGGAAATTCATAGCGGTCCTACGCAAAATTTCCACATATTAAAATTTACATATAGAAGTAATGAAGTTTTCATTAATAAGATGAAAATCTTCTTAAATATTCATGAAAGTTGTTTCAAAACTTCTTTATAATTTTTTTTAGAAAAATTACATATCTCAAGATCCCAAAATGATAGGACAAAATGGACTATTTTTTCGTTTAGTACTAACACACGAATATAACAAAACTGTGTCAAGTCTGAGTGAAATTACAAAACGGATCACCTTACAAATCTTTTTATAAAACAGTTTAATACATATTCATGAACCAGTTATATTGAAAGAAAATCAATGAAGATTTCAACATATTTATAAAGAATTTCATTGATATAATAACGCTTTTGCTTTGAGTGTACTGAGACAAAACTGTCGCAATAATAAATGATCTTAGCAAATGTTTTTCTCTTTTAGATATACTTTTTACTAAAATTTTTAATTAATTTGTTAGTTTTTATATATATGTTATATTAGTACTAATAAAATATAAAAACTTACAAAAATGTGAGTTTTTGGAAAATAAAATTAAAGTATTAAAATTGTTCGAGTTACTCGAGTTATTCGAGCAATTTTAAAATCTTACTCGCCTATTCGAGTAAATTAAAAACCTCAAAATCGAGTTACTCGATTACTCGAGTACTCGAACAAAAGCAAACCCGAGTAAATTGAATACCCTATTAAACCAAATGCTCGATATATAACGGAATTTTGAAGGCATAACAAAGTTCAACAGATAAATTTATAAAAAACCACTATGCTAATATAAGAGACATTCCACGATTAGAATAGCAATTTTGAAATTTTGCGTGGTAGACAACAGGCATTATAATGAAATGGTATTGCTTGCCAATCTTGGTTAATCGGCAATTTTTGATTTCTATTACATAAAATTTTACACTTTCGCGACATCCTAGTATCTGTATTGCATAAAAAATCGTTGTGTATCAGTGGGGATACTTTCCTTACATGTACAATACATATGGGGTAATACATACACTTTGAGAACAATTTATAAATGTGTGACTAATGCAGGAATTTCATAAATATTGGTCTGTTTAATTTATTATTTTATATAGAATATTAAATCCCAGAATTCGATCCAACTGCATTAAATATTATTTAACGTTATAGCTTAATATATTTTCTCTGCATACAATTTCATTTAAAATTATGTTGTTGGTGTGGAATGCCTTATATACATATATTTATTTAGTGTAATTTGTTAAAGAATTATATATTTGAAAATTGTTAAATTAAAAAAATGATGTAAATCAATTTGTTGAAAAAGTAAATAAAATTGCAACAATGTTTCAGTGTTTTATTTTATTATCTTTATCTGAAAAAGTGAGAACTACCCAGTGAAGAAACGATAATAACATATCATTACGTTTCGGACTGCCAGTAATGGCACCAGCTTACTCTCTGCATTACCTAAATACAAATAATTAGGACTTACTAATAACTTGTTAACTTGTTCCATTATTGCAATACAAAAAATAATGCGTTACTCATTAAATTATGAACTCAAATTTTTTTGAAAATCTATTTTTACACTCATTTTTTTCAACTCTAGTGAGTACATATATAGCTACTTATTTTTGATTTTTTGTAAGCTGGAAAGTAATGACAATTTCTGCAAGCAAGTCATTTATGTTTTTATCAAGCAAGTATAACCCCAGTGTAGAAATGGTAATGGCATGTCATTGCTTTTCGCACACCAGCTTACTCTTTGCATTACCTTAAAATAAAAAATTACTTACTAATAACTAGTTAATATCCCCATTATTGTAATGCAAAAAATAATGCGTTACCCGGAGGTGGTAATTTGTATCTTTATTTTATATATGTATAAGGTACTGATCTAAAAATTTTTTTAAAATGTATTTTTAAACTCATTATTTTTCCAACTCCAGTGAGAACATATATAACTACTTATTTTTGACTAAAAGTTATGACATTTTGTGCAAGCAAGTCATTTATGACAACCCAGAGTGCCAGGTTCGAATCCCGAGTGGGCACATTTTATAAAACAAAATTCGAGTAAAAAAAATATTTTTTTACTAAATTAAATTTTTTTTGAAAATTGATTTTTATACCCATAATTTTTGTCCATACTAGTATGTATATAGGTAAGCATATATTTTTTTCAATTTTTTGTAACGTGTTTAGTAATGATATGTCATTATTTCGAGTAACACCCCCATATAAAAATAATGAGATTTGTAATGCCGACTTTAAGTACTTGCCATTACCAAATATGTACTTATATAACCACTTATCTGGTAATGCTTTTGCACTGGGACAAGTCAAGATAGGCCAGTCAGATGGTAGAGCGCTTGACTGACAACCTGCGGATCCAGGTTCAAGTCTCGTGTGGGCACATTTTATTAATCAATAAAAAAATATTTTTTTATTAAATTAAGTTTTTTTAAATTAATTTTTAGACTAATTATTTTTGTCCATTCTAGTAAGCAAATAGGTAACCACATACTTTTTGATTTTTCGTAAGGTTATTACTAATGATTTGGCATTATTTTGCTCGACATCCCCATATAAATGTAATCATATTTGTAATGACCTATATTGTAATGCTTTTCTACCCTACTGCACAGTGGCACCCGATTTTATATATGTTGTTTTGAGAAAAATGCATTTAAAGTAAATACCGCGCAAGTTAAATATAGCGCAAGGAGTTTATCTATCATGCTGTTACTTTTTTATTTCTGCGAATTTTATGCCAAAATATTCCCAGTAAATAGAAAAAGTCCAAACTACTGAAATAAATAGAAAACAAACTAAAGATCCTAAAGATACCCTTAATGATATGTTTGTAATTCTGCTCGGATTATGGAAATTGAATGAAAAATCAACACTGCAAAAATATTTACCTTGATTTTCACAAATAATTTTAAATTTATAAGTACATGATATAAACAGAATTTAGTGAGGGCGCAAACACGCATACAGTGTCAACCTACAAGCCTTTCCCCTATAGTTATAACAAATATAACGTGTAATTAAACAAATCTTAAGAGAATAGCAAAATAATAACAAAACTAAATTATAGAGACAATCTGACAATTATAAGACACAAATAATAATACAATTTAAAATGGAAAATCACTGATGACGCCTGTCCATAAAAAAGGCAGAAAATAGTCTAGTCTGATTTAAAAATTAATAGTGTTTACAATTTTTAGAGAAAAGCGTTTATTCTTCTTCTTCACCTCAACATTTCTAAATTAAATTTGTCAAATGCATATTAATTAAAAAATAAAAATTAATTGCGAATGTCTATATGACGTTAAAATAACACTTTACTAAAATACATTATAAAATTTGCACTGTGGCGATGTCTCAACTTAAAAGTCAAAGTTGTCAATACTGAACGTAATAATCATACACCAATCTGGTAACGTTGTGAAATAGAGACGGAGGAAAAATAAACAAAAAATCTAAAAATAGAATATTTGTGTTTGTTAGCATTACATTCGAGGCCATACTTGGGTGTGATCGCTAAACGGCGATGATTTGGTATTGTTACGTTTGTAATGTAAGAGCGTAGGTTTGATTCTTACAGCCGTAGGTTGTTGAAAAATTTATCATATAGAGACAATCTAACAATTATAAGACGCAAATCTTCTTATATATAAAATTCACGTGTCACAATGTTCGTTCCCTTATTCCTCCGAAACGGCTTGACCGATTCTCATGAAATTTTGTGAGCATATTGTAGTAGGTCTGAGAATCGGCCAACGTTTAAAAATGGGCGTGATCGGACCAGTGGGCGTGTCAGCTCCCATACAAAGTAAATATTTAATATCATATATCTACAGTTCTATAATAGCCAGAGTCTTAGGAATTCGTGCACGTTGATTATTTGTTAATGTGAATAGTCATGGTAAAAATGGGCATGATCGGACCAGTGGGCGTGTCAGCTCCCATACAAAGTAAATATTTAATATCATACAGTACTATAATAGCCATAGTCTTAGAAATTTGTGCACGTTGATTATATTATGAATAGTCATGGGAAAATTGGGCGGGATCATACCGTGGCAGCTTCCATACAAAGTGATTATTTAGTTCATATACAAAATTAATAATAATATTAAATATCTAGGGTTCTATATTAGGTATATAGCCTTCAAATTTTGTACGAGTCCATCAATTACAAATATTAGTAGTCGAACTGAAAATGGGCGGAATGGAATAATTGGGCGTGGTACCAAAAGCAAAAAACAAATAAGCATTAAAATAAATCTTCACGTTCAAGACTTTTTGCAAGGTTATTTAATAATGTTGTTCAAAAATTGTTTTAGCGTTCCTCATAGTCCTAGAATAAAGGCGATAGAAGGACAAAGAGGCGTTAGGCTTCCCATGAATTTACAAATTTTAAAATGATTTACTAGTGTGAATTTATTTTTTAATTATATATTTGCGTAAAAAAATTTTCTTGACTTAAAGAAGTAATTACAATTAAAATTTGAAGGCAAAGCCACTTTTGCCGGGTCAGCTAGTAATAAATAATACAATTTAAATAGAAAATCCCTGATGATGCCTGCCCATAAAAAACGGCAGAAACTAGTCTAGTCTGATTTAAAAATTAGTAGTGTTTATAATTTTTAGAGGAAAACGTTTATTTTTTTTCTTAACCTCAACATTTCTAAACTAAATTTTTAAATTTTTTAAAACATTTAAAGTGGAACCTTTGAACTAACAATAGAAAACCAATAAAAATAAAAACTCATAATACAGTTTTCATTATTGAAGGGCTTATTGTAAAAACTTGATAAGCCACATTTATTGTTTTATGGATTTTCGCTATTTTCTAGACATTAATTGATCAGTATTTAATAGAAGTCTTATTTGCAAGTACCTAGAGTATAAACGTCTCGCCAAAGTCGATTTTTTTTTGCATATTTTTAGCCTTTAATAGTTTTTACAATAAGCCTTTCAATTATATTTTGTAGTATTTTAAATAATACTCTGAAGTGACACTATGAAATGAAATGAAATCGGTAACTATTGAAATTATATCATTTCCAACGCAAAAACAAATGATAAATCATGTCTACTTATATTTTTGGAGAATTACAACAAAACAATTGATATTTTCTAAATTTACTAAAATAGTTATCACCGATTTATCATATCAAAGGCAACTGATAAAAGATGCTGGTATTACCTTAAGCTCTAGCAAATGGTGCCGAACGGGACTGATTTTCATAAATCCCGGGATTCGGGATTTTGAAAACTGCGATCCCGGGATTTTCGAGAATATTTTTTAATTGAAAAGGATAATTAAGCGGTTTAATTATCGACCGTCGATAAAAATCTTGTGGAGAACAGTTGTTCGGAATTGCCAAGTAATTTTATAAAAAAAATCAATTTTTTTTCCATTTTTTGAACGGAAAATTTTCATAAATGATTTAAAAATATATTTTTGATTATTATGTTGATGAGACAATGTGAAAATATATTCTTCTGCTAAAAATTAATTTATCAGTTGTGTATAATTTTTGAAAATCTGACCAATCGGAACATGAATTTTTCAAATTCACAAAGTATAAAATATTCTATAATTTATTCCGTTTCACTTAAAACATGAATAATGGCTGGCTTTTATTAATATACACAACAAAAACTTATAAAATTATGTCAGGAGTGCCATATTACAATTTAAAGAAATTTTCAAAATAAGACATATTTTTCCAAAAATTTGAAAAATCGTTTAATTAAAAAAAATTTTACTTGAGCCAGAGTAAAAATCATTTGTAATTATAGTTATGCAACTCAGTGTATAAACCCTTTATGTGCATATTAATATTGAAATGCTGCATAAATAAAGAAAATACAATCGGTATGAATTTGATTGGTAGTTTTATGACGATACCAAACAGAGGATGGAATATCAATTTAAACTGGTACTTGAACAGTAGTGAACTCCTGAACATCAGTTACTGGTTTATTTGGGGAAAGTAACTTTTACATTAGATCTTGTGTTACATTTAGCACGTTCGTCGCTGCACGAATCTGTGACTACATGTATATTATTTTTGTATTGCATGTATTTTGTTATTGGCTTCGTTTCGTCATCTAAAAACAGGGTATTAGAATTTTCATTTTGGGATATGGTTGCATAGTTAATAAACTCCAGTTATTGGCTATAACCAAAGGTCTTCGTAATTGATGTGTCCATAGTTTGTTAAAAAATCGTTTAATTTCCAAATCACTCTTTAATTTGTTTATTCAGGGAAATTCTGCTGCAAATGTTTGTAGTTGTTTTAATAGTAATACAGTATCTTCATTTTTAAGTGAAAACGCAGTAATTTCTAGAAGAAATTTCAGTTTTGACTACACTTGTAGTTCATTTAAAAAATACAAACCACATCAAATAACTGTACTTTGAATTAAAATTAGTTTTATAATTTTTTTGTCTGTTTTTATTAAAAAAAAAAATAAAAAATAAAACAAACAATATTTAGTAATTTTTGTAGTAAAAACATTTGTGGTTAATTTTTACTATATTTGTGGTTAATTTTTACTACATTTGTGGTTAATTTTGACTACATTTGTTGTCAATTTTATCAACAGTAAAAAACAAATTAGTTGAATTAGTTAATGAAATGTAAATCGTGCTTTTCTGGATTCAATATTGAATCAAATGCATAAAGGCCCATACTAATAAACTCTAATTGAACCCTCCAACCCAAAATGTCTTTGATTAATACAGTAGGTATATTAACAACGTATCCATATCTTTGATAGAGCTCCTCCTGGAAACTTTTTAAACACGGTTTATCCACAGTATCAATACTGTGATTCTGTACAGTGGGGTTATATTCCAGTAAACACCAATTTCATTTGCAGACTCTGTTGCAAGATGAAGATGTCTTGTATTAGAACTTTTGGAACTTATTTACTAGAACGAGTAGTAAAAATTTTAACTTAAAGTGAATTTTTTCGCAATTTTTTTTACAAAACGTTGCACTAATAGAAATTTGTGCGTAGTATTAATGAATCACAGGCTGTTCATTAATCCAATGGATTTTTTCATAAAAAAGTCCCCAAAGAAACGTTTCATTGAATCAATGAAAGGTGTTTCATTAAATCAATATTAATGAATGGTTTCATTGACCCAATGAAAATTTCATAAAGTACATGAAACTTTTTTCACTAATCCTATCATAATCGTTATAAAAGTTTCATGTGTTTAATGAATAAAATTCATAGTTTGTATAAAATATTTTTGTTGATATTTAATAATTTACACTTTTTATGATTATTTTAGCATAGCATTAATTTGGTGGTTATTGAGAAATTATTTTTCGTTGATATTATTTATAAGGTCTGGTCTTTATATGATCTATAAAATATTTTTATAAAAAAAGTTCGAAAAGTTCGAAAAGTTCGAAAGTAAACATCACAGGCTGTTCTGCAAAAGCGATGTCAAATTTTTATTAAACTCAGCCTGATTCAGCAAATTTTCGTTACTTGGAATATTATGACATGTAAGAAAAAAATCTAACAAGAAAGGTTTTCCCGGGGCCACCCACCAATGTAGCACAGTGGGGATAATTCTATTGTTTCTCAACAAATTTGCTAAAGCTCATAATTTTTGACGAATTCGAAAAATATAAAATTTGAAAAAGAACTGATTAGATTTCAGATCGAAAATTACAAATTTTGAAAATAAAATTTTTTTATCCATAAAAAATAAATATTTTAAATTTATTTTATATTTTATTGTACTTTTTTTAAATTATGTATATTAAGAACTTTAATGATTGAAAAAATCTTTTAAATATAATTAACAGGCATTTAAATATTAAAAGCTGAACTAAATAAACCAATTTTAATTTATTTCTGTTTTTATTGTTTTATTTCTACAAAATCTTTCAACCTTTCTTTACATTTTTTATAGTTTGTGTTAAAAGATGACATATTTTCTTATATGGCGGTACAAAATATGTAGTTTTTATCGATCTGGCTTGAAATTCTGTAGAACGATAGACGATTACAGTCCACTTTTTGTAGTTAAATTACAATGTTGTTAAAAAACAATTATTTATTATCGTTTTTGTGTAACATCGTCAAAACGATAACAATTTAGGCCTCGTTTTGAACAAAACTATATCGTTTTTCTTAGAGAATCTGTTCCCTGGAATTTAGTGGCCAACTATTCAAATTCGTCAAAAGCTGTTACCTCTAGGCTTAATAAAAAAAATTTATTTATATCAAAGTTTTGGTTAATTCTGTTTAAAAGAAATTTTTCAGTTTTTTTATTTCAAAATGATAGTACAAAAAAAAATTTTTTTTCTTATTACGAGTCAAAAATTTTATTGAAAAAAATTTGAAAAATTTTCATTGATTTAATCATTTTTTTAATGAAATTATGTAAAAATCATAAAAAATGTTAATGAAAAAAAAATACCAATATTAATGAATTTTCATACAGTAAATGAAATTTTTCATTAAACCAAGCATTTTTCAAATTTTTATTGATTTAATCATTTTTTTAATGAAATTATGTAAAAATCATAAAAAATGTTAATGAAAAAAAAATACCAATATTAATGAATTTTCATACAGTAAATGAAATTTTTCATTAAACCAATGAATCGATTTGAATGAAACCGTTTCATTAATACTAAGAAGGAAAATTCTATCAGGGTGTGATCTTTTTAAACGTTTTCAGGATTTGCTATACTGTTGACAGTTTAATGTTTATTCGTAACACCCCAGAAAATTTTTTTAGAACAGATTACCTCTGAACCTGTTTTAGAACAACTTCTGTTACCACCGGTTACATGGAATCGCTTCTAGAACATGTTCCTGGGAGTCGAACTGTAAGATGCCACTGTCCCAGATCCAGTTCTATAACTGGTTCTAGAACCGGTTCTAAAGCAACCTGTTATTGTTTGGAGGCAAAGAACCTATTTCAAATACATAGCACAAACTCCATATAAAAAGAATCAGTTGCAGAACAGAAATTAGAACCTTTTAGAATACAGTATAAGTTGTTCTACAACCAGTTATTTGGATTTTACTATTTTACTGGGACATGTACAGTAGGATGTCCCTTAAAATAACGATTTCTCAATTTTCGTTCATTACACTCCATAGTTTTAATGCAAATGGCACTAAATGAAAGTAATCGATTTTTTTTGGAAAACTTTAAGCAAGACGACCGAAACAAATTGGGCAAAAAAGTGTATTCCTATTAAAAATTCCCAAAATTTGAAATATTCTAAAAATTTAATTGTTATTTTATTTATTTATTTAATATGCTCATAATTGTCAAATGTTTTCCTTTTAAGTTTTAAAAAATTAAAACCAAAAGTTTATTTTTCGATCTTTTATCATAAATTATGATTATTCAAGTTCAAGAGCATTTGGTTTTTGTTAAACAAAAAAAAAAAAACCGTGCAATGTTTTTTAATTAATTAAAAATGTCTTCATCCGCTAATTTAATGCAGACTTTATCTACTGACATGTCGTTAAATCATTTCATTTCGCGTCACCGAATATCTTTATCGGACCAATTTAGAAGGGGTAGAAGATTTACCCAAATTATAATTTTTGAAGGAAAAAGATCAACGCTTTACCAGTTTATTTACTTGATAAGAAGTAAAAAACAAAATTAAAGGAATTGAACTAATTCAAATCAAAAATAAAACATTTTTAACTAATAATCTTTGTTCGCGAGATTTTAGCCTGCACACGAACAATGTTTATTAGTTGAACATGTTTTATTTTTGATTTGAATTAGTTCAATTTCTCCAAATTTTTTGCTGACTTTTTTGAGGTTCTAAAGTTGCCAAACCCATACAAATAGATACAATTATATGGAACCATATTTAGCATGAAAGTTAATAAGATTACGTATAGCGTCACATAGAAATTGATATGGCTATATAAAGATCCATATAATTTTTTTTTAATCGGGTTTATACAAAATTATAAAAACATATGTTTAATGTTGGTTTACATGAAGTTTTATATAATTATATGTACATTTATGTTGAATTATATACTAAAGCATATATAACTCTATATTGTATATATCGTAATATAAAATTAGATATACTAAGTATAATTGTTTATCAAAAGATATAAAATAATATATTGCCTTATATACCACCATATACAAACTCTCAAACAACACAAACCTATATACAATTACTTAGGAACATTTATGCTAAAACGCAAATGTTTATATGACTATATAAATATTTATATTGAAACATTTGATAGTATAAAGTTGTATCTAAATATATAAAAATTTTTTACTTATGTAGTTAAAAATATAAAACAAAACATCTAAACAAAGTGAACCCTGTTACACTTTTGCTCCTAACTGTAATTGTTATTTTACAGTTATTTAATTATTACGTGAAATGTATTTTATGTATGCAACTTGTTTATTCCCTACAAAATAAATCCGAATCTGAAGTCAAAAACGTTCCACCAAATTCTTTCAAATACCTAGCTAAAGAGGTGTGGCTAGTCCGTAAAGCGGGTGACTTTTCTCCTTTATGCCCCTCCCCGTAGGAATTGCCAAGAATTCGAACTATTTTACCGCATTCCTGGGAAAAATTTCAAAAAATTCCATATCAGTGAGAAAGGTTTTTTTAAAAGGGACACATTTAAAATTTCAGGTATCTACCCAAAGAGGTTTGGGCGATGAAAAAAAAAAAAAATCAGGATCGCTGAAAATAGACGTTAAAAGATTACGTGTGAAATTCTAGACAGATTGCACTTCATCTCCAGTTTTCCCCCTAGAATGTGCAAATTAAATTATTAATCCCGACTCGGACCGGCCGATCTTAATGAACTTTAGATATTATGTAAAGAATAGACATTTAAAGGGCCCGTGTTGTTTTTTTTAAGCAGCCCAATAATGTTCAGGCGTTACTAAGTGGGATTAAAAATGACTTCATTTAGCTTTTTTTCGATTTATTTCGTTCTCTTTGAAAGTAATTGTGGCCAAATTTGTTATCAAATGAAAGGTTTTTGAAGACACATTCATTGGTGTAAAAATTATGAGCAAAGATTTTCACTAATTTCCATTATAAAAAAAGTGTTTTGGGTAACATTAAATCTGTCATTTTATTGAGGAATTTTAGTTGTATTAAGCTAAAAATAATGCATAGCAATGCATATTTAATTTAATCGAGGGCGCTTTTTCCAATATTCGAAACCGTTCGAGTTTTATGCGGGGTCCACTATATTGGCAATGTGGGTATCAAAATTTTAGTTTTCTTGAGTAATTTAACAGTGCGAACAGAGAAATCTTGATTTCGTAAACTAAAGACAAGTTTTCATAAAAAAACCAACTAATTTTTGACAATACTTTTTAACCCTTAAACGTGAGATTGGGCAACTAAAAAAATACGTGCATTTTTTTGCTCAACATATCCAAAGCAAGTTCGGGTGCGGATAAATCCCTTGTAAGTTAAAAAAAAAAAATTTTAACCCTTAAACGTGAGATTGTGCAGCTAAAAAAAATACGTATCTCTTTTTTTTGCTCCTGTACAACATATTCAAAGTTCAATTAAATCTGCAATTTCGGGTCGGGATAAGTCATTTGTAAGTGAAAAAAAATTTAAAAAATTTAATATTAAATGCAACTCATATATATTTTAATTAATATGTTTCATTAGATCATATTAATTTGAAAAAAAAAAAATATTGTCTTTCTAGGATACTTGTAACCGCTTAAAATCCTACACCCTTAAATTTTGTATGTAATCAAAAACACTAAAATTCGCGATAATTGTTAATTTAATATAATTTTTTATATTTTTCATAAAATGATTCTCAAGGATCAAAAATTGAAAAAATTAAAAATATGTAAATGTGTATGTGGTGTTTGTTAAGCGACTAATTTCCATGATATTTTTCAATAAACACCCATGCAGAAAAATACAATCGCCACAGTTTAGTAACGTCATGATGCTTGATTAAATCACATGTTTGATTACAAAGAAGACATGAATGGAGCAACATTGACGAGCAATAGGTTTTTTGTTAAAGCTATGCCTATTCTGCAGGCTCTAGTTTTCTAAAACTTCGGGTTCTGATGAGATTTTTAGCCAGATCGAAATACTAGTATCAACCTAGCTAATATGTTTGATTTGCTTTATTTTTGTAAATATACGGAGGTTGTAAATATACGGAGTGTTTTCACAAACGAAACAGTTATAAAAAAATAACAGTCAGTGTTGCCTTATCAATTTTGAAAAATTGTCGCAAAATATCAAAAAAAAAATTTGAAATAATTCCCAAAAAATCGTGAAAAGCCGATATAACAAACTTGGGCAGCAGCTGCAGCAGAGTACGACTATATGCTTAAGAAGAAAATAATAAGTGCAAAGCGTTCAAAGCGATTCATGAATGAAAACTTTTAAAATTAGCACATTTAGTCGTAGAAGCTGTTATTTTTAAAGCAAATAATATGATGATATTTCATTCGTATTTAAAGTTTTTATCACAAAATGTTGCTAGTTTGTAGTTCCCGAAATAAAACTTCATAGTGTCATAATATTTTTGACAAAATAATATAAGAAAAATGTGATTCATTTTCTAATTATAGTGCATTTATCCATAGGGATTTTCGAAAAATGTAAACAAATATAATAAGTTCCCAGCAAAACCACACATTACCAAATGCATTATAATACACTGATGAATTTTACCCAAAAGCAATGGGTGGACTTATTACCTAGTAGGGGGTAAAGTAACTGGTAACTTTTATTGTTACCGGGTTCGAAAAAGTAAAGAGATTTTCATAAAAACTAATTTATAAAAAAAATATAACAAATAATAATAACGTGTTCGCGCTGAAATTTGAACCAGGGGTCTCTGGTTGTTAGACGAGAACTCTACCAACTGAGCTATCGTCACATATAGCAATGGGTTGCTTAAAATGTAAATGAATTGTTGTGCTTCGAGTTTTCGTTTGTGATGTTAAAAATACATAGCTTACCCTCATGCTTACAAAAAATCACAAAGTAATGTGTCTAAACAAAGATTTTCAAAATAATATTTCAAACATTACTTTACGCTTATATTTCATGCATTATGTATTTGATGATCGGTAAGTCATTATTTTATTTTTATGTAAAAGGTAATGATGTATTATAACAAGGTAACCCATGAGTGTCCAATTATTGGTAGCTCATTACATTATGTGTCAAAATAATGATGACGGTAAGGAGAATACATTACAAAGTAATGCATTACGTAACCAACTAGTGCTAACTCATTACTATATGTTTAGAAATAATGCTGAATGTAAGGAGTATTCATTACAAAGTTATGTATTATGTAACCCATTATCGGTAACTCATTACTTTGTGTTGGAAAATAATGATATAGGTAAGGAGCATACATTACAAGGTAATGTATTACTTTATCGCACCCATTTCCAAAGATTTGCTGGGTTACTTTATAAGGTCTTGAAAAAATCAGGTGAAAAAAGCATAAGGGATTTAACAATAAATTTAATATTTCAAAGTTTTATATATAGAAATAAAAACTTACAAAAATGCTAGTAAAGTAACCAGTACATTTTTTTATAACCAAATTTCATATAAAAAATCGATGAGCGGTGTAAAATGGGTATTTTTCGCAGATATAGATCTGACACAACCACTTTTAAAAATTTTGTCAATTGCTGAGAAAAGCTAGTCATGCTTTATATTTTTTAAATAAATATATTGCATTTTATTTAACCCTCTAATACCCTTTCATGTCAAATGTTGCGTTCAAGTTTTCTAACTTTATCCCTCCAATGGGCAAAATAAATAGGACATATGAGTCAAATAGCTTTAGGGTGAAGCTATTTGACTCAAAATATAACCACAATCCAAAAATTATTTCTTAGGCCTTTTTAAGAATATAGGGCGATTTTTGTTTCTTGGAAAAAGCGAATTTGGGCGAAAACGCATCTAAACTTCCATATATATTGTTTAAACTTTAACGCTTTGCTGCTAATACAAACTATATTCTTTCTGTCAAATTTGATAAAATTTCGTATATTCTCAATGTAGAAAAGCATTGCCATATAAGTGGTTATATAAGGACATATTTGGTAATGACAAGCACTTACAATTGTCATTGGATGCCGAGCAAAATAATGGCATATTCTTAATAAACGCGTAACAAAAAATAAATATGCTTACCAGTATGGACAAACACAATGAATCTAAAAATAAATTAAAAAAAAACTAAATTTAATAAAAAAAATGTTTTTTTTATTGAAAAAAAAAATTTAATACACTATATTACGGTATTCGAACTCGGGCGTTCTGCTTGTTAGTCAACCGCTCTACATTCTAAAATATCTCGACATGGTATACTTGATAGATAAAAACATAGATGACTTGCTTGCACATAATGTCATTACTTTCCAGCTTATAAAAAAAATCAAGAATAAGAAGTTTTATACATATGTACTTACCAAAGCTAAATGAGTCTAAAAATAGATTTTCTATTTTTATATTTAAAATAATGATAAAAATAATTACTTATGCATAACGCATTATTTTTTGTTTTAAAATAATGGGAAAATTAACTAGTTATTAGTATGTCATTATTATTTATTGTTAAAGTACTGTAGACAGTAAGCTGATGTCATTACTGGTAGTGAGAAAAGTAATGACATGTCATCACTGTTTCTACACTGGGTACTATTACCAAACATTGCAAATTTCACAAAAATCCGTTCATACTTTAACAAGTTATGGTGAGGTATCCTATTGGAATCTTGTATGTCCTTCGACCAAAATAAAAGATTTTTTTTTAACAGAGTAAACCCTTACCTTGAGTTTACTATCAACGGTTTTTAGTCAGCCTAGAATGCAAAACGACGTAACCCAAAACCGGTTTCATTGATAAGTATGATTCATTTGGCTAAACTACATACATACACTCAACAAAATAAGTAGAAGTAGATGTCGCTGCATGTCAAGATGTAGTAGGGACTCGGAAAATAATACTATATATAATATAATAAATGATAAATGATACTTGAAAAACATATATGAGCTACATTAAAGACAAAATAAAATATTTAAATTTAATAAGGATTAAATGTGTATTCGTAGACTAATTGTTTATAGTTTGCCTTTTTCACCTTTAAAAGGCGAAAACAAACTAAAAATAAAATGTGGCTTATCAGGTTAAATTAACTAAAGTATAATTTTTGTACAAATTTTTTAAGTTTTTTTTCAGTATACTAATATTCAGCAAAAATTTTGTTCACTTTTAGCAAGGATTCGCTGAATCTACTAATTTTGTTGCTAAAAATCAGCGAACATTGTGCTGGCATTAGCAATTTTTTTGCAAGCACCCTCCTGACCAAAATTTTGCCAACTAACCAAACATTTTTTTGACTTTACTAATTTTTTTGTTAAGTGTATACTAGACTGGTCGCATCTTGTATGGGTTTTTTTTTTTTTTGAAATTTGATTGGTTGCGCTGCTTAAAATATGAGGTTTGGTGTAAGAAATCATGTCCTAATTTTTCAGCTCAATCCGACAGTGCCTAGTCGTGCCTAGTGGGGCCCAAAGTTTAGAAAACGGTATACAAGGCGAAAAAGTCACTTTTTTTTAGTTTTTGTAAAATTTTTTAAATTTCGTAAAAGTTTTTACTCAAGAAGGTAAATTAATCAAAATGAAGATATAATTATGTTTTTAAAAAGGTATAAAAACACAAAATCGGTTAAAAACTAGCCCAGTAATAAATAATGCAACAGACCACTAAGGTGGCAATTATTACTTGACCGAGAAATTCGAGCACACATTTAAAAAAATTTTTAAATTGATTACTGAAATATATTTTTTTTTATTTAAAAGACTCAAATTTGTGGGATGTAGGAGAAGTTTTTTTTTTTTTTGATGGCGTTAACCTGTCCTAATGTGATGTCAAAAACGGACAAAATTTTTGGGGTGTTTTTCAAATCTCCAATTTCAAATTTTGAAAAATTTCTTCAACAAAATCGCAAAAATTGAGATTTGGACTCCAGTGACTTGTTTAAAACATGTTAGAGATCAAAAATAAAAAATTTTAAAAATATCCCCTGGCCCACTTGGGTAGGGCAACGATTTAATTTTTGCAAATTTCGAGGAAATTGTGTTTTTTAGTAATTTTTGCGTTATTTGTTGTCATAAAATATTTAAAATCGAAAATAAGCTACTTCTGTACCGTTTGTTGTTTTTGTTTATCATCATGACTTAAGGTTAAGATAGTTGGCAACCCTTTGAGATCGGACGTGTTTTTTTCGGCGATTCGCTATCTTAATATAAATAATTAATAAATATAGTGTATCATCACTTTAAATTAAAAGACAATTAAATTAAAATAAACAAATCAGAAAGGACTGATAATCGCGAGTGTTAATACATCGTTTAAACATTTGTTTTTTATAGAACTAATAAAAAAAAAAATTAGTTGGAAAAATAATTTATGAACAAAAAAAAAAAAACACAAACAACAAGTTGTTGTTGTTTGTGTTATTTTTATTTTTTATTTTTATATTCTTTATGCATCTGACTGGAAGAACAGCTGTTGGGGATATTTAACTAACAGTGCTGCCAACTTGATCATGGATAAACAAACAGAGCCAATGAGTGATGTCAGAGATCCAAGCCAATCGGTTCAAAATCAACGGCTAGCCGCCGGTGAAAGTGATAATGCATCTAAAACAACACTAGATGATACGGAAACCAAAAACAGCGAAAACGTTGAAAACTGGAGTGAAGTTCTAAAGAAAAAAAGAGGTCGTGAAAGTCCTCACTCTTCTCCGATTAAACAATACAAACAGACCAAACTAGAAAACTGGCTTGGAAATCCAATGCGAACTGATCAAAATAGATTCGCAGGTCTTGAGGTGGATGCTCCCGCTACCCCCAAGGAAATTATCCACAAGCCACCCCCCATATTCGTTGATAATGTGTACAATATTCAGCCTTTGCTTACACTTTTAAATGAAAACGTTCCCGAAAAATACGAGATTAAAGTCCTTAATCACGACAGGGTTAAAATCCAGCCAAAATTGCCAGAGGCATACTCCAAAATTGTAAAAATGCTTGAAGAGCGAAACACAGAATTTTTCACGTACAGGCTGAAAAATGAGCGCAATTTTAGAGTCTTTCTAAGAAACATGCACTACTCGGTTAACCCAGAAGACATAAAAGAAGAACTAAAATCCTTCGGCCATAATGCGGTTAATATCTGGAATATGAAGCACAGAAAAAATAAAAACCCACTTCCTCTTTTTGTCATAGAATTGGAGCCCAAAGCAAATAACAGGGAAATCTATGACATCAAAGGACTCTTTCACTCTAGAGTAACCTTTGAACCACCCCGAGCTAAAAAGGAAATCCCCCAATGTTCAAACTGCCAACGTTATGGACATACCAAATCATGTTGCCATAGAAAACCAACATGCATTAAATGTGCTGGAGAACATACATCGGCTTTATGTTCACGTAAAACCAGATCAAATGATGTAAAATGTGCATTATGTAAGGGAAATCATCCTGCAAACTATAAAGGTTGCCAAGTCTATAAGACAATAAAAGGTACGTCTCATAATTACCCGATTGCTTCTGGAGCTTCCTCAACTGCGCCAGTAAGACAACAAAAACAGTCCTCTCGGACCTCTTCGTCAGAACCAGCTGTACCAAATACACAGTCCTCTAATCAGGGACAGTCTTATGCAAGTGTTTTAGGAGGTAGGCAAAAACCAAGCACCCAGAAAACACAGCCAGCTACCCGTAATAATGCTATGCCAGAAACATTTATCCCACAAGAAACTAGCTTTGCTAGTGAATTAAGGGAAATGATGAGTATCATGCGTGAAATGATGCAACAAATGTCCGCAATGACTACAATGTTGGTCAATTTAACCTCCCAATTTTCGTCAAAATGTGTGATTCCATAAATATTTTCTTATGGAATGCAAATGGCCTGTCAAAACATAATCTAGAACTCAGATTATTTCTTCAAACCCAAAAAGTCGATATACTACTCATATCTGAAACTCATTTTACCACCAAAAGTTATTTTACCATGCCAAATTATAATTTTTATCATACAATGCACCCGGATGGCACTGCCCATGGCGGTTCTGGTATATTGATAAGGAAAAATATCAGACACTTTGTTATAAACCCCTATTACAAAGAGGAGATTCAAGCCACAAGTATTGTTGTTCAGGATTGGAGTAATCCAATAACGATATCTGCAATATATAGTCCTCCAAAACACAAAATTAATCACGAAAAATATTCCTCATTCTTTGAAACCCTTGGCCATACATTTATTGCTGGTGGCGACTTCAATGCCAAACATACTTCGTGGGGATCCAGATTATCAAATACTAAGGGTCGCCAATTACGATATACACTAGATGCTATGAACTTAAAAGCATACTCTAGTGGTCAGCCAACATACTGGCCCACTGATCCCGATAAAATACCCGATTTAATTGACTTTTGTGTGGTAAGGGGCATTAAAAAAGAAAGCATTAAATGTGAATCATGTTGGGACCTATCATCAGATCACTCTCCAGTCAGGGTAACGCTGAGCAGGAAGATTGTAGAAAACCTGCCACCATGTGTCCTTCATAATAATCGTACGGATTGGGCTCAATTTAAACATCAAATTTCAACAACACTTGATTTAAAAATTCCACTCAAAACAGAGGAGGATATTACAGAAGCAGTGGAACTACTAAACAGAAGTATCCAACAAGCTGCTTGGAACTCCACCCCGGTTCTAAAAAACGAAGTCTCCAATAAATTTGTCCCTTTAACTATACGAGCAAAATTAGCAGAAAAACGTAGATTGAGAAAATTGTGGCAGCAAACAAGACACCCCTCAGATAAAGCTGCTCTAAATAAAGCTACAAAAGAACTCAAATCACTTTTAAATTTCGATAGAAATAAAAAAATGAATACGTATCTATTAAACTTAGATACCACGAAGGCCACTGATTACTCGTTATGGAAAGCAACAAAATATTTTAATAAATCAACACTCCACAACCCTCCAATTCGTAAACCTGACAGAACTTGGTCAAAGGGTGACTCCGATATAGCCGAAACATTTGCACTTCATTTAAAGAATATATTCGTTCCAAACATATATGAAGGTCAACCCGAATTTCTTAATAGCATTGGTCAGACTCTTAATGAACCATACCAGCTTGACTTGCCCATTAAAAAGTTTTCTATTAATGAGGTAAAAAACGTTATTGCAAAACAAAAGGATAAAAAAGCGCCTGGTTACGATTTAATAACGGCAAAGGTACTGAAAGAGCTGCCTGAAGAGGGATTGCAGTTCATCACGTTTATTTATAATGCAATTTTGATTAAATCATTCGTTCCACCACAATGGAAAATATCTCAAATTAAAATGATTCCTAAGCCTGGAAAGCCCCCAGATGATCCGAAATCATATAGGCCCATTAGCCTGTTACCCATTCCATCAAAAATTTTGGAAATATTGTTCCTAAATAGGTTTAACCCCGTTGTTGAATCTAAAAATCTTATCCCGGACCACCAATTCGGCTTTCGTAAAAAACATGGTACTATTGAGCAGGTCCATAGACTAGTAGAAAGAATACACACATCTTTTGAGAAAAAGGAATATTGTACCGCTGTCTTCCTAGATATCTCTCAAGCTTTTGACCGAGTATGGCACGAAGGATTGCTTTACAAACTAAGAAAAACAATACCTCTAAATTTTTTCTTATTCCTAAAATCATACCTTGAAAAGCGCCAATATTTCGTAAAACAAGGTGATGAAATATCATCTCTACATGAGTTAAATGCTGGTGTACCACAAGGCAGCATCTTGGGTCCGTTGCTATATCTCCTGTATACTTCAGATTTACCGACAACTGAAGAAACCTTGATCGGCACATTTGCAGATGATACAGCCGTAATTGCTACTGACTCTAATCCCATTCGAGCCACACACAAACTTCAAACGGCACTCGATAATATTACCAACTGGCTTCAAAAATGGCGTATAAAATCAAACGAGAGTAAATCCGCCCATGTTACGTTTACTTTGCGAAAAAGCTCCTGTCAACCCGTAAAAATAAACAATATTCAAATTCCTCAAAGCAAAGAAGCAAAGTATCTAGGAATATACTTAGACGACAAACTGACTTGGAGAAAACATATATTTACAAAGAGATTAGCCCTTGGAATTAAGCTAAGGTCTTTGAATTGGATGCTAAATAGTAAATCCAAATTATCCCTCGAAAACAAACTCACTATATACAAGTGCATTTTAAAGCCTATATGGACCTACGGAATACAGCTTTGGGGTACTGCTGCAAACTCAAACCTAGAAATATTGCAGAGATTTCAGTCCAAAGTATTGAGACAAATCGTAGGAGCACCACAATACATATCAATATCTCAATTACACCGCGAACTAAGAATTCCTTTGGTAAAGGATGAAATTCACAACAATGCAAATCGATATATTTCCCGTATACAACAACATCCGAATCAGCTTGCGTCAAACCTGATGGGAGAAGCATCAACATTTTCAAGGCTGAAGAGGAGAGCCCCACTGGACCTAGTGAACTAGGTGTTATAACTGAAGGATGTCACAATGGCGACATACCATCACACATTTTGTTTTAGTTTTAAGTAGTATTTAATATAAATGATCTCATGTATTGCTGAATGTCACACAATTTTGTATTAAGACAGATTGCAATAAATAAAACTCAAGTTAAAAAAAAAAAAAAATGACTTAAGGTTGAGAATAAAAAATTTTGGACATCATTAACCCATGTGGACCAGAGGCCCCAAGAGACCCCACACATATATATTTCAATTTACAAAAAACGTTGAAGATTTTTTAGTACTTTCGAATTTTAATAAACATGATGTAAAATATAATAACACAATATTTGAAGATTCTGTGCCAAAAATTAGTTAGGCTCACGTAATATTTTTTACAGTTTTTTTGTTTTTGCGTACTTTTCTGGTTGCCCTGTAAAATATTGAATTATGATACATTTCTTCACAAAATTGTTCGGTTCTATGACTAAAACTATCAGTCTTATTAACTAACTATATTGTTAAATTATTAGTGGACGTTTTTTTGACGCTCCTGTAAAAAATATGTTAGTTGCATCCTTTTGCATTTTATGTTACTATATATATTTTCTTAATATTTTTGAAAACTGTGTTTCTTTTACAATATTTATTTTTTGAAATTTTACGAGATTTTAACTGTAACACTTTCTTGGAGACTGTCTGTTCGATTAAAGGGTTAAGGGTATCATGATAGCATCCTGTGTGTCCTTCGACCAAAGTAAGGGCTTTTTATAAAATTAAAAGCTTACCTAGGTTCATTATCAAGAGTGTTTAGTCAACTTAAATTAGTTTTTTTTTTTTTTAGATTTTTGAAAAAATTTGGAAAACAGATTTGGAATCAGGAGTTAACAATCGTTTACCCCAGGCACGTAGCTAGGGGGGGGGGGGGCTTGGGGGCTAGAGCCCCCCCCCCCCGAAATGATTTGACAAATTTAAAAACTTACTACAATTCGTTAGAAAGTAATAATGTTATTAATAAATTTAATATGAAAATATTTATTTTTGACTTGGATCATTTATATGATTTATATGATTCGAATCTTAAAATTTCGTTAGAAAACATCGCCTGCAAATGGGCGGCTATCATTGTTAGAGTTGATTTTCGACAAAAAGCAATAAATAAAATCATTTCATAAGAGATTTCGAAGTCTTTGACTTAAAATATAATCAAATAATTGTTTGAGACAATGCAAACTAAAAATTAAATATGTCTACACAGAAAAACTAA
The DNA here is from genome assembly GCA_021234595.1 of Delia radicum. NCBI lineage: Eukaryota > Metazoa > Arthropoda > Insecta > Diptera > Anthomyiidae > Delia > Delia radicum. The sequence continues at coordinate 223,127,909 of CM037851.1, forward strand.
AATTGAGTTTTAATTAAAATATTTGTTGATTCAGCAAAAGTTTAACTGAATTCGGTCGTGTTGATGCAGTTGTAGTAACAACTAAAAGAATTTGTATCTATTTAATTAATATTACTTTCAATTATATATAGTTTTATTCACATCTATTAAAAATTTAATTGAATATTGTTTACTATTGGGAAAAATTACAAAAATTTAAAAAAATAACCAAAATTGTAAAAAAATCGCCAAAATTTAAAAAAATCGAGACCATTTGAAAAAATCGCAAAATTTGAAAAAAAATTGCAAAAATTTAAAAAAACAATCCTCAAAATTGCAGAAATTTAAAAACACCCAAAATAAACACCAAAATTCGAAAACAAAATTTAAAAAAAATCACCAAAATTAAAGAAACGCGAATTTTCAACTTTAAACGATTTTTTTTTAATTTTGGCAACTTTTTAAAATTTTTGCATTTGTTTCAATGTTGTTATTATACGTTATATACACTGAAAAAAATTGTATACCAAATTCATTTTCAATTAAACAGTTAATTGAAAGTAAGTTTGAAATCGAACAAAAGTTTAATTGAAATTTTTTTGACAATGATTTTTTCTGTGTATTTTGACATAATCTTTTAAAATGGAGATACCACTAAGACTCAAAATTAAGTTTACTTGTGCCGTAAAAGTCGTTACTTTACTTACAGTGCAATCTTTTTATTTAAATTTGGTTTGCTACGCACGCATCTGGTAACATAGTTTTCAGTATTTTTTTACGATATACATTACGATATCTCAAAATCCATTAAAGCGACTCGTATTCCACACACAGAGACCATATTTTTTTAATTTTTTGAAACAAATTTAAGCCTCAAACTTTGATTTTTTTTAGAAATTTTAAAGGGTTTTTATTTAAAAAATTGATTAAAGACAAATTGAAAAGCGTTTGAAATTGTCCAAAATATAAATCAAAGTGAATTCGAAATATATAATTTAGTTTAAATATTATTTCTTTCAGACAACAATCACGCTTGCTTGTAAAATTTACGATTTTTTTAACACATGACATGAAGTCGGATATATGAAAAAAGGGAAAAAATTGTGAATAATTTGTTAAAATAATTCAAATAAGTGGCAGCCGGGGTCCACGACATAGTGTCAAAATGGTTTTCAAAATGTGTGTTTTCTCGAGCATTTTAACGCTGTTTTTAAATAAGTCTAAATTTCCTAAACTTTAAACATATTTTCATACAAAGATGTGTTAAATTTCACCACCAATTTTAAAAATAAATACGTTTTTCATATATTTTTGATGCTTTATCACCTATCCGAATTTCATTAATTTCAAAGGGAACCCATCGGAAAAGCTTCCTGCATTTAACTGGACATAATTATATCAATTCGTATATAAAATTAATTTCGTTGAAAAAATTTAATATGATGTCATATATAGTTGCGTATAATTGTATATTGCATTTAAAATACGCTAAAACTAATCCAATTAATAATTACGTTATATTTACATATATACCTAGACATTGCAAAATAATATATATTTTGATGTTATATCATATTTCAAAAAACACAATTTTATTTTAGATAAAATTGTATATTAGCCAACTGCGGAGCTCGTCGACAATTCATTGGCCCGGAACCCTTCTGCGGCGTACCCAATGGGTATGTCAGAGAGAGGCTCAGAAGATGGAGGGAGTCGGAGTTTGGGGCCTATTGGGCCAGATCGCCTGGGCAGCGACAGGCGAGGCTGTTTATATCTCCCTCTGGGGAGAGATCGCCGAAACTCTTGTCTATGACAAGGGGCGAACTAAGGACCGTAACGGGTTACCTCACAGGACACTGTGGCCTTAGGTATCAATTGTACAAGATGGGACGATCCCTCTACGGATACGTGCAGGTTTTGTGAATTGGAACCCGAGACCTCTGAGCATGTTCTCTGCAAATGTCCGAGGCTCTCCGACAGGAGGGTGCGTTATTTTGGTGATCGAATAGTGACGCCATCGGACGTTTGGAACTGTTCACCTGGTAGGATAATTGGCTTCGTAGGGAGCCTGAACCTATAGGGTGTATTCGCTGGCAGCACAAAATACCAATTTCTGGTCGCGGTGCATAGTGCCACTATAATCTAATCTTAATATTACCCCATGCAGAGTCACACTAGAAAATTTGTCAATTATATTTTGGATGTAAATATGTATTACATCAATACAATAGTACAATTAATTGCATCATTTTGTGTATAATTTTATACACAAAATTTACCCCAATTTATGTCTTTTGAATTGATTTCTTTCTGGTTCTTAACCCTAAAAAAAGAATTTGTTTCATTTGTAACATTATGAGTTCTTAATTTAGTCTAAGATTTTTTTCAATCTAAAACTCTAAGTTTAGTTTCAACGTTTTTTTCGTGTTTGTTATTCAATGGTGTAAGTTAATAAATTCCACAAAATCTTCATTTTCATTTTCATTATATTATTTTTATTTTTGAATATAATAAAATTTCCAAATGCTATGGAATTTGTTACAAATTATAAAGTTGTAAACCTTTTGCAAGTGGCTAAAGTCTAAAAGGATTAATAGACATTTCGGATTTTCATGACGTTTTAAAATCAAAAACCGGATTCAAGTATAGCTTATTTTGTATATATCAGTATCAGTTCAGATATAAATTTAAATCGTTATATAAAATCGTATTAAATCGTATCGCGTCATTATTCGGATGTTATTTAATTATTATGCCCATTTCTTGGATAAAACTGTATTAAGACTCATATTAAATTTCGTATGATCATATAAAGCATCATATTAATTTTAATCGGGTTATTAGAAGTTGAAACTTTTTTACTTTTTTTTACATTTATCAAGTTTTAGCTACCCTAGACGTATATTAGCACATAAAAATATAAAGTAACGCAATTTTATTTTTCGCGGTTTTCAAAAAGTTTTCCGCATAATACTTTTTTTATTTAATTAAACTAACTTTAATATTTACCTAAAAATTTAACGTAATTAGACAATAACGATGCATATCCAACTTAAAGTACACAAACGTTTTGAAATTTGACGTGTTTCGCGGATTGTGATCAAACAGATTAAAGCGTTGTTTCGCGATATAGACATCAAAATTCGCAAAATAATGAACACAATAAGTAAAAAATGAAAAATGCATTTTAAGGAAATGCACTTTATACATGATTGCCCATTACGTGTAGGTAAAAATTTAGCAAAAAAAAAATTTAGCAAACAAAAAAAAAAAAAAAAAAGCTGTTACTCTAGTGTGCAAAAAAAAAAATATATAAATCAAAATAAAAAAATCAAAAAGCCCCCCCCCCCCCCCCCCGAAACAAATTCCTAGCTACGTGCCTGGTTTACCCCTATTTATTTTTATTATGGGGATCAGTATTTATTATATAAAAATATAAAATATTTTGAACATTTCTTTATTCAGCTTTAACTTTTTTTAAGTTATATGTATCGCGTTAAGTAAGCGATAAATCAAATTTTTTCTATATTTCCCATAGTCAGTTATTAATGCCAATAATGCAGTTGCAATTAGAACATAAGAGGGTTAATTTTTATCGCAAACTTTTGCATTGATGATAACAAAAAAATTTATAATAATTTCTTTAATTAAGAAAAACATTCCTTTTTTTATTTGACGGCATGAAAAGAAACAAAAAAACACGCACAAAATAAAATCTATTAATAGTCCAACTATAAAAGGTTCTATTTCAGTGTTAAACAAGTACAGTTTTGTCTCAGAAGTATAATTGAACAAAAAAACAATGAAATACTGTACGTTGTTAAAATATTTTTTTTTTTAAATAATTGTTTAAATTATCAATTTAATTTTCTTTCATATATTTTCAGTAATTTGCATAGCTTTATTGGCCTCCATGGCTATTGTCTCGGTTATGGCTATTGCTGGTCAATCAGCTTGTCGTGATCCATCCGAAGTTGGACAAACTTATCCTCATCATTGGGATCCATCTAAATATTGGTATTGTGAAGCATTAAATGAAAATGCTGTGGAAAAGGATTGTCCTCATGGTCAAGCTTATATGCATTTATTAACAGCCTGCATTCCCTGGCCAAATTGGGTATGGAAAAAACCTGAAAATCCACCAACTGTAGCCTAATCGTATTTACAATCAGTATAAATGTGTAACTTAAATAAATTCAAAACTCAACATTAAAGACGCTTTGAAAATTAAACGTTTTTGCAGTTACTTAAATCACAAAGTTGATTTTTTAAAATATTTTTTTTTGTTTTTCGTTTTTACACTAATAGAAAAAAAATTAGTAAAATTTTTTGCTTAAAAAAAGTTAAAAATGACTGCAGCAAAAACTGCTAAAAAAAAATCAAATTTTTTCTGCTAAATATTAGTAAGATAAGAATAGTAAAAATAAATCTGTTAAATCTGCAGATATTTAGTTACATTTTAAGAAAGTAACAAATTAATCTGCTGAAATCAGTAAAATATTTGCTAAATATTAATAGACAAAACAAATCACAAAAAAAATTAATATGTTAAGGCTATTTTTCAGGTATTTTTTTAAAGCGAATAAAAATCTGCCCTTCTAAAATCAACAGTCGACAATTTCTTAGCAAAATTTTCTGTTAATGTAAACAATATATATTGTTGTTATTTGCATTCTACTAAACTTAAGGTAAATCGAGTAAACATTTTGTTGATATTACAGTATTGGATTGCGGTTTTTAGACTACAAATATTTAGTAAAAGTTTTAACTACACTCAAAAAAAAGTTAGTAAAGTCAGCAAAAAATTTTGCTGAGTTAGCAAAAAAAAAATTGCTAATGTCAGCAAAATCTTTTGCTGAAAATCAGCGAGCTGACTTTTAGCTACAAAATAAGTAGATTCAGCAAAAGTTTTGCAAACACTTAGTGGTATTAAAATACCCTTGCTTAAAATTAATAAAATTTTTGCTGAATATTAGTAGACTGTATTTTAGTTAATTTATTTGCTGAAAATCATAAACCATATTTTTGTGATTCTTTCAAAAATAATTTACAATGCGTTACAAAATATAAAAATGTTCATACTCCCACATTGACGATTTGAATTAATTTAATATCTGAAAATATATAGAAAAAGTTATATATAAATGATGCTATCTTTTAAATAAACGCAAATGCCGCAGACAATTATAGAAACGAAAAGAAAAAAAAAAACAAAATATGACATATCCAACCCTTTTTTTTGCAATCAGAAAAAGGAACCATACAAGTCTACCAAGATGTGTGTCTTTTTCTTTCGCTTTAGTCTGTCTACCTGTCTGTATATTTGTTTGCAATTTTACCACACTAGATTATTAATCTCAATAAACATTTAGTTCAAAAATACACATTTAATCTTTACTAAATTTAAATATTTTATTTTGTCTTTTATTCAATTAATAGACAAATACTTTTACAAGCCGGTGACAACACAAAATGTAAGTTGTTTTAATACGCAATTTTGTTTTATGTATGAAAAACAAATACAAAAATCTTCCATGGTTGATTTTTTTTATATGTCTTATCATCGTCTCATTTTAATCCTCCTTGAAATGCCGCGACATCTAATTCATTATGCTTATATCTTTCAATCTGGTTGTCGTCCACACTATTAATATGCTTATCAGCACATTTTTTTCTAGCAAAATAAATTTGTGAAACATTAGTAAAATATTAGTTAAACATTAGTTCAAAACAGTTAAGTGCTAATTAAGTATAACTAAAATTTTAGCTTAAAACCTAATTTTAGCAAAACACTTGCTGAAAAATAGTATACCTGATTTACAAGACGTTTTACTAACTTTTCTACAAACTTTTTTTTTTAATGTAATTTGAATCGAATATAACTAAAATTTTGGTTAACGTTGACTATACTTAGGAGCTATGACATGTCACGTTGAAACGCATTCACCAACCGAATTGATGCCATTTCGAAAGTCGAAAAGTGAAACAAAATGATTTGAAACCTACAGGAATATTTTAATTTATTTTATTTTTTTGTTCATAGTTGTCGTCTTTAGGTCCAAACCAATACAAAATTGACTCACTAGACCTGGGAGATACATTCACTAAAAAAGTAATTTACATATCGCGGCATCGTGAAAAGTTGTATTGTGGTTTGCAAGTGAAACCAAAACCTGAAACCTGATTTTTAAACTATTGCTTTTGCGCGGTTTAATGGAGTAAAGTTTTGAGAACAGTATTGAGAAAATGCTGTAATTTTAAACAGTTTGGTGTAATTTTATACTAAGTATATGTTAGCGCACAAATAACGTGATAAGAATATCACAAACTTATAAGGAATTTACGTATTTTTTACATTCACAATTATATATAAAATTGGTTACTTTGGAGTTACTTTGTGAACAAGACCTCCTAGTCAAAAGGGGATTTTAAAAATTTTAACCGCAACCATTTTATGAACTTTTTAAAAATTTTGCTAAATTTTTTTTTTTTTCAAATTTTTTTTTATAAAAAACAAGGTTTTTATAAGAACATGGCTGTATTCCTTAATCGTGAATACAATTAAAAAATATTTAGTTAATCGCGATAATCGATTAATCGCAGTATTTTAAATTCAACGCATTTCTTCTGCATTATTTAAAAAAAAAACTAAATCAGCATTCATTCATTTTGGATTAATATTAGATTTTGCCTGTGAAAATTATGATTAATTTACTCATTAAGCACACGCCGCATTAGCTAGAAATTTATCAAACAAATTCTAGATGTGCTTCATTAAGTATTTTTTTTTTAACTTAAAGCGACCTCTAAAAGAAATATTACTCGTAGCAACCAAAGTTTAAATTTCCATAGAATTTAAATCCTAAATATGGTGGTTTTTAGAAGAGAAATAAAGTTTGGTATTTTGATATATAAAGTTTCGTATGTTCAACTATACACTGTTAAAAATTAACTTCTTGTAACAAACAACACTATTTGTATGCAATAAAGTTAATTTTTAAAACATTTTTATAAAAAAACTAAGGGGTCCATGATTTTTCAAAAGTCAAGAGTTTTTCAAAAAATATAACTTTTCGGTTAAGAATAGCTAAAAAAATAAATCAATTTGAACAGTTTTGCAAAATTTTAACTTGTGCAAAATATATTACCAATTATATTTTTTAAGTTGCTCTTAGAATACTATGTAGTTAAAGAACACTGCAAATGTAGTTAAAAACAAATGAAATTGCACTGAAAGAAAGGACGACTTACATTTCCATAAATTCAACTAACATTGTCATTTGTTTTTTAATGTTCGAAAAAACGACTAACAATTGTAGTAAAAAATAACCACATATTAGTAGAAAATAAACAAATTTATTTTTTTTTTATTTTTTTTTAAATAACAAAAAAGTACTTTAAAAAATGAATGTAAAATCATAAAACAGTCGTTTGATGTGGTTTGTTTTTTAAATGGACTACAAGGTTAGTAACAAATTTAATGTGTTCTACAAATGGCTGACATTTACATTAAAAATAAGGAAACTGTATTACAACCCAAACAACTACAAATTTTTAAAGCAGAAGTTTCCTGAGTGTGCTTTCGAAATTTGTATTTTTCAGGCGATTTATTTAATCGATCTGTCTGACATTTCGCATAGATGATTAAAACTAAAGCCATTTGTAAGATAAATGCTTAATTTGGATTTATAAAAATCTAGGGACTTATTTCAAAATTTTGAACATTTTTCGAACTTCTTAATCAAGATTTCGGTTTTTTTTTTTATAAACCTTTTTTTATTTTTTGCTCTACCATTATCAAATATATATTTTGTTAGATCGGTAACAGTAACAAGTTATAGCGATTTCTCTGCGACCGCAATTTTTTGAACCCTTTGATGACCGAACTTAAACCGCTGAAGATATTTTGACAAAACTTCGTAGAGACTTGGGCCTATGACTAAAAATTATATTGTGCTACTTTTGGCGCTTTACTGCCTAAATCTAAATAATTAATGTGCTGCCTCCCTTTAATGGGTGAATATTTTGTCTAAGTTTTAATTTTGTAAAGTTTTATTAGTTTTTTGTTTTTATATACATCGAGATTATTTTTATGTTATTTTTAATTTATAACGAGCTTTCAACCTCTGTATATTTACAAAAATATAGCAAATCAAACATATTAGCTAGGTTGATACTAGTATTTGGATCTAGCTAAAGATCTCACCAGAAGCCGAAGTTTTAGAGAAGCTAGAGCCTCCATAATAGGTAGAGCTTTAAAAAAATCCTATTAATCATCAATTTTGTATTTTACTTGATGTTATGCCTAATCAAAAACGAATAACCATTTTTTTTTTATAAACTTAAAACTGAATTTTACTAAAAACTAACAACAAAATGTAAAAAAAAAAATCATAAAATAACATAAAACTACATTTTTGACTTTGAGTTGACCTTGTATTACTCTGAGGACAATAAGGCCACAATAAATTGGTTTCGCTTAAAAGCCACATCAGTCTATTGTCGATCACAACAAGTTTTATTAAAATCGTCCAGCAGGTTTTCTTAGAATGGCAACAAGTCAAAATGGGACATATTTCAGCCATTCGTCGTGAAACTGCTAATGTTCTCTTGTCTTTAAACTAACGAATTAATAATGCACAAATGAGTTAAATTGTTAGGTTATGTGCTATTTCCATTATTATTTTGGACTATATATTAGGCCGGGTCGATAAAAAAAGTTGTGCCGGTCACCCCCTAGAATTAAAGATAATTTGAAGAAGATTTGAAAAAAAAATTTTTTTTTTTTGCCACGCCCCTTGACCCCGCGCATTTGGTTTTTTATTTCCTGTGGCTCCATTTATAGTCCGATCGTAACGTGTGATATATCATTGTTTTTGGAATGACAACGGCTACATTTTCTGCTTTGATCACTTTTGACTCCGACGTCAAATTCTAGAAGTGACTTCTGGAAACTCGATTTCTACCACCCTAATTCACAAGTTTTTCTAAACGATAAAAAAGTTTTTTAAATTCCATGAAACTTTGTCTTTTACAGTATATATATTTATTCAGTAACAAAAAGTTACGAAGGTTTAAAAAAAATTTGAGTTTTATTCCAACAATCGTTAACAATAAGCTTTGGTCTTTTTGTGGCGCTAGTGTGCATTTGTTTTTGCACTATGATAATGTTCTCTTTTTCGTAATCTCACTTGTTTCTCTATTTTCTATCATCTTTCTCCTCCACATAGTACTCTTTTTAACCGTAATCACAAACCGATTCAGCTGGCAACACTTTTGTTTAACATATTATTAGGGCTCGGAACTTCATGTAAATACATGTCTGTTGTCGTTAGCTAGAGAACAATGTTAACCAAATATCTTTGCGAATCAACAAATCTGCAACAAAATGGCATCGATTTGTTAGTGCATATTTTACATATTTTGCTATAAATGCATATTTTTGCATATTTTGCTATAAATGCATATTCTTATGCATATTTCGTATTTTTTGTTACATATTTTTACATGTTTTTGCATATTTTTACATATTTTTGCATATTTTTGCAAATTTTTTTTTGATGTTTTACTAAAAATTTACGCATCCATAATTAAAATATATAATTTATTTATTAGAATTTCCATGTCATTCGCAAAATACCGAACGCTTTGTGCGAGTTTTTAGTGAATCCGCAAACAAGGTAACGGACGAAAAGCGCATGGGGTATATATTTGCTAAAATAAGAAGTCGAGAGCGGTATAAACAGCTGGAGTCTCGCCAAAACTTAAATTAATTTATTTAAGGAGAATACCACATTAAAAAAAACCATTGTTTATACTTTTAAGAATAGAGTTTCTCTCAACAATATTTGATAGAAAAATGAGTAAAAAGAGAGCACTTTAAAAATGGCCACAAAAACAATAACCACAAAAAGACCAAAGCTTATTGTTAACGATTGTTGGAATAAAAACTCAAATTGATTTTTTTTAAACCTTCGTAACTTTTTTGTTACTGAATAAATATATATACTGTAAAAGACAAAATTTCATGGAATTTAAAAAACTTTTTTATCGTTTAGAAAAACTCGTGAATTAGGGTGGTAGAAATCGAGTTTCCATAAGTCACTTCTAGAATTTGACGTCGGAGTCAAAAGTGATCAAAGTAGAAAATGTAGCCGTTGTCATTCTAAAAACAATGACATATCACACGTTGCGATCGGACTATAAATGGAGCCACAGGAAATAAAAAACCAAATGCGCGGGGTCAAGGGGCGTGGCAAAAAAAAATTTTTTTTTTTTCAAATCTTCTTCAAATTATCTTTAATTCTAGGGGGTGACCGGCACAACTTTTTTTTTTTGTATGGTGTGCGACCCACTCTACTATATATTAGCTTATTGGAGTCGCTTTAAAGCGTCCCATCCGTATTCATACTAAGCTTGAGCACCCATGAAAATTAAAAAAACAAAAAAGTTTTGGGACACACTAGTGTCCATAAACGTCAAAATCTTTTATATAGTTAAAGAATTGATTTCGAATTTTTCTTTTTATATATTTCACAACCACAAGACTACAAACAATTTTTTTTTTATGTTTATGTTCTACAAATTGTTATACTACAAGATGCTTATTTAGTATAAGGTTCAACCCATTTCCATTCTTCCCAAACCACACATTTTTGTAGTTTTTCCATGAATGCCTCATTGGGTGGACATTGAATGTAAATAGCTTTGGCCTGACCCTTTGGGCAAATCCAATAGTGAGTGGGATCAGAAATGTCACGGAACATGCGTGAATGATCGGTGACAATAGCACAATTTGGTTCAGCATAAATATCTTGAGGCTCATAATGACGGCCATGAACGGCAGCGGCAAAGGCCACTACAGCCAAAAGAACAAGAAGACAAACTGAAAATACAATTTAAAATAGAATGTCAGCTATAATGAGGAAATACAGATACAAAATACTGTCACTGTGTTACCTTTTTGCATTTTTCAATTGTTAACTTCTTGTAGTTAGAGTGTTTTTAACATTTTATTGCAAAATGTTCATTTATTTATATGAATATAAATGTTTATAATCAGGGCAGTGAGTTTCATGCAAAAGCATGTTTGTAGTCAATAGCCCAAAATCAATTTTGAAAAAAATACTTTTGCGACTCAAAGAATTTTAAAGCCCTTTCCAAAATGACATCGATTTGTTTTTCAATATTTTTGCATATTTTGTTATAAATCCATATTTTGCATTTTTTGTTGCATATTTTGCAAATTTTCAATTTAATTGCATATTTTGTAACAATAACAATTTAGATTTAATTAAACATTAAGCAGAAAAGAGGAAGCATTTATATAACCCTTAAAATATCATCTACTTGTCATTTCTTAAACCAACGCTATCGCGTAATAAATAAATTTTTAAAAATCGACTTATTTTAAGTGCTTATTTTTTCTATTTTTAGGTGCATACATAATTTTTGGTTTTTAAAGCATATTTCAATCATACATGACACTAATTAATTGAATGGCCTAATTAATTGATGATTTAATTACAATTTCATTGATATCAATTGTAATGAAATTATTTTCATTAGCATTTTTTCAATTAATGGTAATGCTTTTCATTGATTTGATTTCATTGATTAAAGGTAATGATATTATATTTCATTACCATTAGTAATGAATTAATTAAAGAAAGCAAATTGCAATTGACTGAATGCAAATATGCTAGGTCTGGGAAAGATTCCGATTGATTAATTTTTTATGAAAAAACCACAGGGTGTCTCAATTATTTGTTTACCCAAAAACGTACGTGAAAATAAAAATTTAATTACTTCGATAATAGAATTTAACATTGGTCCACAATGGAACGATATGGAATGAAACAGGGAACGATTGGAATGAAACAGGGAACGATTGGACTCGGAACACTATACATATTTGTGTTGTCGGAAGCGTCGCTTTTTATTAAGGTTAGCAAAAATTTTGACCGTTTTGCGATATCTTGCTTAGTTTCCTAGATAAAAGCCATTTTACAAAATGGCGATATTTTAAAATGTCCAGTATCTCCAAAACTATGCGAGATATAGCAAAACGGACAAAATTTTTGCTCCGCAGGAGTATTAATATACTCTTATAATATAAATAGGCTAGGTCCGAGAGAGATCCCGAGTGATCATTTTTTTTAGAAAACAGCCACAGGGTGATTTCATTATTTTACTTATTTACGTGATAATACAAACATAAACATATGACGCATTCTTTTTGAACTCTCCACCCTCAGAAAAAATGTTGTCGGATCTAGTTGAAACTTACAGAAAGTATTGTCCTATTAAAGATAAGAAATTCATGGAACAACTTTTTTAATTTATCGAAAAAATGGGCGAAGTGGGCGGGGTCAAACTTTCAAAAATGGGCATATTTTTGAAAAAGGTACTAATATATTGGAAATTTTTCAGCTGAACTGGATAATTTTAAAAATTTTAAATAAATAGTTATCGATAGACATTTTTATGGGCTACCGACTGGTGAAATTTTTTTTTTTGAAAAATTTCAGAACTTAGTCTGAATTTATCCATTTGAAACCAAAAAATCGTTATATCTCAAAACACCCCCCGATTTTTATTTTTTTTTTTATTTTTAAATTAAAGAACATGTTATTATCAATAGATGTGCAAATTTTCAGAGAGGTATATTTTTTTGTTAAAGAGATATTAAATTTTGAACTTAAGTTGCCGAATTTCCCTTTTTTATTACAAATGTTTTAACACACCTTACACACAAACATACTGCTTGTTGTTGTTAATTCAGCTTTCACGCACTGGCAGTTGTATACGCTTGTTGTTGTTAGACATAAACATAACAGTATTTTATTCTAACTAGATGTAAATTGATCTCGTATTCTTATCTTTATAGACGTTTTTATTTACTGATTAAATAACACAGACTTTTCGCTTGAATTTTTTTCTTTTTGAGGATTTTTTTTTATAGCATTATTGTTAAAAATAATAATATTGTAAGATGAAACGTGTTAAACTCTCTTTTTATTGTGCTAATCCACTTAAAAAGACAAATCACAAGGTATCAAAAGATTTAGTACCGATTTCTAACTATTTAAAGGATAATTTTCCAGAATTAAAAAATGAATCTAAGATATGCCAGTCATGCAAACTTAATTTATATAATTCTATTTCAAAGAATAATGATTCTGATAAAGAAACAGATTCAGATTTTGAAAGTAAAATTAAAAAAAAAAAACACAAAGATGGAGAAATGTAACGATGAAGATCACAAGGCAGGCGTCGTTGTATTGAACCAAATAAAGGACAAATTCAAAAGTTCAGATAGCAAAGCTGAAAAAATGATGCTTCTAAGTTTAGTTCCAAAAGAATGGGGTCGTAAGAAAATAGTTAAAGAGTTTGGTTCGTCAGAATGGCAAGCTAGAAAAAACCATCGAAAACGTAAAAAAATTTGGTATACTAACAGCACCAACACCAAAAAAAGGCAATTCATTACCATCAAATGTCATTAGTCTTGTAAAAGATTTTTTTGGTCAAGATGACATTAGTAGAATCATGCCAGGAATGAATCAATTTCTTTCGTTAAAACAAGAAAATGGAAAACGTCAACATGTTCAGAAGAGATTGCTACTTTGCAATTTAAAAGAAGTGTATACTTTATTTAAAAATGAACATGTTGGTGTTGAAATATCATTTTCTAAATTTGCCCAACTTAGACCTGCTCATTGTGTTTTAGCGGGAAGCTCTGGAACACATACAGTGTGTGTTTGTGTGTATCACGAAAACATATATGTATGTTGTCGGATAGTAGAAAGTTAGTTCCTCGTTCCATTTCGCTTCCCGTATTCAGTGTTACAATTTACACTCCATTTTTTTTGAAAACAAATGCTTTTTTGCTCAATTGAAATTAGTTTTTCAGGCATTAGTGTGATTTCATTAGCATTAGTAGAACAAATGCTAATGCCACAAAAATTTCATTACAATTAAATGGTAATGAAATTTTTTTGGCATTAGCATTAGTTAACTAATGTGCTTTTAGTGCTTCAAAGTCGCTGCCCTGTTTATAGTATTTGCAAATTCTTATCTTTTTGTTGTATATTTAATTTCGAACATTTTTAAACAATTAAGAAAAACACAGTTAACAATTCATAATAAATTGATAAATTTCTTTCATTCGAATTTTAAATATACTTTTTGTTTGATTTTAATAATTTAATTGATTTTAAATGTTTATATACCAGGCGTGGCTCCATCAAGGGGCTGGTGGGGGGATGACGAGGTTGATATATCCGCCACCCCCAAACCGGTTAAAATAATAATAAATATAATACGGCACAAAATAACTTTAAAATAACACGTGTTTTCTCGAAATATTTTGTCCGAAAATTAGAAAATAATAAACGGGGTTAATTATGATCTTTTCAAAAATCGTTATAATTATGGTTTTATTAAAACAATTAGAAAATGGGGGTTTAGTCAACTTACGTTGCGTATGGGGGTTACAAGAGTAATGAACCAAAAAAGAGCGTGAAGCGCTAAACACTTAAAAACATAGAACAGCCCACTGAGCAGTAACTGAAGACGGCGTGTCTACATTAGCAATGTCAGTGGGCTGTTTACACTATGCGCGTAAACGACACGGTTTGCGCATTCAAATTTTTGTTGGTTAACTAAACCAGGACATTTTCTTAAATATTTTCAAATATCGTAATTTGATAAAAAAAATTGTGCTAAAAAACTTATCATATGTTTAAATAATTATTTTCGTTATTAAAATGTTTGCTTTAATCCGAAAATGGTAAAATTTTACATAAATGTTGCAAATCTGCTTCCGAAATAGCAAAGAAAAAGTTAAAAAAGTTTTTAACACATCTTTCTGAATATAATTTTGGTAGAAAAATTTGAAAATTAGGTTTACTAGAACAAACTGCCACAAGATTTTCGAAACATAAAAATAATCGTTTTTTTTCAAATTTGTATTATTAAAAGTGTCGAAATTTCCTCCTAAAATGTATAATAAACAAAGCAACCGGCAATATGATCTAAAAAAATCAAATTTTAGCTCATAAAAAATGGATTAAAAACTGAAAATTTGCGCTTAAATTACACATTTTCTTTAAGAATTCGTATTTTCAAATTCAATATTTCAGTGTAGTTGGAATAACTTTGATTAATTTATTTTAATTACCAACAAAAAAGGAGATAAACGATTTAATATTGCTAAATCGGCACAGACTTAAAACAGGAAATTTAAATTTGCAAAAATGGCTTAAACTTCTGAAATCAGTGTTGAAAACCCAAAAAAAATATTTTTTATTGAAAAATAAAAACGTTAGATAGCTAAAACCTAGATAAAATAAAGATCACTAAAATATGCTATAAAAATATGCTTTTGTTGTAAAAAGTAGTGAAATATGCTCAAAAATACGATTTTTTTTTTATCGAAAATAAGATTTTTTTTTTTATCGAAAATAAGATTTTTTTTTAACGAAATATGCAAAAAAAAGAGCAAAATATGCAAAAATATGCTATAAGAAATCAATGCCAGAATTCGTAAATTTTTCTAAAAAAGATAAATATTTCCATAAAAAACATGAAACAACATATTTCTGGTTGCGCTGGCACAGAGAATATTTTGTGTGACAAAAATCCGTAAAAATTCTAGGAATTATAGATTTATAGAAATTTCAATGTTTCGGTGGGAAAAAATAAATGCCTGAAAATTTTACAAAAAAAAAATTTAAGTTCTGCAATAAAATTGTAATTAAAAAGACAGCAGGAAAACAAAAGTGAATAAGGTTGGAAAAACAATTAAGAAACAACAAAGTCAATATTTTTTTAAGTCAAAAAATCTTAACAAAAGTTTACACGAGCGATCGAAAATTAAAAATCCAAAAAATTGTAAAATAGCCAAACACCACAAATTACCTTTTCTTTTAATGTTTGATTAACGATCACTTCGATGACTCTAAAATGAAAAATTCCGAATTTCACGCCCATACTTTTACTAAAGTTAAATAAGTCTTAATTTGGATAATTTTGAATTTTACATATTTTTTTTTTTACATTTTACATAAAGGGAAATAATTTGTAATAATTTTATCCACGAATATTTTTTTTTAGTAGCCCAGAACTCTTGAGTAGTAAACGTTACGGTTTCTCGAAAATATGACACAAGTAAAAATAAAATTTTTATGTTTCATATTCTAATTTTTCGGATAAAAATCCGTCTAAGTGTCCCTTAAAAGAAGATTTGTCATTTCCCGACCAGTTTTATTGCAAATGCTTTTAAATGGAATGAGTCGATTTTTTTTTTTTTTGGAGAACGCTAACCCGTGCCGAATTTTGACCAAAAATGGACAATTTGTGTAAAAAGTGTGTTTTTTTAATTCCCAAATTTCGAAATCTTGAAAAGTTTTATTTTTCATTTCATTCATTCATTTAATATACTTAAAATTATTCAGAGTCAGAATACCATGACTTCATCGGATGCCATTAACGCACATTAGCCTGTAGTCCAAAATGAGCCACGAATTTTATAAAAAATCAAAGCGTCTTTTTTTAAAAATTTTTTTAAATGCAAATGTCGATTGCTATTTTTATAATATAATAGTTGTAGTAAAAGAAAGAAAAAATAAATTGGAGAAATTATAACTCCAGTTTGTGTTTGGACTCCTTTAGAGGACATTTTATGAAAATGGTTTATTTTTAAATTTCATTTAATGTTTTCATTAAAGTTGGCACAATTTTCGAAAATATCACTTATATTTGATTAGATTTTAATTATCTTTACTTTTTTTTCAAAAATACCCATGAAACTTGTTTTAAATTATGGCTACAAGATTATATAGCTTTTAAATGGATCAAATAAACATTTTCCATATGATGTAATTTATTATTTTATGTAAATTGATCCATACAGGGTTAATGTTTTCACTTTTAACAAAAAAGACCCACTAGGAAATTTACCGAATAACATTTCATAGATTTTTTTTTAATTTAAATATGTGATAAAGGGTACTAAACTAACGAACAAGTGTAATTATGTATCGTACTAATCTTAATTTGAAGGGTTAAAAAGCTGTGGTCTAAACTGGCCCCCATGAAAAACAAATTAACATATAACCCCTCTAATTTTTTTTTTTTTTTTGGTAAATACATAGTTAAATAGAACTTTCAAATACCTTTAATTTTAAACCCATTTTTTCATAGTTTTTTTGGAAAAAATGTGAAAAACTAATAAGACCTGAAATATTCATGTAAATAAAAACTAAATTTTTGTTTACAGTTTTGTCCCGACGTTTCGTCGACTTCTTCTGGGGAGTCGTCTATTTAATAAAAAAATATCACATTATTACAAAATTCATTAATAAATTACATTAAAACTTACAATTTTTGATATTATTACATTACATATTTTTTTATAAATAATTTTACATTTAACATGTAACATACAACAAAAAACACGAATTTAACAATAAAGAATTTCGCTTTTTCGTTACCAAATATATAAATAATATATATAAATATATCCAAATTTAATCAAAATCTGAAAGGGGTTATTTGTATTTGTAAATTTCCTAGTGGGCCTTTTTGAAATTAAATATTTTTATTATGTTAAATATTCCAAATCCAAAAACCTCAACTTATATACCAACTCCTTGAGCATTTTTCGGCTATAGACGATATAACAATTATATAACAATTTTCAAAAGTTACACATTAGGGAACATATACTCTAAAGTGGACCTAAATTAAAAAACTTACGAAAAGCATATAAACATTTTAGAAAATTATGTAAAAATCGACAAAAACTTGAATTTAAATTAATTTTATATCTTTTTAAGCTGCTTAAGGGTTACCATATGCTATACTAACTTTTTTAATTGCGGTAAACAAACGATATTTTTTGGTGCTTTTAAAGTGACCATTTAAATAAGACTAAGGAAACATTAAGAAAATTAATTTTTCACATTTTTATTTTATTTATTATATTTGTTTATGGAAAAAATTAGTTTTATTAAAAATGTAAATAAACTTCTTACCGTTTACAAAAAGCTTGTTTTTTATTCACTTTTAACGTTTACGAAAATTTATAGTTTATATGGCGTTTTTTTAAATGACACAATAAAACCAAGAAAAACGATTTTTTTAAAACAATGATAGCGGAAATTAATCTCGATGACAGTTGACAGTTTTGACATATGCAAGCAACAACACGAAAAAAGGGACAGGCCACAATAGGGAACATTTTAATTTCGAAAAATAAAAATAGCTTTGAACACTTTTTTTTTTAATAAACTAACAAGGAAACTACACAATAGTGAATCCCCAGATTTGAATGAAACTAGGATATGTAGTACAGGACAAAAATATGTTCGATACTTATTTTTTTTAGGGGTAAAAAAGTGGCATCAAAAATGAGCTAATTTGACGTTTTCTTTAATATATTTCATATAAAAGTTATAATACTATATACACATTGGGTATCAAGTTCGATATAATATAAAACATGTCCGTGCATGCTGTTACATTTTTGTTATTAAAAAAAAAATTTTTTGAGTATGCTTATTTAGGCTCTGTGCAATAACTCCCAGGTGAAAAAGTCCCAAGAAAAAAATGAAATAAGTCGCAAAAATTTTTCATACAAATTTGGGAGTAATTTCAAATGAAATAATACCCAGTTCTTTTGCAGTTATTTATTTTTTTTAGAAGTTATTTCATTTTTGTTATTAGGTGTTATTTCATAATGCAGTAATTCCGAAATGAAATAAGTCCCAACAGAATTTAGCGTGGGACTTATTTCATTTTATTTTCTTGTTCGGGAGTTAATTATTTTCATTTGCTGTGGGAGTTATTTCATTTTCAAAAATTCATTATTTTTTTAATACACACAGAGAAAAATGTAGCCATTTGCCAACTGAAATTCGGTTACTACCACTCAAATTTAGTTATTACGAATTTCAGACGGTTGGTACAACTTAGTTCGGTTAATTCAACTAAATTTTAGTTGCAACACCCAAAATATTCAGAAATCTAACGTAAATATCGTTGTACTAACTGAATTTATAAGTTGTTACCCTTAATATACACTTTTAAATTCGGTTGGCACTTTATTTCTCTGTGTGTATTATTAATATTCTAAACGGCTCCTTAATCAGGATCTTTCAAAATATTTTAATGATCTTCTTAAATTGGCCTAACTTAATCTGTTCTTTAACAAATTTTGAAGGCTAAACGATATATTCCCCAAAGTCATATTGCCCAAGAAAAAAAGACATAGCGCCCAAAAAAATTATATGTAAATTGTTGTTGTAAAAATGTTCTTGTTTTTGGGTAATACGACATTGACTTGGACGAAATAACATTTTTTGTTGGGCGCTATAACGGTTTTTTGTTTGGACAAAATAAATTTGGGCGCTATGACGGTAAAAAAAGAACTTATTGCCCAAAATCATAATTTTTTTTTTTTTTTTAATGTCATAAGACCTTAAATGTCAAGGCTGATTCATGAAATCAAACAAAAGAGTTTTAAAGAAACTTAAAAAAATTGCTTAAATTTTTTTTTTGTGTCGCACGCAGAAAAAACTTTATTTCGTATAGCCGCCTGCCGCGTTCTTCGGAGGAAAAAAAACCCTAAGAGCGGTCGAAGGCCGCCACACAGAAAAACTTGTTTTTACAAATCCAATGGCGAATCCGTTGAAATCTTATTTTTAAGACAATAAGTAATATAATTTGACCAGTCATAGCTTTATCACAGCTAATTGATTGTTTTTTTATCTTAAATAAAAGAGTAGAGAATTGGCTTTCTGTTTATTTAACGTTTAGACTCTAAGATATACGTAAATTTTTTAATAAAATAGACTTTTAAAAAAATAATCATTAAAAAACAAAAAATCTTGGTGTGGGTTGGTATTTTGGGACATAAAAAGTTATGACAGGTCAAATAAATGTTACTTGATGTCTTAAAAATATAAGATTTCAACGGATTCGACATCTGATTTGAAAAACAAGTTCTTCTGTGTGGCGGCCTTTGGCCGCTCTTAGGGTTTTTTTTCCTCCGTAGAACGCGGCAGGCGGCTTCGCGAAATGAAGTTCTTTCTGCGTGCGACACAAAAGACATTATGTCTTATGACATTTAAAAAAAAAATCAATTATGATTTTGGGCAATAACTTCTTTTTTTTACCGTCATAGCGCCCAAAAAAAAAAGTTTTTTTCCAAATAAAATGCCATAGCACCCAAAAAAAAGTTTTGGATTTTCTGTCATTGATTTGGGGGATATGCGGACATTTGGGAAATCTGTCAGTTTGGTTTTTGGGCAATACGACTTTGGGGAATATAACGGTACGCCCATACTTCATTTGTGTTGCATGGACTATTTTTGGGAGTTATTTCATTTTTATTCTTTGGAAATTATTTCATGATGAAATAACAACCAAAATCTAGGATTTGTTTCATTTTTGTTTTGGAAATTATTTAATTTTTTTAGAATTGATTTCACTTTTTCGAGACGGGACTTATTTCATTTTTTTAGGATTTATTTCATTGGGAGCTTTTGCGCTGGGACTTTTTGCACCAGGGACTTATTGCATAGAGCCGCTTATTTAATTTAAATTTTAAATAAATATTTAAATTTAACATGCTCATTTAATTTAATCGAGGAGGTGTCTGAGCTTTTTTAAATTTTCGTAATCGTTCGGATTTAGCACGACATTTCCCGAAGAGCTTCTATACTCCATATTTTAAATATTTCAAATTATTTGCAAAGCTGGGCCCACGGCATAGGCATTTGTTTTCTTGAGTACTCTAACACTGCACACAAAAAAAAACGTTTTTTTAAGTTTTAGACATGTTCTCATACAAAAATATTGTAATTTTTGACACCCCTTAACGTGAGACTGTACACCGAAGAAAAATAAGTGTCTAATATTTTTTGTCCTCAACAACATATCCAAGTTTCAATAAAATCTACGGATTCACCACTGTGTAGTTTCCTTGTTAGTTTATTTAAAAAAAAAAAAACAAAAAATTTATTTATTTATTTATCTATTTTTATTTTTCGAAATTAAAATTTTTTGACGAAAGACGTTTTTTACTTCTCTTTTGTTATTAAAAATATATGTGCATTTTCAGAAATTATGAAGCAAAATATTTAAAGCATTAAAAAGTGGGGCGAAAAATTAATAAGGAAATGTTTCCTATTGTGGCCTGTTCCCTTTCGTTTTTTTTTGTGTTGTTGCTTGAATATGTCAAAACTGTCAACTGTCGCCGAGTTTAATTTCCGCTATCGCTATTTAAAAAAAAAAGACTAAAACTTCTGAAAAAAAAACATCTGTCATAAATTTTTACTATTGCCGCAGTCAAAGCTCTTTCAAAGATCGATCCACCCTAATTTATTTATTTTTTTAGCCCGAAAATGTGTCTTTTGAACAAAAATTATATAATTTTGTTCAAGTGTCCAAAATGGAACAATACATATAACATACTGTGCACTTGAACTCATCCAATTAATGAGATCATTAAATATGGAACAATTGTTACCGATATACGATTACAAATTGTATTTGTAAGTACATTAGGGTGGCAGCTATTTAACAATATGCTGAAATACCACACATGGGCGCCATATTTGTTATATTTTTCATTAAAATACAACATAGTCAGAGTTTCGATTAGTTTTTGAAAACAACGCACTACGATCAAAATATTGCAATTTGACACTTTTCAAAATGTTTCGATATTCGACATTTTGCCACCCTAATGTACATATATCATTTCCCCCAAAGCACAGTTACAAAGCACATATTTATTTATTTTATTTTTTCAAACCAAAACTTAAAAGACTAAAGATGCTGTTAAATGGCCAACACTTAAAATGGTTAATATATAATTTGGTTTGAAACAAAATAATAAAAATAAAATCAAAGTAAAATGAAAAAAAAAAAAAAAAAAAAATTATACATGATAATGTCAGTATTGAATGTGAAATTTTAAGTATTTTCAGTTTGTGAAATCAATTTTACTTTTAAGGTTAAACAAAAAAAAAAGTGTTTTTTTTTCTTTAATAACAGTTTGAAGAAGATACGAAATATTATTTAATAATTTTTAGTATTGTTTGTATCAAGTACTATTGTAGTTACATCTTACACTTACTCCATAATTTTTTTGAAGTATTGATTTTAATTAAATTAACCCTTTCACTACCGACTTTTTGTTAGTGGATATATTTCTATTTGGACTTCCGACTTTTGTTAGGGGTACTTAAATAAAAAATAGAAATGTTTACATATTCATACAAACCCAAAAATGGGTCCGAAAATTGAAAGTTTTTAACTTCTCAGCTCATTTAAACATTCGAATATCCAAAAATGCTTTGTTTGATTTTGTTCTGGTCATTAGATGAAGCTACGTGCCAAATTCAGAGATTCTAGCTTTGCTAAGTTAGGAGCAGCGATGAAAGCCGTGGCTAAACGTCGACGGCTGCTTAATCGCCCGTAGCCGCCAAAATATGGTCAGCCGCGGCATGGGGGGAAATGGTATCAGCGGCTGCTAATATACGAACCCACATACCAAATTTCAAGTTCCTCGCTTCACTGATTTGCCCAGGCCGCCAGGAAGAAGACTTTGCCCCTTACTGCCCCTCGCCGTAGGAATTTCCAAAAATCTGCTCCATACAGATGTCTACTCCTGATAAAATATGTCTTGTGACACATAATTTTTTATTGAATGCTGAACTGTTTTTGAGATATTGCAATTTGATTTTTACAATAAAAATCCGTTTTTCAACACATAACTTTTAGACATACACTCAAAAAAATAAGTTAGTAGAAAAGTTAGTAAAACATCTTGTAAATCAGGTATACTATTTTTCAGCAAATTTTTTGCTAAAATTATGTTTTAAACTAAAATTTTAGTTATACTTAGTAAGCACTTAACTGTTATGAACTAATGTTTTACTAATATTTTACTAATGTCTTACTAATTTATTTTGCTCAAAATATCACATCAATAGTGTGGACGACAACCAGATTAAAAGTTATACGCAGAATGAATAAGATGTCAAGATATAGTAGTGACGAGGAAAACTATGCTAAAAAGTACAACTCTAGTAAGACACGTAAAAAAATCAACCATGATAGATTTTGTATCAGTTTTTCATACATAAAACAAAATGGTGGATTGAAACAACTTAAATTTTGTGTTTTCACCGGCTTGTGAAAGTAATTGTCTATTAATTCAATAAAAGACAAAATAAAATATATAAATTTAAAAAAGATAAAATGTGTATTTGTAATCAAATGGAGTGGCCAAGTTGCAAACAAATATACAGCAGGTAGACAGAAAGATTTTCATGTTTCCTTTTTCTTATTGCAAAAAAAAGGGGTTTTATATGTTTTATTATTTTGTTATTTTTTCGTTTCGTTTCTATAGTTCTCTGCGGCATTAGCGGTCCTTTAAAAGATAGCATCATTGAGACAACCATTGATGTAAGTAGTTGAATGATAATTTTGTTTATAATTATTTCTATATATTTGCAGATATTACATTAATTCATGTCGTCAAAATGGGAGTATGAAATTTTTTATATTTTGTAACGTATTGTAAATTATTTTAAAAAGAATTACAAAAATATGTTTTATGATTTTCAGCAAACATTTTATTAATGTTTAGCTAGGGTTTTTAATTTCTAATCCACTAAGTTTCAGCAAAACTTTGCTGAATCTACTAAATTTGTTGCTAAAAATCAGCTCGCTAATTTTCAGCAAAAGATTTTGCTGACATTAGCAATTTTTTTGCAAACACCCTCCTGACTAAAATTTTGCTGACTCAGCAAAATTTTTTGCTGACTTTACTAACTTTTTTATTTGAGTGTAGCGCTACAATAATCTGAACAACAAATAGAAATTTTCCGAAAAAAGTTTTTCTTCATACAAAAAAAAAATGCCGCTCCAATTGACAATATCGGAGTCAATTCTTCGGTTATCTATATTGATCCCAAAAACACAATATTTTGAAGTACGCCACATCAATCGCATTTCCCCACTGGAATAGTTTTTTTTAAGATTTTTTTCATATCTCGAATAGTTTTCGAGGAAAATCGAAAACTAAAATTTTTGCAAATTCAAATAGATTTTTACAAAATATACTCTATTGAAGATTTTAATTTTCATTAGAAAATTGTTCTAAAACATTCCAAGTAGGTACATAATCATGAAAAACAGTTTTATTGTGCGCATTTCTGGGTTAGAGAGCTCGTTCCCAGGGAGCTTGATATATTTTCAATATTTATTGCAGCGAAATGTAATAAACTAACGCTTAAGGAGTTTGTTTAACAAGCTGTAACTGTTTTATTACCGCGAATTTTTCGCTAAAATGTTTAAAGCGTATAGAAAAAAGTTTAACCTATAGAAATGTGAAATAAAAAATAAAACCTGTAAAGCGGGTTAAACCCTCAAAGGCTTTTTTAAGAGACGGCACTCTTTCTATTTAATAAAAATTTATTTACACTTAAAAGTACTGGGGAGAAAATGGAACATCGTTTTTAATATGGGTTAATTTATATTTCAACATTAAACTAATCATTAATTAGTTCTTATTCTGTGCTATTAACTCAGTATAAATTAAAAACATATTGAACAATAATTAAACTTGGCATTAATATGTCAATAGAAAAACTAGAAACGTTTAAAAGGCGCCTTCGAAATCAATGTAAACCGGATACTTGAACTTGAAATTACGATTTGTTGTAGTATTTTAGTTTCATCTTCATTTTTTTTTTTTGCAAATTAATGTTAATGATTATTATTATTTTTAAAAGTGCATCGTCTTTGTCATTATGAGTGAATTGCAATTTTCAAAAATATGTTGATGTTGCACCGCATTGAGCGCAACTATGCATCCATCACATCAATTAAAATTAATATTGTTGGTTTGTTACCATTCACTTACAACAACAAAATCGACGATTACGATGAGTATTATTTTGTAACAAGCAACTTAAACACTGTTGCCAACTTTTTTTTGTTGAGAAAAGCAGCTAAGTCTAACTCAAAATCGTTAGAAATAGCTATAAAAAAATGTTTGCTGGAAAAGTGAAATAACATAGCTAAATTTTTGAAAAAAATGCTAAAACTTGAAAAATATACAATTTAGTATTACTAAATTTTACAATACAAAATTTTACACATATTTAGTCCCAAAATGCAAAATGATAAAATTAAAATACATTTTTATTTAATTTGTGAGTTTTAAAGAACAATTTAATTTTTTTATATATACATAAGAGTTGTCCAAAAAAAAAAATCTAAAAATAGAATATTTGTGGTTGTTAGTTTTGGTCACTTCTGAGTATAATATACAATAATAGAAAAGCTAATAGGAACGAAAACTGCAATTTAGCTGCATTACATTCGAGGCCATACTTGGGTGTGATCGCTAAACGGTCATGACTTGGTATTGTTACGTTTGTAATGTAAAATGAAACGCCGGTTTGATTCTTACAGCCGCAGGTTGTTGGAACAATTTATCATATAGAGACAATCTGACAATTATAAGACACAAATAATAATACAATTTAAAAAATGGAAAATGGAAAATCACTGATGACGCCTGTCCATAAAAAGGCAGAAACTAGTCTAGTCTGATTTAAAAATTAGTAGAGTTTTTAATTTTTAGAGAAAAACTTTTATTCTTCTTCTTAATCTCAACCTTTCTAAATTAAATTTGTCAAATGCATATTAATTAAAAATTAATTGCGACTGTCTGTAAGACGTGAAAATAACACTGTATTCAAAAACCTTTTAAGTTGTTCGTGGTTTTCTTAAAAATTATACATAAAAAAACATGTTTTTTTTTAAATTTTCTGAAAAGGTGTAAGTAAAAATTCAACTGGTTTAGGTTTGATATGAACACATTTCTCAAATCTGAGCTTTATATTAATGAAGATTAGGAATCTGCAATTTTCAATTATTTACGTTTTTCAAAGATTCCAAAAATTCATTTTTATTGCGGGTATTTTCTAATTACCTAAAAACGAATTCATTGAAAAATCCAACTTGTTATAGGTTTGATTAAATGTTGAAATTTGTTGGTTTGCGAGTATATTTAGCTTATTGCAATTTATTTTTTAACAAAGATATTATCTTACACTAAGGATATTATGTAGGTAAAGACGACAGCAATTGTAGTCAAAAACAAATAAAATTTCTCTTGAAGAAAGGACGACTAACATTTCATTAAATTCAACTAACATGTGTCATTTGTGTTAACCGTTCAGAAACATATGTTAGTAAAAAATAAACAAACATAAAACAGTCATTTGATGTGGTTTGTTTTTTAAATGAACTACAAGTTTAGTAAAAAAATAACTTTTTTCTCCAAATGACCGACATTTACATTAAAAATAAAGAAACTGTATTACAATCCAAACAACTACATATTTTTAAAGCAGACGTTCCCTGAGTGCACATAAGAGCATATACCACAGAAATATATTCATGTAAATAATAAATTTGCATAGCAATAAATATATGAAAACTTTTGGGTGTCATATTTTTAATGTACTCCCAAAATTATTTCAGACTTGATGTGTCGGCCGTAATATATTTGCGTAATTCTTTTAATTTTTTAATTCAAGTAAATTAATAGAACAATTACAACCAGAGAAAAAATATGGTTGCAATGTCATTGCGGCCACAAATTATGTTTCTTACAGCCACATATGGTTGTTTCAATAAGATTATTACTGTGCCAATCATAAATCATCAATTTGCTTTAATCATGTTCTAGTTAAAATCTAGTTTTTTCTGTTACCATATTTTCTTTTGTCTATAACCATATATTTTATTTTAATCATATTCCTCTCACTAACTTCAATCATCTTTTTTTTAATATAATATTCTTCTGAAAGTGTAATTCTTCTGAAAGTGTGTTAGTAACTGAACTCCTCCTTAACGGCTAGGCCGATTTCGATGAAATTTTTTGTGTGTATTTGAGTTGGTCCCTGGATGGTTTAGATTTACAATTGACCTATATAGGTACAATGGGCGTGGCACCTCCCATACGAAGTAAAAATTTATTATTGCATATCTGGAGTACTATTATAGTGGGAGTCTTCAAACTTTGTGTGAGCTACTTTGATAATAATGTGCATAATCTTGCAAAACGTGGCCGGGATCCAAGCAATGGGCGTGGCACCTCCCATACGAAGTAAGAATTTATCATCGTATATCTCGAGTACTATTACAGTGGGAGTCTTCAAACTTTGTGTGAGCTACTTTAATAAGAATATAAATAATCTTGCAAAAAGTGGGCGGGATCCAAGCAATGGGCGTGGCACCTCCCATACGAAGTAAAAATTTATAATTGCATATCTGAAGTACTATTACAGCGGGAGTCTTCAAACTTTGTGTGAGCTGTTTTGATAATAATATGCATAGTTTTGCAAAAATTGGGCGGGATCCAAGCAATGGGCGTGGCACCTCCCATACGAAGTAAAAATTTATAATTGCATATCTGAAGTACTATTACAGCGGGAGTCTTCAAACTTTGTGTGAGCTGTTTTGATAATAATATGCATAGTTTTGCAAAAAGTGGGCGGGATCCAAGCAATGGGCGTGGCACCTCCAATACGAAGTAAAAATTTATAATTGCATATCTGAAGTACTATTACAGCGGGAGTCTTCAAACTTTGTGTGAGCTGTTTTGATAATAATATGCTATTTGTTGAAAAGTCATTAGCATTAAATACAATTTTAGGCAGGACAACGTCTGCCGGGTCAGCTAGTATTATTATATAATTTAAGATAGATCGTGTTGTTATAGTTGCACCAACTAAAAAAGATGATCAGTCTGTTTTTTATGATAATCTTCATTCTTTTTGTGTCATTCTTGTTTAAGATTTTGTGAGAATCAGTCAGTGCGGTCAAATTAAATAATATCAAACAAAAAGATATAAAAAATAGAAAAACAACGCAGTAGCGTTAATTGTAATAGCGATATTTTTAATGAAAAAGATATAACTTGGTATTCAGCCAGGTCTACTCTGGGAGCATAGGCAAAATTTAAATTGACAAGCATCCCTTCAATAAAGTTATTGTTTATTATACATAAAATTGTTATAAATTAAGTAAAAGTGATAGAAATGTAATTAATTTTTATATTTGCTGTAGTCACGAAATAAAAAATTAAAAAAAAAAAATGTATATATAAAGAAATATGAAAGAATAATTTAAACAAAATACACGTGCTTTTAAGTTTGTTGTATGAAGTAATCATAATATATTTGTAATAAATATAATATGATAATAAATAATGACGAAGTTTTTAATATAAAAACCATGATCATAATGCGATAACCAGGAATATAATATGGTTATAATGCAAATATTATGATTGCTACAATAATGTTATGATCATTATAACTGTGTATTCTTAGTAATATTTGTAATATGCTGTAAATACATGTTTGTATTATTTTATTTTTCCTGACAAAATAAGATGTGTGTTGAAAGAGATGTGTGTTGAAAGAGAGTTTAGTTTTGCTTTTTGAGTACTAAAATAAAAAATGTATGTAAAGTTTGCATAGGTGCAAAATAATGATTTATTTAACACTTTAATAGCACAAATCTTATTCGTCAGCGCAAAGACAATTTGATTGCTTAAATTATTTAAAAATAAAAAAAAAAATAAAAGAATAAAGAATAATAAAATAAAAAAAATAAATAAAAAGGAATAACTTTTAATACAGCTTCAACAGAATGCTGCGAAAATAATTTAGGGATCATATTATGATAATTTATAAACATTTCCATAACCATAATATGATAATATTTGGATCAATTTGGAAACACAATATGGTAATCTAATTATCATATTATGATTAAGAAAAAGATAATAGGATGGTTGCCACAACTATAGTAACATGCTTTTCGCAATCATAAATCCAAAAAAGTATGATGCTCGTCGAATATGGTTACCCCAACTATGTTTATTCTGTGCGTGTACAATTTTGAAACTTCAATTTCAAACTGCCACCTCTAAACATAAACATAGACCATACGCTGTTATAATTTTCGGCGTAGTGTTAATGAATTGCTTCATTAATACAATGAATTTATTCATAAAAAAACACCTCAAAGAAATATTTCTTTGAATCAATGAAACTTGTTTCATTTAAGCAATTTTAATGATACGTTTCATTAACCCAATGAAAATTTCACAAATTAAAAGCAATTTTTGAATGAATTCTAAATTACCTTCCACATCTCAACTATGTAATAAACTATTTTTATTTTATAAATATATTTCTGTTAAATCTAACTAATGAATTTTAAATTACCTTCCACATCTCAAGTATGTTATAAATGATTAAAAACTTATAAACAAAAATGTAATTGTTGTGCACAGGAGTCACAAAGCTCAATGTTGTGTGCATTTAATGATGCTGACTTTTTTACAAAAGCACGTATGTCGACTTAAGAAATTCTTTTAAAAATTTTGTAGTCAATTAACATTTTACATCAATACTTTATTCACAAAATGATATGAGACCGCCTCAAAACAATTTATTTGAAAGTTTTGGTTAATTCTGTTTGACAATTATTTTTTTGACGATTCTTTTTTTAGTCCAAAATTGGAAGAATATCAAAAAAATATACTACCCGACTAAAATAGTTGCGATATAATCATATATGATTATATATAGTATCACATATAACTAAACATAAAATCACATCTCACCTGATGCGAAAAATGGCATATATGAGCTGATCTCATGATATCTCATGGGATCTAATCTCATATAATTTGATTAGAAAAATTGGTCTATTAAATATGAACAAATTATAGATAATTTGATATAATTTTATCTAATGTTTTTTAATTTAAAAAAAAATAAATGTTTTAGAGATCAAATAAAATTTAAGTATAAACCAATGGATTGGAAAATTAGACGGAATTTGAATTTTAATTGTAATACAAAACCCATCCAGGCCAAAAAACGTATTCCATAGCAATAACAATACTGCATAAGAACTAACTGTTTTGGCTCCCCAGCTGTAAAATATATAAAAAGAAAATAATTAAGAACTAATAGTTTAGAATTAAAAATCATATGATGCCATATACAATTATATATAAAAGTGATACATTTTTTTTGTTTCTACGATATATGTTTATATATAATTATCAAAGTAGGCAAATTAGTTTTTTAACTTTTTTGTGTTTTATTTTTCTTTATTTGGATTTCCGCTTTTTCTTAAGATTATTGGGCTTTTCATTGTTTTTTTAAGATTTTCTGACTTGAAGTTCTTTTTGTACTCATGAAATATTTATTCTATTAACTTTGAACTTTTTCTTTTAAGTGTAGCTTTTCGTAGTTTTTTATTTACTTATAATTTTTTTAATGAAAATGAAAATTAAGAAGAAAAAGCATTCTAGTTGAGAAATGAATTGTGCATTGGTATTAGTTAATTTTGTCTCTTCTGATCGAAACAATACTTGTTTGTATGTAGTGTGACCAAACTCCACTTTAGCAACAGTCATCGCTGTGTCGACCGTGGCTCAACTCGTTAAGAGGTGAGATTACGATGCATAGCTTGATGCTAAGGCAGTGAGTTCAAATCACAGTACGACACCAAAAAATAAAAAATATTTCATATAGAGCAAATTAACAATATAAAATACTTTGTTCAATTGACACATAAATTAACCACTGACGAGTCCCAGGAGGGGGACGAAACTGCGGCAGTCTGGTGTATCCCTTGTGTCCGTAAAATTTTTCAATAAAAAATGTTTACTTCTTCTTCTTCCTGTAAAGAGACTAACTAAAGAAAATTATTCATGTTCAAGGCCATACTCTATATTTCTTTATTAGGATATTGTTCTTACCAATAATCTATAGAGTTTTTGTTTTGAAATTTATTAATTGACCACTTTCAGGAATGTGTTGATGGATCTATTTCAGGGATTTTCTAGGTTCCCATCATCAGAACACGTTTTGAAATAAGTGACAATCCCATGCAAACATCAAGCATTCATATAACCTACCCAGCAAAATAAGAGATGAGGAAGAAGTAGTAAAAACACTACATCTACTGATCCGGATGTGGTGGAAACTTAGGTGAATCATTAATGATTTTAACATTGTCGTGTCATTTAGCGGATGGAGTGAATATATAACTTCTTTAATAGGATTTTAAACAGTGCATGAATGCTATTTCTCAATAGTTTATGGAAGGTCTTTTTCAAATATATATTAACATTTTTATTTAATAAAAATGTGCAGCATACTCTTGGGAAGTTTTTTTAAATATTAAAAAAATAAAAATATTTTGGTGCCAGTGAGTATTGAAAACACGATTCTGAGTTACGATCTGCGGTATTAAAGTATATCGCTCTACCATTTGCAACAAAGTCACTTATGCAATACATCAAACTTAAATCGAACTTTAGATGAAAATATTGATATATTTTTATGAAAACAAGAAAAATATGCTACACAAATATATAATATACAAAAAATAAAATAAGGACTTTTAAAACATTTTTAATGTGTGATTTCGTATCACCGAGATATAAATTATTTTTAAAATATTTTTAAGTTTTGATGAGATTAAAAAAAATATTAAGAAATAATAAAAATGCTCATTTAACAATTTTGAATTCATTGCATATTTTAAATATTTTTTTAATAATTAATTTGACGAGAAGATAAAATAAAATATACCAGACAATGAGAAACAAAATATTGGAGAAGTAGTTGAACTACAGGTAGGGAAAAGTGGCCTGCAATGAAACGAGTGTGGCTTGGAACGTAAGATCTTTTAATGTTTCCCGTATTTTTTTTTCTAAAGATTAGGAGAAAGAGGTCGGTAAAAACTCTATAGGTAAATTAAAGTGATGTATTTAAATTAAGTAAAAGTTATTAATTAATTAATTTACTAATATTAAAAAATCAAATAGATTTTTGAAGCCAAACTCAAATTTGTTAACCTAGTTTTTTTTTTTTGAATATTGCACACGTTCAAGGCACACCTAAAAAGTATATCTCGAAACAAATATGAAAATTCGATAAACTAATTTTTAGCAGTGAAATACATCTTTGCATTTTCTTATCAACATAACAATAAAAAATATAAAACTTTAGGTTTTTTAGATTTTTAAATAAGTTTTGCAAAAAGTTCAATTGCAAAGGCAAAAATAGATTTTTATCAAATAATTATTTGTCCACTCTGGATAACAATTTCAAAAAAAATTTCTTTATGATTAAAGTCAAGGTTGTTAATTATTTAGTCGTTTTTAAATTACTTAATTCTCTTAAAATACTCAGAAAAAATTAAATTAAATTAAAAAAACTAAAAAAAAATAATTAGAATTAAAAAAAAAAAATAAAAAAAAAAAATTATCTCCCCGGCCCCGGAATCGATCTCGCAACCTCTGATTGCAAATCCAACCACTTACCACCTCAACCACCATAAAAAAAAAAGAATATATGAACTTATGAAAAAGTACTTCTTATGATGTTATTAATTTAGATAGCAAATAATTTATATGGTCATGCAAATGCTGTTTTAAAATAACTTAAATTTAACATTTTTTGCAGTTGTTAACAATAACTTCTATTAAAGTAAAAAATGTGCGTATGCTAGTGCTTTGGAAGTCAAGTTAAAGAGGTTCTTAAAGCACTACTTCCACTTTATTTTGCTGGGTAGTTATCCCACTAAATGAGAACTAATATATGAGCTCGAAGTTAAAGATTATCACAATTGATCAAATAAAAACATTATTTTTATTTTTAATAAAAATTATATCAAACTTGTATAATTTTTTGTTGTTGCTGTAAATACATTGAATTTCGTTTTTTTTTTTTGTCTTTTCTGATAATTGTATATAAAAGTGAGAGATTTTTTGTAAATTTTTACCATATATGTTTATATTTAATTATATATAAAAAAAAAAAATATTTCTTTTTAATTTTAGCATATATATTTTAATATAATTATATGTGAGGCCATATATTATTATATATTAAAGTGGTAGAATTTGTTTGGTTTTATTGTATCATATATACTTATATATTTACAAAAGGAAGCATATATGATAACATAGTTAGCTGCATCAAGTATATATGATGAGATAAAGAAAAAATCAACTTATATTTAACATTAGATATAACGATATATGATGATATATATCGCTGTATTAAACATGTTTGTAAAAATAAATATGAGATGCAAATATATGTCGTAGCATATTCCCACATATGTAATTATATCAAGACATATATGACTATACATAAACTTTTTCGACGGGTGATTAATGTACGAAGTTTGTTGATAGCAATAGATATAATTATTACAGTTCGTCACGAAATTTGATTTTATGATCATCCCGATTAAAAAAAAATTTATATGGAGCTTTAAGAAGTCATATTAATTTCTATGTGACGCTATATGCAATCTTATTAAATTTCATCCGAAATATGGGTCCATATAATTGGTATCTGTATGGGTGTAGATCTAATAATGCAATTTGATAAGTGTCCAGTACAATTTTATCAGAATTATGGGCCAATAAAATTGTATTAGATGTATCAGTTTTGTATCTAATTGTATCAGTTTATAAAGGGTCCGCCAAATAACTTTTTTTTTTTGAAAATGCTATAAAAAAAAACTACTGAATATTTTCTCGAATTTCTTTTTTTATTTAAAAGTACAATCCATCCGGTTAATAATGGAAAATAATTTCATTCAAATGGCTGCCACGGCTGGCCATGCAGTAGCCTACACGATCGGTCAAATTTTTAAGCACATTATCGATTGTGTGCAGCTGTATTTCACCATGGCTTCACGAATATTGTCCTTTAAAGCGTCAATTGTCTCTGGCTTGTTGGCGTAACACTTATCTTTGACGGCATCCCACATATGCTTGCTTGTTTACATACCCGCCAAGATCAAAATGAGCTTCATCTGAAAAGATGATTTTTTTGGCAAAATCGGCATATTCTGTAAGTCGATTGCAGGCAGACTTAGCGAAGCGAAAAACGAATTAGATGGTCAGTTGGCTTCAACTCCTGAGCCAATTGGACTTTGTATGGCGTCATACCAAGGTCTTTATGCAAAATTCGTCTCAATGATGTCTCCGAAATGTTCAATTGTTGAGAACGACGGTGAATTGATGTTGATGGCGCTTCACGCACACTTTCTTCTGCCACAGCAGCAATATTCTCGGGTGTACGCACTGTTTTTGGGCTTTTCGCGCTTTGGTTTATCGATGAGGATGCCAGTTTCTTTCACTTTTTTCAGAAGATAACGAACATACGGAGCTGACGGTGCTTCTCTTCTTCCAAAATCAGTACGAAATTTTCGCACACATTCTGCAACATTACCATGATTTTCAAAGTAATGTCGCAATATTCCCAGCGTTGTTCAAGCGTATACACAACCATATTCGTTCAGCGGAAGGATAAAACTAATTATCTGTCAAATCAGACATGAGCTAAGTGTTACCATTCACGAAATAACCACTAGTTGAAAAAACGTTAGATGGCGGACCCTTTATGTAAACTGATACAAACATATATAAAGAGGTTAAGAGCGAATCTTAAAAAACTAGTTCATAAAATAAATAACTTTATGCATTAATTATTCCTCTTACTACAGTTCAAAATTACCCTTTTTGTACTTTTGGTAAAGAATATATGGCGAAATTGAGTGAAAACGCATCTTAACTACAACATATATTGATTAAACATATAGGCTTTGCTAATAATGCTAAATATAATCTTTCTGCCAAATTTCATAAAAATCCGTCCATACGTTTTTGAGTTAAGACGATGCCCTTTACAAGTACCCTTCTGGAATCCTGTATGTCCTTATACCAAAATAAGATCTCTTTTTAAGTGTTAATATAACTTTGTGTTTAGTATCAACGGTTTTACGTCAACATTTATATGTTTTCCAGAATTGTGTTCATTTCCAAAAATTTACTTTTTGAAATTTTGATTTTAAACCGCTTTCTTGCTTCCAAACCGTGCATGCACATAAAAAATCACTTCACAAAATATTTTGCAAATTTGGTTTACTATCGAAAAAGCTTAAATTCTTATTATAAATCGCTCATTGGAGCAATTTAAAATACCCCCCGCCTGTTGGTTTTTATCCATAAACGTTGGTTTTTATCCAATTCCAGACAGCCTAATATACAGCCATCAGACTTTAAAATGTTTCAATATATAGTTATATCCAAAAGAAGATCTACATTTTTTCTGGCGTGGAACTATATATAACTAAGAATAGGTCAATATATCGCTTTATGCAGAATGAAATACAATTGTTCAAATATTAACATTATACATATGTTGTTATATATAATTTTGATTTATATCATATCTAAGTATACCATGTATTCGTACTAATTAAATTAACCATATATGATTTTATATGTTATATACGATTATATATTAGTCAATTTAGAGAAAAAAATTTCTATATAAATATAAATTAACATATGTATTTACACATGCCATAATATATATATTTATATAAAATAATGCATGATTATATGTAAACGTTTTTACTCGGGATCACCTTTTTAACGATTTTTGTATTGTTTGTATGTTGATGCAAAACTAGTAAAAAGTGGCCAAAAACGCTGATTTAGGGTCCCTTCTACTGCAGAGAAAAAAGGGATGTATTTACGACATGTGATTTCTATACCAATAACATTCGATTCTATACCAATAAATATTAAAAATAAGCTCTTTCTTAGTTTTAAAAATCACCGTTTATCCAATAGAGTGGACGGAAAACTCAATTTTTTCAAAAACTTTTAAAAATTATTTTGTTAATCACACACAATAAAAATAAATTACTAACTGAGAATAGTGGTACAACAATGTTTGATATATCGCGAACCGCTAATAAGTTATTAAGGTATCAATTTTGTAAAAACCCGATCAAAAAAGTTGGCATCTCAAATATTAAATCATATCCCATTACTTAATGAATGATATTTAATCTAATACAATTTAATCTCAAAATTGGGGTATAAAGTAATATCCAATTATGCCCCTCAAATATTTATATTACTGGATTAAATTAAATCAAAATTGATCTCAAAATGGGGGATTCAATAATATGTAATTTAAGATCCTGATGAATCCTAAAATATCCCATGGGATCTATTTACATCTGGCTGGATCTATTTACATCTGGCTGGATCTACTTAGATCCAAAAATATAAATAATTTTTGGCGGATCGAATAAGATATTTTGAGATTTAATTGGATCTACTTAAATCCTATGAAACATATAATTTTTAATAAAATTTAAGAAATATGTCATTATAACGAGCTTTTCAATATATATATAATATCCAATATCTCAACTATGTAATAAACGATTAAAAAAATTAAAATTTCATTAATCCAATGAATATTTCATAAATATATAAATCTTTTTTTAAAATCTAATAAATTCTAAATTACCTTCCACATTTTCAACTATATAATAACGATTAAAAATTTTTTTAATGTTGTACACAACGAGTCACAAAAACTAACTAATGAAAAAAATAACACATTAATGAATTTTCATTCACTTAATGAAATTTGCATATTAAATCAACTAATTCAATTCATCAATACTATGAAGGAAAATTCTATCAGTCTAGTAAGAATGATTTTTTTAATTGCGCATTTTTACTAATTTTAAGTTGAACTGTTAAAATTTAAAGCAGTTTCGGTAATTTAATAGAACCATAATTTTTATTACTAAATCTTATTATGTCACATGTTCATGTTCAGTTTTTTTTTTACATTTTTACTACTAGACTTGAATTTATCAGAGATTCATAACAACACCCTAAAGACATAAACATCAATTTATTTGACACCTGTGTGTAAGATGAGTAAAATAAGATTACAACAGACATGTGGGTCATTTACACGTCTATTAGGGTGTCCCGAATATGATACTTTTCCGAATTGCTTTAAAGGAATACCAGTCAATCGATGGATATTAAAGTGCAGAATATTGGAACAATAAGTACAAGATTTTTGAAGTGGATCTTCAGTTCTCTATTAGCGATTGAAGTTGCAAGTTTAAGATCATTTTGACAAAACAAATTTGCGAATTATGTTAAAAATAGGGATGAAAAGTTTAGTAGTTTTTGGCTTATTACTGTAAAACTATGTTTTCTGTAGATTAATTTTGGTCCACCAGACGATTTTTTTATTTAGACCAAGTACACTTTCCATAATTTATGTTTTTTAAATTTTTACATAAAACAATTGCACTTGGTCAAAACGAAAAAATCCTCTGGTAGACCGAATTACTCTACAGAAAATTTAAAAATATTTTTTCAGTTATAAGCAAAAATTACGAAAACTTTGAGCACTATTTCGAAGAAAGATATCGAACCTTTTTTTTTGGTCCAAATGTACTACAACCGTTAACTTCAATCGTTGACAGGGAACTGAAGATTAGGGCGGTACCAGTATGTACAAAAATAATGAGTCTAAAAATAAATTTAATAAAACAATATTTTTTATATTGAAATTTTTTTAGTAAAATGTTCCCAACCTGGACTCGAACCAGGGCCTCCAGGATGTCAGTCAACCGCTCTACCATCTGAGGTATCACGACATTTATAGTTGCTATATAAACACCTAAATGACTTGCTTGCTATAAATGCCATTACTTTCCAGCTTACAAAAAATCAAAACTAAGTAGTTATATAAGTACTTACTAGAGTTGAACAAATAATGAGTCTAAAAATAGATTTAAAAAAAATTTTAGTTCGTTACTTTGTACTTAAATTAATGCTGAAAAATATGTATGTAGTTATGGGTAAGGCATTCTTTTTGTATTGAGATAATCGGAAAATTAACTTGTTATTAGTAAGTCCTTATTATTTGTGTTAAAGTAATACGAAGAGTAAGCTGGTGTTATTACTGGTAGTGAGAAAAGTAATGTCATGTCATTGCCGTTTCTACACTGGGTTTTTCATGAGAAAGTTTATTTAATATTTGATAGTTTTTTTGTAAATCCATCAACCAATATTTGTACATATTCAAATGCACCTCGTCTTTGTCTTTGCTATTAATATATTTGCTCCTACACTTTTGAACAAACGTATTGAAATGAGCGTTTTTTTATCATTTAATTATAAAAATTTTAAAAAAGTATTTAAGTTAATTCAAATCTAAAAATATCTGATCTGCTAAGATTTAATCAGATCCCAGCAAAAAATAACCTGGATTTTGTAAGCAGTAAC
This sequence comes from Delia radicum, assembly GCA_021234595.1. Classification (NCBI taxonomy): domain Eukaryota; kingdom Metazoa; phylum Arthropoda; class Insecta; order Diptera; family Anthomyiidae; genus Delia; species Delia radicum. The sequence goes on from CM037851.1 coordinate 223,166,160, forward strand.
TACATTTGTATGTTTCCAAAATAACGCTTCACACGCCTTGCATACAATAAAGCAATTAGGGAAGGGCATTCTGTTATGCTTCCCAAAATGCCTTCTTTGAAGCAGTGAATAATGCTTACAATGAAGCAATAAAGAATGTATAGCATGAAGCATTAATGTTGTCAACATACAAAAAGGCGATTCTTATTGCCTAAGAAGGCATGAGGTTATTGCTTCTGAGGGTCACATGAAAGAAGCTCTTTTCACCTGCTTAAAAGAGACATACCAATGGGACATCGCGAACAAAATTCATGCCTACGGATTTGCTTGGGAGCTCTTCTTAATTAAATAATGCCTGCCGGAAGCACTTCTGGGTAAGCACTAGTTTTTGCTGGCATCTGAATAGATTTGTGTAAATATAATTAGAGGTTATCATATAGGCTATGAGATCTATTTAGATGCGGTAAAACAGATCTCACAAGATCAGGTCAGATCTGATCTTTTTACACGGGTTGCTATTTTGGTCAATGATTTGTTTACCAAATCTTCATTAAATAATCGAAACTCACAAATGAACGGTTAAAATTGAACTAGTTCCGTATTAACCACCCCAGTCAACACCTTTTCTGAGCGCTCAGAAATTATGACTCATAAAAGACTGTAAAATATCACAATTTTTAAAAAATTTCTCAACAATCACACATGACTCAAAAATTAATCATAAAAAACTCTTAAATTACTGAACAAATTATTAAATTTTTACAACTGCTCATATTTAAGAATCTTTTAATATTCGAAATCCAATTGTACGCTGGGGATTCTATTGAGATTTTCCCGTATATTATTCAGAATTATCGAACAAATCATTAAACAGTATAATTATTACACAGTACAACATTTTTCAACCAACATGATTTTGGGACTTCGGTGCCTCAAAAATCTCAAAAATGTCCATTTTTCACCATTTTGATCAATAACTGGATTACGAAAACGCTGTTTTTTTCTTGATGAACTTATTTGCATGAAAATAAAAATTCCGATTTTTTTTAGAACATTTTCAATTATAATTGGAAATGTTCTAGCATATTTGTGGATTTGTAATCCAGTTATTGAGCAAAAAAGGTGAAAAATGGGAGAAAAAAAATAAAAGCCGGAATTTTTATTTTCAGTCAAAATAAATTATAATGGAAAAACAGATTATTTGTGGATTTGTAATGCAGTGATTGAGCAAAAAAGGTGAAAAATAGTAATTTTTGCGATTTTTTTGTTTTCTCCTATTCAATATCTATAACTTTGCTTCAGATACGAAAGAGATATTCCGTATGGTATACGGTATACTTTCACGTGCAATTCTCTAAATTAAGTCCCAAATCATGTGTTGTACTGTGTTATGAACAATTGAAACAAATTCTAGAACAAACATTTGAACTAAATGAAGGAACTAGTTTAACTAATGAAAATGAACGATATGGACTATGAACTATTATTACGAATTAAAGTATAATTTGAATTGAAATGTGTATTTATAGCATACACTCTAAACAATGCCTTGAAATTTACAACGATATTGTGAGTTACTTTTTATTTAAAACCACAAATAATGCTTTTAATTAAGCACAACATGTTTGAAAAAATTATTTAAACACATTTTTGTATACAAAGTTAATATTCAAACACTTTATAGTAAATATGAATTATTTAGAACAATTTGTATTATATTTTAATTTTACACATTTGTGCCTAATTCCGAATAGTTTGTGTTTAACTAAAATTTGTCAAAAATAAATAAATTAAAAATTGTGTTAATAAAGGGCCACCAATATTGCCCAATTTCGCTACAGTATTTTCCCGATCTGCATTAAACCACTAAATAAAAGTTATGTTAAGTATGTTTAATGTTATTTGGAAAAGAAAAATTAAGGTTCTAATTATGTTTGTGATTTTTCTCAGTTCTTGTACAGATGGAAACTACCCAGCCAGAAATTGCCAATGGTCTGAAAAATCAAGGCACTGGCAGAGTACTGTTGCCAATGGTCCAACAATAAAGTGCTGGCAAAGCACTGATTTACAACGCTCTGCCAATGTTAGTAAAAAGTGCTTTGCCAGTGCTTAATTAACAAAATTTACGACAGTAAAAATAATAAAAGCACTGGCACAGCTCTAGCTTAGAACGCTCTGCCAACGTTCGTAAAAAGTGCCTTGTCAGTACTTGATTTACAAAATTTACAACTGTAAAAATAAAAAAGCACTGGCACAGTACTGACTTAGAACGCTTTCCCAACATTGGCAAAAAGTGCATTGCCAGTACTTATTTACAAAATTTACAACCGTTAACTTAATAAGAACAGTGGCACATCCCTGTTCACAATAAGAGTGGAAAAGTTTAAAACTAAATTGGCAATTTATGATTTGAAGTTAAGAATATTAAGGTCTCCTATTAAAGTCAGCACAAAGTATAGTTTTTGTACTAAAATTCTACTTAAGAATTTATTTTCAAAGTTTCGTTTCTTTAGTAAAATTGTAGTAAAAAATCGTGCTAACTTATCACAAAAATAATTTGATAAAAAAAATATTGTTATTTTGTAACTTAGCTGAAGCAAGCCTATTGTTATTTCTGTTCAAATTACCAAAATCATTCAATAAGAAATAATACAACTCTTTACTGAAGTGAATTACTAAGTAGAACTTTATTGGTCGTTTTTGGTTTTGTACTGGCAAAGCGCTTATTGTCAGTGGTTTGCCTACGTTTAAATAAAAGGCCAAGCCCAGCCCGGTGTTATCATTTTGGGGTTGGCAAAGCACTTATTATATTATTAAAAAAGCACTTTATTGGTTGTTCCTACCAGTGCTTTGCCAACGTTTTAAAAATTATGGTTTGGTACAAAGCGCTCATTGCCAGTGCTTGCCAACGTTTTAAAAAAGGAACGGCCAAGCCCTGCCCGGTGTTATCATTTTGGGGTTGGCCAAGCACTTAAATTTTCAGATATCCAACGCTCTGCCAACGCTCATACCACCGTTGAAAGCACTGGGCCAAAGCTTTGCCGTTCGTATTTTTCTGGCTGGGTAGTTTATAAAAGACGTTTAAGGAGAATAATTTTAAATGATTGTGCTTTTTGGTTTGTAAAATTATAAATTAATTATAAATGAACTAGTTATAAATAAAATGTGCAAAAAATTTTGTGGTTTTTTTCTCTTCTAAAAACGCGGTTTTAAACCCAAACTGTAGATAAAAACATTGTAAAAGCGTTTCTCGACATCTAGATGAGTCAATTCTCATTTATTTGTGTTTTTGGTAGGCACAAAAAATATGTAGTATGTTAAACACAAAATTCACAGATATTTATTTAATTTTACATACTTAAGTAATTTTATGGGTTTAAAGGTAGGAAATAAGTTTACCTATCATTATGGTAGAAAATTTAAATAAAATTTTTTTAGAGTGTATATAAATCTGTTATTATTTTACTCGTATTTACGATGGCGGATCAATAAGTCCGTGACTTTTCGAACTTAGCTCGTAGTTATATGAAATGCAACACTGCTCCCATCAAGTACCACCTGGTTAATAGACTACTGTTAAATTTGAGCAAGTTCCGTCATTTACTTTGCGTTTAACAGCTGTTCAAAACATACAACCTCGTGGATTTTTTAAAAACCATCAATCAAACCAAGGGAACACTGCACCATCGATTTCAATGGTAACAAAGTGGTTTACTGACTTTCGTTGTGGTCGCACAAGTACTAATAACGCTGAACGTTCTGGACGGCCAATTAAGGTCAATACAACCGAAAATGTCGAAATGTAGTGTTAGCCGATCGAAGAGTACAAGTGCGTGAGATTGTTGATGCCTTAGGCATTTCATATGACAGTGTGGTTTCGATTTTAAATGATCAGTTGGGTTTAAGAAAGCTGTCTGCAAGATAGGTGCCGCGTTCGCTCTCAATTGACCATAAACGTAATAGTGGCCAATAAGGCAACAGTTTTTTGGGATGCACGCGGGATAATACACATCGATTACCTTCAAAAGGGAAAAACAATAAACGGCGAATATTATGCCAACTTACTGGACCGACTTAACGAGGATTTAAAAACAAACGACCCCATATGGCCATTTCATCAAGATAATGCACGGGTGCACACTAGGGTGATAACTTTTTGCAAATATCAAATCTCCCCAGACATAATGTGTAGGGCATGGACAAATATTAAGACTGCGTTTTTAGTTTTTCGCTATCGTTTAAAAAGGTTCCGCACCAAACGCGTTTAAAGTTTTGAATCAAACAAAGTTAAAAAAAAAACTTTTTTTGATGCCTCAACGTCTGACCATCACATCTATATAATTAAGGCATGCTGATATCAATAGTAAAGTCCGTTTTCGAGTCAATGGAATTGTTTTCTTCCAAATTTGCTTACTTACATATGTAAAAACCATATTTTAAAAAATTGTTATTAAAAAAAAATTTAAAAAAACATATTAAAGGCATTTTAGAAATCGCTGTCGGTGCGCAAAGCTTTTTTACCAAATTGAACTGAAATAGTTTTTTTTTATCATTAATACAATATTTGCCATTAGAATCACCCCTGGGGAGAATGTTGTCCAAAAAAAGTTATCACCCTAGTGCACACGTGTGCAGTCTCAATGGCAAAATTCCATTAATTGGGCTATGAATTGGTACCCTCATCCGCATTATTCTCCGGATTTAGCCCCAAATGACTATTTCTTATTTTCAAACCTAAAGAGAGTGTATTGCAACTTAGAGTGGTGAACGATACTGCTGAACGTGGAGTGAAGTTATTTGAGGATTTTAATCTATATACATATATGTATATATAAAACTCATTTTCTGTTGTTTGTTGTCTATACAAATTTGCAATTCTCAACGAATTTTCCTCAAATTTGGCATGGATAATCCTCGGACCTCAACTTAGATCGTAGTATAGTCTTCATCTACCATGCCCACTTCTACGCCTACTTTTGAAAAAAATCTTAAGTTGAAATGTTTTTCACCTTTTCAACTTTTTTCGTTTTTTTTTCGAATACAAACTTCTAAGAAATTTTTAACGGATTTCTTTGAAATTACTTACATATATTCTACGTTTGCCGAGGAAGGCCTCAGTAAAAGTTTCATTACCATAGCCCACTTCAATACCGACATTTTGATCAAAAACGTCAAAATCAAAAATTCCACTATTTTTAATAAAGCTTATTTTTTTAAGTCCAATTAAAAACATTTTAGGAAAAACCATTTCGTTTTAAATTTTTTTCTCCCGTATAATATACCTACTGATTTTTTCGCAATGTCTTTAAGATTTAATTTTTTAAAAGTTTATTTTTCCTTACCGTTTTTTGGCAATAACAAGTTCATTAAAAAAACAAAAAAAAAATTTCTTTAAGGATAAACTTTTCGAAACCATATACTAAAGTCAGAGAGATCTTTAATGATAAAGCGAATTGATTTATAGTCGTGAATTGCTACTGAAAGCATCATTTGTATTCAATTTTTAATTTTGTAACCTGATTTCATAAATTTCAAATGGAATCTTTAATTTCAAGTTTAATGACAAGAGCTACAACTTTGCCATAGAGAGTAAATCGAAATTCTGAACGGTATGCAAGATATGAGCCTGAGAAAATTATCACTTTTTTGCGAAAATGATACCGAGGCCCCAAATCTTTGGCGGCCCATAAACAAAAAAGGAGATGACTTTGGGAAAAATTGGGAGACTGGGTCGTTTTTTTTTTAGTCTTTTATCACGTAGTGGTGTCCGTATATGGTTATTTTGCCATGACTTAAAAATTACGCACAGTGTTATTATAAGACGAAATGGGTTTACATGAAGTTTTATATCATTATCACTGTTGACGTATACGTATTATTATATTTTGTATTTACATCATAAGTGTTGGAAACATGTACAAATGAAATTAGAGCAATTTTTGTTATATAAAACTGGAATATTTAGATTCTTTATTAAATTTGGAATAATAGCCCATATGTTAATTTAAATCGCTTTTAACATCAGGTTCTATATTAAAATATCATTTTTAAATATGCTGACACAAAAATGAAACAGTGGGCGAAAATGGTATAGAAACACATCGCTAAAGGAGTTATGACCTTTGCACACTCCACAGTGGGGTATATCACAAATATTTTGGAAATAATTCAGACGGGTTGTTGTGAAACTTCACACAGCCATTATTAACGTAATTTCAAGCTTAAGTTTCAAAAAAGGGCCCACAAGCGCTGCTCAATTGGTGGACTCCAAAATAGGACACCTCGGGTAATCAACAATTTTTAAAGCTTGCCAAATTTATATTTATCAACCGATTATCAAGAATTAAACATTTTTGTATCTGCTTGTAATTTTCAACAATAAATATGCTCTTAAAGTGCAAAAGTTATCCTCATTGATAAATTAAAATTTTGTATTTTTGCAATCACTTGGTCCGGTTTTTGGCAATGGAATATGCAAATTAAATGCGATTTTCTTTGAAAAGTGTTGGTGATATTAACAACAAGTTATTTAATTAATCAAAAAAAAACTTCAATGCAATATCTTTTTGACGCTTAAAATAAAATGCTTTTAAAATTGTAAATTATTAAAAATGTGATTTGAGTAATTTTTTGGTCAAAAAGGTGGAAAGATTCTTTAGCCTCCAGATTAAAAGTTTTTTCAGGAACACATATAGTATTTATATTTTTCTGGAAGACTACTAAATTAATTGCTGATATTCTAATATTGCAAGGAATCTATAAACGTACTTTTTTCATTTTATCCTTATATATTTATGTATGCTAAAAAATATTAAAATTTTATTATTGAAGTGAACAATTTTTTTTATTAAAATTGCAAATCCATTAAAGATATCATAAAATATTTAGAAAAGAACATTAAAATTTTAACAAATTTTCCACATGCTTTAAAATATTTAGCAACAAATAGCGACATGATGTACTCAAATGAAAGATATTTTTTTGTAGATTTATATTCTTAAAAAATATTTCAAGATTTTCCGGTTAAATTTCGAAAAATTAAGCAAAATATTTCAAAAACTGCACATGAGAACATTTTGACAGATTTGCATTCAGCGTACCTAAAAGTCGATTTAAACCCTCCGATGAGTGAAAGTTCTGAACTTCACGGCCGTGTGAAAAGGTCCCTACGGACCTTTTTGTAAATCATGTTTTTTTCATATAAAAATTTTTTTTGATTTTTTTTTGTTTTTATTGTTTATAACTAAATTCTACATACAAAAATAATTTTTTCAATTTTTTAATTTTTTGTTTTTATCATCATCCCTAATGTCTTTGAGTTTAGGTCTTTGTGTTCAGAACAAGTAAATTATGTGTTGAAACAATAAAAAAAATTATAATGATGCCCAAAAACATGCATTTATTAGTGAAATTCAGTACAAGGTCCATACGGACCTATTCACACGTCCGCGTACTATTCTCACTAAAACCTCAATAACTCCTAAAGTAATGATCCGATCGGCTTGATTTTTTTTCCAAAAGATGCGCAACAAAATACTCTTGGAATACAGAGTAACCTTGGGGGGTTGTAGTGGCCGAAGTAGCAGTAATTTCAGTTTGAAAAGGCAAAAACGGTCCCTAGGGACCTTCTCACTCATCGGAGGGTTAAAAATATTAACTTCAAAAACAATTGAAATGGATTTTTCAGTTTTCCGTTGCTATTTTGTTCATTATTTTTTCCGCCAATAAATTAGCAGAACCTTCTATGATAATTTGAAATTTATTTTCGGACATATTACCCAACACGTCACAAGTTTTCTATAATGTGTCAATTGACCCCTCCTATGAAATGTCATGTTTAAGCTACATGTAGTTTTAATAAAAAATATCGACCAAGAACCTGTCCACGGTGGAATATTTATTTTGAAACCTAGTGATTTTGTTGTACTTTAACCCGTAAAAATATATTTTTTCAGGTACATTACATATTAGGGCCAGTAAAAATGTTTGCTAGCCTTCTCATAGTATGTCCAAGACATAAGGTCTTTAACATTTTTAAAACAAATTAGTGTATTCTTAATAAACAAAGCTTTTTATATATACAAAGTCAATTTAAAAATCTTCATTTCACTTTGAAACCACATCAGGCAAAAAAAAACTAAGAGATATTTTATTTCAAAGGATTTTCTCTTTAACCCAGGAACATTTTGGTAATCGGTGAGATAAATGCATTGTCTTGTAATGTACACTGTACAATGTACACTCATTACTTGTATCATTATTTGCCAACAGAAAGTAATGAGTTACCGATAATGGGTTACATAATTCATTACTTTGTAAAGAATACTCCTTACATTCTGCACTATTTCTAAACATAGAGTAATGGGTTACAAAAAGTTGGTTACATAATGCATTACATTGTAGTGTATAGTTTCTTACCTTCAACACTATTTTGAAAAATAATGTAATGCGTAACAAATAATTGGACACTCATGTATTACCTTGTAATGATACATCATTACCTTTTACATTATTTCAAACATAAAATAATGACTTACCGATCCTCAATTACATAATGTATTAAATATAAGTGTAAAATAATATTTTAAAATAATACCCTAACCACGTGTTGATTACTAAGAAGACAAGGATGGAGCAAATTTGATAATTAATAGGTTTTTGTTAAAGCTCTGCCTATTCTGGAGGCTCTACCTTTTCTAAATCATCGGCTTCTGATGAAATCTTTTGCCAGATCGAAATACTAATATCACCTAGCTAATATGTTTGATTTGCTTTAGGTTTGTAAATATACGGAGGTTAAATTAAAAATCGTTATAAATTAAAAATAAAGTATCGAAATTATAATTGGTCTGAATTAAAAAATTCTCTGGTGGACAAAAACTACTCTACAGAAAATTTAAAAACATATTTCCAGTGATAAGCAATTAATGATAATTACGAAACTTTTGAGCCAAATTTCGCAAAAAAAAAATCGAAACTTTTTTTTTTGCTCAAAATGCACAACAACCGATAACTGCAGTCGCTGGTAGGGAACTGAAGATACACTTAAACATTTGTTTAACTTATTTTTCCCATATTAAACTGTTTAATATGCATCGATTGAGTGGAATTCCTTCAACCAATTCAAAAAGTGCCATATTTGGGACATCCACAAAAAATCACAAAGTAATGTGTATAATAACATTACTTTGTGATTTTTTGTAAGCATGATGGTAAGGTATATATTTTTAAAATCACAAACGAAAACTCGAAGCACAACAATTCATTTACATTTTACAGTTGGTAGAGCTCGCGCCTAACAACCAGAGACCCCAGGTTCAAATCTCACAGTGAACACGTTATTTATTTAATTACAAAAATTTATTTGCAATAATATTTTCTTTTAATCATATAAATAACCAGTTACTGTACCACCTACTAGATAATGTGTCCACACATTACTTTTAGGCTCAACGCCTGTAAAATTCATCAGTAAACGAAGGCGTGGAGCCCTATGGCGATACATTACTTTACCCATTATTTGATAATGTGATGTTTTGCTGGGATATACTTATAACCATTTTTACAATAAACTAAAAATAAGTAATAGCATTTTTAAGCTATTAACCCCTCTTTAAAAAGCTTTTTTCAAATACGAAATTCACCTCATGATGGGGAAATAAAATCCCAAAAAATTTCCTTAAATGCCATGATATATAAAACAGCTGATAAATATATTCCAATAACAATAAATTAATTTCCAAAGGGGGTAACAATGGAAAGCTTACCTAAAAATAACACTCACACTAATACCATTTACTTGGAAATGTATATAAAAACTGAGAGAGTAAATAAGAGACTTTAAAAATAAAATCAAAACTCCGCCTCTTATTAAAAATAAAATAAATTTTATAATTCCACAATATTAATATAAAAATGTGTGGGTATGTGTAATTATTAATGTAGTATTGGTAAAAGCCACTCCTACGCAGCCATGTTGTGAGAAAAAAAGCAAATGGTTGAACGAAAAAGGATATTCAGCTGATTGGACATGAATGAATGAAACGAAATGATATGGAATTCGAATCAGGTTAAGTTGCTGACAAAATGAGAAGCGAGAAAAAAAAATTCAAACATTAAAATTGTTGGTAACAAACTAAATTTGTTTAAACATTTTTGTTGAAAGAAATACCCGACCGAACATGTACTCGCTCAATTACATACATACATCTAGAAACAGTTTAAGTAAGGTCATCGAAATGTCAAAAGTTGCAAGTTTTAATTTAACACTACATACAATGTTTGTTGTTATTGTGTTTTGTGTTGGTTTTGTATCATGTTGATATTTATACGACCACTTGATTGTGGTTTACTATGCCTTTCACCATTAAATTATGCCGCAGTTTAGAAAATGAAAGAAAGTCATGTCGACTTTGTGTAATAAGTTTGTAAAAACATTTAATCATACACTTCAAATCGATTTAAATTTTTTTTTTATTTCTAAATACAATCTCAAATTCTAATGTTCATAGAGGGTTTTTGAAAAGAATTTTTACCCTATTGTCCACATATTAAAATAAAGCCTAAAAATTATAATTAATTGTTATTTTAAGTTTTTTGAGTAGAAAACGAAAATATTTTTTAAACTGTAAAAACATTTTAGAAATGTTAACCCTCTAGTGCGCCGTGATGCAAATTTGAATCATACCAAAAATATCTCTTTAGTTTCAAAATTTGAAAACAGTTTTGTGCAAAAGGTTCGTTATATGTTGTCTCCATTTAAGTAGGCGTCGTTTCCTTTGCTTTTGAAGAACCGTTATAGCAGCATTGAATTATTGTGCAATTTTGAAGTGTCTGCTCATTAGTTTGTTGTATGTAGAGGAAACAGCGTTTTTTCTGACTTAAATTTAGTTAATTCCAACAAGTTTATTAAACAGTTGTGATTTTTACATAAGTTACACTCTTTTTATTAAAATTTAATAGTGTTTATTGTTTTTTTGTGGTAAGTACTTTGCTGTGTATAAAAAACGGTTTGATGTAAATTTGCATCACTGCGCATTTAATTGATAGTAATGTATGTAACGAATTTCAGAGAGGCTTGCAGACGTATTGTCTGGAAAAAAAACTAAATTTTCTGTCCGTGAAGACGAAATAAAATTTGGGAGCAAATACCGATTCGCCGGAATTTATAAAGAATTAATGAGCATTCCGAATTTTTGTCATCAATAGCGAATTACTCCAATATTCGCCTTCTATGGGACAGCCAAATTGGCTTGGACTATGTAAAGGAATGCATGCCTCAAAAAAAATTTGAAAAGATACGATCAATATTTCATTTCAACAATAATGAAAAATTTCATTGCCGATCAAACAGATCCCTGTTACGACAAATCATACAAGATTCGTCCACTGGTAGACTGTTTAAATGAAAATTTTTCATCCATTCCATTAGAAGAACGCTAATCTGTTAATGAACAAATAAGCACCAGTAAAGCCTCGCATCATTTGAAACAATATATGCCTGCAAAGATACATAAGTGGGTAGACAGCATAATGGGGCGGAACCGAATCAAAAATGAAAACCAGAAAATGGTATATGCGTTTAGTTTAACCATCTACTGGACCTAGCAGTTACAAATGCTTGGTTTTTGCAACAGGAAATACGACTCTCACACTATTAAAATTTCGTAAAGATCTGGCATTAACACTTCTAAAAATAAACACAAAACAGAAACGTCCAAGAACCAACGATTCATCTTCTGTCGAAAGATTGCATGTCCAGAAGCAAACACGAGGTCTAGCATCAGCTGTACCATCCGTAGATATCAGGCACGATCATGTGGACCACTTGCCGGAATTCCAAGAAATAGGGTAAGATGCAAGCTGCCGGGTTGTAAGGGCCAACGTCAACTGATTTGTAGCAAGTGTAACATAGCTTTATGTCTAACTAAAACCAAAACTACTTTGTAAAATTTCATAAAAAATTAACAAAATTAAAATGTTATCTTTTTTTTTTTAAAAAATGTAAAATTTCATCAACAATAAATAAATAATACGTTGGTTTTTAAAAAGAAACAAAAACAATTGTCCATTTAAATCACTATTGAAGTATAAAAATTTTAGATTTTGCATTTACAGCTAAATGCGCAATGATCCAAATTTGCATCAAAGGATTTTTCGCCTCCTGCGCCCTTATAAATGAAAATTATACAAACTTGCTAGAACAAAAGTTTGTTTTTTCAACCATTTCCTTTCGTTTAAAATAGTATTTTATTTAATTTGGTTTTCTTGCGCACTAGAGGGTAAATAAAGATTTATTAATTACAAAAAAAAAAAAAAAAAAAAAAAAAAAAAAAAAATTCTTAAGTTTCTTATTGCCAAAAAAAACTAACTTTTTCGATTTGAAGTGTTTCAATTTTATATCAAATATACCAACCATTTTAATATTTTTCTTTAAGTCATAAAAATATTTATTGTAAACAAAAATGTGGTTGTGCTACTACGCGTATGAGTGATATTTTTCAATATTAATTCGTTTGAAAATGTCAACATTTTGCTGAACATAATTGACTATTAGTTCAATATTTATTAATGGATTTTCTAAATATATACCTAGATTTTTTGTTTGAATATTAGCTCTGATCGAAAGATTTTTTATTAATGGCGGTTTTGAGTGAAACAAAAAAAAAATCCTACACTCAAAAAAAGTTTACAAAAAATTAAATAATTTGAACTAAATTTAAGAAATACGGGAATGATTTGGCTCCAAAGAAAATTTAACTCAAATTAAGTATGCAGTTCTCTAAAACACATGTAAAAACAATTTATTAAAATTTAGTAAATTTAGTAAATTTTGTCTTAAATTTTATGAAACTTTACTAAACTTTAGTATGTTATTGAATTAAATACATAGTATACATTTTGCTTAAATCTAGTAAAAAACTTCTTAAAATCTAGTTAATTTTTCTTAAATTTTAAGACACTTGAGCGCTAATGCAAAATTTACTTTTTTTTAGTTCATAAGTTATAAAGGGTATATTTTATAGAGGTGTAGAATTTTGAAATGGTATAAAGCAAAGATGACTTTTTTAAATTGACATGCAATTTATTTTAGTCGAAAGATAATCTTCTGGCATTAATAATTTAAATATGACTTCTGGCATATGACCGCCACGGCTGGCTCGGACGTAGTCTAATCTGGAGGTCCAATTTTCGATGACTTTTTCCAACATTTGCGGCCGTATATATTTGCAATAACGCGGCGAATGTTGTCCTCTAAGTGGTCAATCGTTTCGGGCTTATCGGCGAAGACTAGCGACTTCACATATCCCCCACAGAAAATAGTCCAGCGGCGTTAAGTCGCACGATCTTTGAGGCCAATTCACGGGTCCGAAATATGACACTATGCGGTTACCAAACGTTTCCTTCAATAAATCAATAGTCGCACAAGCTGTGTGACATGTTGCGCGCCATCTTGTTGTTCAATTGAACAACAAGATGGCGCCTGCACATCATGGTTGTTCAATTGATGAACGAAAAAAATCAGTAATCATGGCTCTATAGCGGTCACCATTGACATATAGACCGATTGGGTTCTTCCTCTACACTACGCTCTACAGCAGCAATGACTACTTCTGTACTGTACGACGTCTCTGTGGATGTATATTATCATTTTGAGTAAACGTGGTGCGAAAACGTTCCATAGTTAATGGAATTAATTGCTCAGATGTACGATTATGTTGACCGTCAGATGGACGTAGTGCGCGATACGTATTTCGAACTGAACCATGATTTTCGAAATAAATTTGCACAATTTGGAAGCGTTGTTCAGGCGTCAGTCTATTCATGTTGAAATGCCAAAGCAAACTAAACATAAATCAGTTGACATCTGACAAAATGGCCGCCAATTAAAAAAGTGTTGCCAACTTAAAGTTCTATAACTGTATAAAAAACACCCTTTATTAATTTGGTATATTTAAAACAAACAACAAAAAAAATTGTTGCTTGTCTTCTTTATTTTATTTGTAATATTATTTATTCATTGGTATTCTCAAAAGGTATATGACGAACTTCAAAAATTCTCGACACTTTGAGGTAAAATATTTTAAAATTTCTTGGATGATATGAACAACCTTTTGTGTATATGTTAGTGCACTAGCTAGGAACGAAAAAAAAATCAATTTTTTGCACTTAATCAGTTATGTCCGTCATGAAGATTCACTCATTCACTTATAAAGAGAATGCAAAAAAAAATTAATTTAGCAAAAATTTTGAAAAAAATTTTTAGCGTTTAAAAACCTTTAAGTACCTTTTTGACTCGGAGGTGCAGTTTTCTAAGATACTCAATTCACTTAATACATCCAATTTCAAATATAATTGTGAACATCAGACGCAAATAACATACATATTCAAAGAATTCACGCCAATTTCATTTAAGTTTTTGATGTCCGTATACCTTTATTAATGTGCTGACATCAACTTGGTATACCTAAAACTTTATAAATTTACAACTTTTTTTAAACACTGTTCTCTTAATTCAGTTCAAATAAACGGTGCAAAACTCATAAGGGAAAAACTGCAAAAGTTTAAAATTCGGAAAATTTTGGTTTCACTTGTAAATCACCATACAACTTTTCACCAAACAGCGATATGAAACATTTTTTTTGGTGAATAAATCTTCCAGGTCTAGTGACTCCAGTTCTCAAAATTCAATTCCAATAAACGGCGCAAAACTCATAAGGGAAAAACTGCAAAAGTTTAAAATTCGGAAAATTTTGGTTTCACTTGTAAATCACCATACAACTTTTCACCAAACAGCGATAAGAAACATTTTTTTTAGTGAATAAATCTTCCAGGTCTAGTGACTCCAGTTCTCAAAATTCAATTCCAATAAACGGCGCAAAACTCATAAGGGAAAAACTGCAAAAGTTTAAAATTCGGAAAATTTTGGTTTCACTTGTAAATCACCATACAACTTTTCACCAAACATCGATATGAAACATTTTTTTTGGTGAATAAATCTTCCAGGTCTAGTGAATCCATTTGGTATTGGTTTGCATCTGAAAGTTAATAACTATGAGAAAAAAAAAATTAAATTAATGAAAAATCTCATGAAAGTTTCAAGTATTTTTTTTTGCATTTTATCTCAATTCAAAAATTTTTGAGCAGGTGGCGAGAATTTTTGAAGTAGCTCATATACTTCCAAAAATATAAGTGTTTTTTGGTTTGGCACCTATCAGTCAAGTAATCAATTTCACTTATCTCTTAGTTAATATTAAAGACAATAATTATACGATTCGTTTTGTTAATACAAACGTTTTAAATCTGAAATTAATTATTTAACTTTACTTGACAAAACTTAAACACTTATGTAATATGAACTTTAAACCAAATGAGAATTTTATAGGTTTAAAAATTTTAATCTTCTTAAAGAAAATTTTTAAAAAGTTATTATACTTAATTTTAAGAAGTTTAAATTTGTAAACTAAATTTAAGTAGATTGCGTATTTGGTTTTAGTTTTTTCATACAATTTTAAATTTCTTAACTTTTAGTTTAATAACTTCTTAAAATTTAATATTTTTTACAAAAAAGAAATAAATTTTCTAACATTTTTTAAGAATATTAACCTGATTCAAGAAAAGAAAATTAAAGAAAAAGCCTTATTATTTTTGAGTTAATAATAAATTAATATGAACACAAAAAATCTAAAAAATTTGCATTATTCGTAAGCAATTTTATTTGCTTTAAGGAAAGTTTTAAAAACTTAATTTTTTGTTCATACATTTTGTTGAGTGTAAATTACAGTTTTGAGGTCTGATTAAATAATAAAATATTATTTGATTTTTATTAAGCAATAAAATGGAATAAAAAATTAATTTAATCGGACCTCAGAGACAAACAACAAAAATAAAAAAAAATATAAAAAAATGAATATTCAAATTAAATTTTGGATCCTAACATATATGACACTTAATATATGATAATAAATGACCATTTTCACATGGGAATTAAAAATGTATTATAAAATGAATTTTAATGAAATCATATTTTTTTGTTAGCGAAACAGAAATTTTTGAGAAATATCGCAAGCACATAATATTTTTTTTTTTTTATGCATTCATTTATAAATTAAGTTTTTGTGGTTTTAAAACGTTGTACCGGGTGTTTTTTTATACAGGTATACAACTTTAAGTTGGCAACACTTTCTTAACTGGCGGCCATTTTGTCAGATGTCAAGTGATTGATGTTTAGTTTGGATTGGCATTTCAACATGAATAGACTGACGCCTGAACAACGCTTCCAAATTGTGCAAATTTATTTTGAAAATCACGGTTCTGTTCGAAATACGTATCGCCCACTTCATAAACGAATTTTGTTTAGCGATGAAGCTCACTTTTAGTTAAATGGATACAATAAATAAACAAAACTGACATATTTGGAGTGATGATAATCCTCAAGTGTATGTTGAGACACAGTTACATCCAGAAAAACTGACTGTTTGGTGTGCTTTATGGGCTGGTGGAATCATTGGTCCGTATTTCTATAAAAACGATGCTGATCAGAAGGCTACAGTCAATCGTGACCGCTATTGAGCCATGATTACTTACTTTTTCGTTTATCAATTGAACAACGATGATGTGCAGGAGCTGTGGTTTCAACAAGACGGCGCAACATGTCACACAGCTCGCGCCAAAATTGATTTATTGTAGGAAACGTTTGGTAACCGCATAGTTTCACGTTTCGAGCTAGTGAATTGGCCTCAAAGATCGTGCGATTTAACGCCGCTGGACAGTTTTCTGTGAGGATATGTGAAGTCGCTACACACAAAAAAATATTTCTTAAATTCCGCCAAGTAAACATTTTGTTGAATAAAAAAAAACATAATCAATTACTTTTTTAATTGACTCAATTACTTTTTTAATTGACTCAATTAAAAAGTAATCAATATTTTAAATAATATTGATTACTTTAAATAAACAAAAATATTGATTACTTTTTAATTGAATCAATTAAAAAAGTAATTGATTATTTTTTTTTATTCAACAAAATGTGTACTTGGCGCAATTTTTTTTTTCTGTGTAGTCTACGCCGATAAGCCCGATACGATTGACCACTTAGAGGACAACATTCGCCGCGTTATTACAGTTATATTAGAATTTTGTTTTTATATACATCGAGATTATTTGTATGTTATTTTTAATTTATAACGAACTTTCAACCTCCGTTTATTTACAAAAATAAAGCAAATCAAACATATTAGCTAGGTTGATACTAGTAAATTCGATCTGGCTAAAGATCTCATCAGAACCCGAAGTTTTAGAAAAGCTAGAGCCTCCATAATAGGCAAAACTTTAATAAAAAACCTATTAATCATCAATTTTGCTCCATTCTTGTCTTCTTAGTAATCAAAACACGCGTTATTGCCAATATACGGCCACAAATGTTGGAAAAAGTCATCGAAAATTGGACCTCCAGATTAGACTACGTCCGAGCCAGCCGTGGCGGTCATAAGTCAGAAGCCATATTTAAATTATAATGCCAGAAGATTATCTTTCGAATAAAGTAAATTTCATGTCAATTTAAAAAAATCATCTTTGTTTTATTCCATTTCAAAGTTCTTTACCTGCATTAAAATCACCCTTTATAAAAAAAATATTCTGACAAATGTTCAATTACCAAACCAATTTGACGAAAATGTTAAATAGTTGAAAGCATCACACATACCTTCTCGTTTTAAAAATTTTGTGTCAATCCGACGATTGTTAATAGAATTTTAGCCCTTTTAGAACAAAGGATATATGACAGCTATACGAGTCCTTACTGCAATTGAAATGAAAATTGTCACAAACATTAATGATAACATTTCACAAATAATAACAAATTTTTAAAAATTGTTGGAAGAGTAAGAGCTTTTATTAAACATTTTGAAAATTCGGGATATATGGAATTTTTGAATATTTTTACAACTATTTTTTGAAAAAAATATTTTATAATTTTGACAAAATAAAAAAAAAATGTTGGCAATTGGAAGATTTTCAAAGGATTTATACAAAACTGTATCAAATCGCTTCTAATCGTATCTAAGTTAGTCTAACATGTTAAAATTAGGAGTATTTTGCTACAATTTAATCGGGCCATTTTTCGGATGAAATTTTATATAATTAACTACGGGGTCATATTAAATGAAACTATATAAAGCTCCACATTAGTTTTTTTCTTATTATTGGGATGTTTACTTCAAAATATTTTTATTTAATTTGAATGCCTACACAGAAATATCCCTGCAGGAAATGAAGGGTCGATTGATCCAAGGCGGTAATGCTGCACAGAAAAAATTATCAACCTAAAATATCTAATTAAAGATTTGATTTGAATTTAATTTAATTTGTTTCTAAACAAATATTTAATTGAATCAATTAATATTTTAATTGACTTTTAAATATTTAAATACATATTTTATTTTAGATGCAATTATCATATTATTTTTTCATACACTGTATGCATAAATAGAAAATTTTCAGTATAAAATACCAAATGTATTTGAACAAACAAACACAAACATATAAACAGACGCAGCATTAACAAAAACACATATACAAACGTATCGTTCACACACTTTTTTTGTGAGTATCATATTTTTTTTTGTAGAAGTTATTTATAACTTTTTTTTCTTCTTAATTTTAATAAAAGGTCTAATTTATAGTATCATTGTCGTGATAGGTGCAAAATCAAAATCGTTTTTAGTTTTTTCTGTGTGGTGAAACCAAAATTGTGGAGCACCAAAAAGTGTTGATTTGGGTGAAATGACCAATCACGTGAATATAGTTATGGTGTCAAAACTTCCACGTAAAAACACATAAACATACTGAAGCAACTAGGGTAGTTGCAATTGTTACTGGTCATTGAACTGGTTCAAAACCGTTGGCAGTGGATGAAAACATGGCAATTAGGACCAAAGGATTCATTTCCTTGACTGCTACAAAGCGGACATAACACCGAAGAAATTGTATCTGTACGTAGATAGATATGAAGACCTAACACTCCACTGATTGAAAAGAACGGAATACGTAAGTGTTTAGGTAGTGACCAGGGTTTTTAGATATGGCGACTTCTCGCCAAACGTGGCGATTTTAAAACTCGTTTGGCAAGTTAATTTTTGAAATAGCGGTTGGCGATTTTTCGAGTGAACGGCGTTTTTACACATTCCACATAGCTACCTAAAAAATTAAATATATATCATCAAAATATAACTTATTGCACAACTTATTCCAAAAAAATAAACATTTTACAAGAATATAAATTAAAATTACAATATTTTTGTATATTCTTTTCGAAATATCTTGTTAAGATATTTTAGAAGTTTTTTGGTAACGATTTTTTGTGTGTAAGTAATTGGCGATTTGTGAGAATTTCTTTGGGTACAAAATAATTGATTATATATTTCGTTACTCTGCTTTATAACATAAGTTATACATTAATTTTTTTTTTATAATGCAGCATAAAAAAAATCGTTGAAATTGTTAGCAAATAAAAAAAAAAACTTGCAAAACATCTATATTTTGAACGGCCAGACTTTATGCCTAGTTTTTTTGTATAGTTTATGTACTGTTAAAAATTTAAATTGTTGTAATGAATATAATGTAATAGTTTTTTATTTGGTATATACAAAATAAATTTATTTTAAAATTGATTTTTGTTGTGCTTTTTGAAGGTTTCTTTGAATAGGTGCCATGACACACTGTTTTGAATAGGTTCAGTGACTGTTACCGGACGGGATATTTAGAAAACTATATATAGTATGACATACGCTGAATAAAAAGTGACATGTTACTTGCTAATTACTTTTCGCATGCCCACCAGTGACATGTAGCCCTTAGACCATTGCAGTCGTACGTCGCAAAGCTATTCCATTCCAACTACCCCTATAGCAGAACTCATTGCGCTTAATATGTGAACTAATTCCGCTTAATATGTCACTGCCCAGCAAAAAATTTCCAAAAAGGTAAGTGGGTTTGTAATCAAGCATTTTGGGCAGAACGCATTCCTTACTAGATTACCTACTCGATTCTTTTAACAGGGCGTGAGACTAAAATAATTGATTCTTTAGAATTGATTATTTTTTTTTTACCGAAGAACCATTTACTTTATATTTTTAAGAACTACATACATTTTTTAATAAAGAAATAGTTCCATTGTAAAACTACGAAGTACTTACACAAAAAAATAAATAGTTCCCTAGAAAAAATAAGAAGTACTTACATTTGAAAAAAAAGAAGTAGTTCCATAAGTTAAATCAACTTTTACTCACACGTGATTCTCCTAGGTCACTCAAATATAACGATCAAAACTCATACGGAAATAAAATCCTAAAAAGTGAAACATCGAATTGTTATGATAACATGGGTTTGCCATAATTTAGGAGCTATAAACCACGAAAATATAAATTTTTCAAAAAAAAAAGAACAATTCACAATTGAAAAACAAAAATATGACTCACGCACAATCACCCTCGAAAATTTTTCTTACACTCACTCACGATAACGTCAGTAATTTCAACTTCCACTCAAAATTTTCTGCTCATGTTCGCTTCCCTAATTTATACCTAACCACAGTTTAACAAAATTTAGGCAACATGCAATTTCTGTTTTTAGTATTATTGTTCTGCAAATAAAAATTTGTTTGAAAAAATATATGAGATAAATTCTTAAAAATTGTATAACTTCTTTTTTCAAAATTAGGAACTACTTCCAATAACGTCCTTTTATTAAGAAAAAGTATATGATTACTTCTTGAGTACAAAAAGTTATACATATAAGTTAATAACATTGTAATTTTCTTTTAAGTAAGTGATTACTTTGTTATTGAGTTCATGCTTTCTGGTTTAAATTTAAAGAATTGATTACAATACTACTTGCTTTTTTGACTCTATCGTTGGAATGAGTTTGGTATTGCAGTTACTAAATTTGGCAATGAGATATGTAAGCAAGTGTGGGCATCACCTTCTTTTTGGAATGTGTAATTTTTTCCTGGGTGGCTTCGTTGCATATCACATAAATTCTAAAATGGTCATACTTTAACACAACCTACTTCTATCTAGTCCCGTAGCATATTAATTTCAGTAGGTACGGTGATAGATTCCCTTCGTCAAGTTTTTCGACACGTCACAAAATGCTTCAAAGGTAGTAATTGCCATCTCCTATGACAAGCCCATGACAAAAGTATCGGTCACTTTCATATAACAGAACTGAAACTAGGACAGGTTCATACACACAAAATTCTAGTCACATGACTATACCAGTGACTGGACCATTTCCCACAGGAATATTACAAAATTCTGTTTGTAATATTAAACATATGCCATAGAGCATTTTTGTAAATATAAAAAAAAAAAAAAAATTTAAATTGGCCCCAACAATTTGAATTTGTAAATACAAACACCTTTTGCTGATTTTTTTGTAATTTGAAATTTTGGTTTTTAAAGAATTTTTATATGAAAAACTACAATTTACAACAATTTCAGAAAAAAAAAAAATTGTTAGAAATAAATTTTAATTTAAAAATGAGGGTGTTTGAATTTACTAATTCCTTTGTTGGGGCCTACTGTTTTTTCTGTGTATGGCCCAAAATATTTTTGACAGTTTTTTTCAGACTTTTTGAAAGGTTATGCGGGATCGCTAAAAGGGATTTTTGTGGCATAAAAATTATTAATTTAACGGGAACTTTGATATTATTTAAAGTGGGTATCAAATGGGTGGTAATTTGAAGACCTATTTAATATATTTTATTTCATGTCCATACATTGGAAGAAGTTTTTAAAGGTTTTAATTTGGAATATTCTGAATTTTTACATTTTAGGTTATCAAAACGACCCTTAAAGTAATAATTTGAGCCTCGAATATTTTTTTTAATAGCCTCGAACTATTTAGTAGTGACTTATCCGGTTTTGTAAATACATGACGCAAGAAAGAAAAAAGTTTTATATTTATTCACCTATTTTTTTTTGAGAAAATTCATCTCAGCGTTTCCGTACCCATAAACAAATTTTAACGATTTCTTACAAAATTTTGCAAAAATGTTTGCCCTAATATCATGCGCTGGATCCGCCACTGATATAGAGCATTTCCATTTTATTTCACCGACTAATTATTTGATGGTGTCCGATTTTGAAAAAATTAATTAACCCTCTAACCGGCAAGCCCGCTTTCAGGTGGGGTATTTTAAATTGCACATAAGTGCACCAAATGCGTGTTTTATAATAAGAATCTGAGTAATTTTGGGAGAAAACCAAATTTACAAAATATTTTGTGAAGTAACCGTGCATGGCACGGTTTGGAAGCGAGAAAACGTTAAAGTTAAAATTTGACAAAATTTCAAAAAATTAATATTTTGAAATGAACACAATTTTCAAAAATCTTGAAAACATACATATTTTAACTAAAAACCGATGACAAAGAAAGATCGAAGCTTAGACTTTTAAAAAAGGCTCTAATTTTGGTCCAAGGACATACAGGATTCCAAAACGAGACCTTTAAAGGATATCATATTAACTTGAAAACGTATAGATGGATTTTTATGAAATTTGGTAGAAATAGTATATTTAGTAGCATTAGAAAAACCTTTAAGTTTAATCAATATATGTTGAAGCTTATTTGTGTTTGGCTCAATTTCGCGTTTTTCGAAAAACAAAAATCGCCATATCTTCTTAAGTAAATGAACAAAAAGGCAAATTTTTGGACTGTAGTTATATTTTCGTAAAAGAAATAATTTATGCATAAACTTTTTCATTTTTATGGATTAGTTTTTGAGAGTCGCTCTAACCGTATTTAGGACCATATCGCCTAAAATAGGCAACGAAAAAAGTTTTGGTCGTACTGAACAAGTGGTATAAATTTCATGTCAAAAAAGCTTAGGCCGGTTTGAGAGTTAAATTCTAGTGACACACTACATATTAATTCACATATCTCAAAAAGTACACACAGAGAAAAATTTAACTATTTGCCAACTAAAATTCGGTTACTACGACTCAAATTTGGTTATTACGAATTTCAGTCTGAACATTAGTTTTCATAACAAAGTTCGGTTAATTCAACTGAATTTTAGTTGCAACTCCAAAAATTGCACTAATTGAATTTAAAAGTTGTTACCATTAAAATACACTTTTCAATTCGGTTGGCACTTTATTTCTCTGTGTGTAGTAGAGATTGCACTCTGAAGTTTTCAGGGTGATTTAAAAAATAATAAGGAGATTTAAAAATAACTAGCGGACGCAGCCCTCTACGTTGTTAGCGTGCCTTAGACCTAGTTTTTGGGATGATGGATAAACTTGGCTTAATTCAAATAAAAACTTTTTCAAAAAGATTTAATAAATATTGCAATAATAATAAACGGAGTGCATTCGCTTTAGCCCACTCTAGGCTTTTGTCACGCCCATCGTATCGGATTCTAATATAGCCTATAGTGGCTGTCAGTAGACAGATTATCTATGCACCAAATTTCAATAAAATCGGCTTAGCCTTTTATTAGATACGAAAAAAGTGGGCATAAAAGGGCCGCGCCCACCATATCGAATTTTTTTATAGAATATATTTACTTCCGGAGCTTCCACTACCTACATGCCAAATTTAAATAAAATCGGTTCGGGCCGTTATAAAATACAGAAAAAGTGGGCATAAAATAGCCACGCCCACCACATCGTAATTTTTTTTTCACTCTCTATGTACCAAATTTCAATAAAATCCGTTCAGTCGTTTGGGCGTGATGGGCGTAATATTAATCAGGATAGTGAAAATGTAGGCGTAAAAGTGGCATGCCCACAATATCGAAATCAAATACAGCACATATTACTTTTCAGTTTGCCCACTATCTGTGTACCAAAATTAATAAAATCCTTTAAGCCATATAAAAGACAACAAAAAGTGGGCGTAAAACTGCCACGCCCACCATGTCTTAATCTATTATAGCAAATAGTGCTTATGAGTCATCCCAATATCTGTGTACCAATTTCAATAAAATCTGTTCAGCCATATAGAAGATAGTGAAGATGTGGGCGTAAAAGTGCCACGCCCACAATATCTAAATTTGATATAACTTAAAGTGCTTATCTGTGACATCTCTTTCTGGGTACCAAATATCAATACATGGTGATACATGGTGAAAATTTCAGCTTTCTATCCCAAGGCTAAAGCACCATGTGTATACAATTTCAAATAATGAAATAGTGGGCGTAAAAGTGGGCGTGGCCAAAAAAAAAGTATCCTATTGAGCATTCCGGAGTTCCAGTTACATACTGTGAAAATTTCAGGAAGATCGGTCCAGTGGTATGGTCAGGCCACTGAGGGGGAGACTTTTTCCCCTATTATCCCCTTTTTTACCACGTTCCTGAGCAAAATTCCAAAAAGTAAAACTGCAGAAAGTTGGGTTATATCTGAATGAACATATGGTGAAAATTTCAGCTATCTATCGTAAAGGGTTCGGTAAGGACGCTAATGGGGAGACTTTTTCCCACTTTTATCCCCCCTTTTACCACGTTCCTGGGCAAAATTTTAAAAAGTAAAAGTACAGGAAATTTTGTCATGTTCCAAAGAACACATGGTGAAAATTTTAGCTTTCTATCCCAAGGCTAAAGCATCATGTGTATACAATTTCAAATAATGAAATAGTGGGCGTAAAAGTGGGCGTGGCCAAAAAAAAAGTATCCTATTGACCATTCCGGAGTTCCAGTTACATACTGTGAAAATTTCTGGAAGATCGGTCCAGTGGTCTGGTCTCCTATAAAGTACATACATACATTCAAACAAACAAACAAATAAACAAACACACATTCTATTTATATATATATAGATAATAAAATTTTTTTTATAAAAAAAATATTAAAAAATTAAATTTTTTTTTTTTTTATAAAATGTTGTAACCCCAAAGACATTTACTCAATAGTAGATAATGCTCTTAAGTCGACATTTAAAATGTAAGGAAAGTAAAAGATTTTAAAAAATCTCTTTTGGGGGAAAAGTGATCAGAAAAACTATATAAAAAATGAGCCACTCTAAACTGAGAAAATTATCTGCATTACATCAATAAATTTTTGCATTAAATCTAAGAATTGTAACTGGAATTCATGCATTGCAACTTTTCATTAAATTAATGCAGTTTTTCATTAAATTTGATAAAAAATTTCATAATATTTATTAAAAATTTCATACGTCTCATGAAAAAGTTTCATTAAAATTAATTTCATTAAAACTATGAAGCTTTTTCATAGAGTTTAATAAATTTTTCATTCCCATTATGCCGAAAACTTCATTAGTTTAGTGAACAAATTTCATTAAAACTCATCCAAGAAATTCTTTCTGTGTAGTATTTCATAGCCAAAATAAATAATTTTTATTTTATTTTTTCATACAGATTTCTAAACATGTAATTTTGATTGTTTACATTTTAAAAATTTCCTAATTAAAAATTTACTAAAATTATTTTCATTTGTTTTAAAAACAAAAACAAAATATATGTTTTTTTTATACTAACAATGTTTTATGAGTAGGTGTGTGTGTGTATGTAGATGATCCTAGTTAAATATGTACATAAATTTTTGGCAGCCATTTTGCTTTATATGTATAAAGTTTTTTTTCGTTTGTTGTCGTCATCACCAACAACATCATCATCATCTTCAGCAATATAGTATCGTTGTCACTATAAAATTTGTTATTGTAACTTTTGTTGCTTTTTTATTTTTTTCAGTCTAACTTTTTGTGGTTGTTGTTGAAGGTATTTAATGGCATTTGATAATTCCATTTATACCCATTGATAGTCGTAGTAGTTTAGTAGTCGTCGTCATTGTCGTCTTTTTATACGATATATCGAGACTATAATATAAAATTCCACCACTTTCTAACAATGTGAAAAGTGTGTTTGAATGTTATGCTCATGTGTAAGTGTAAGTATCGGTATTTTTTGTACTTCTTTTTTCGGGTTTTCTCTACTATTTCTCATGTGGAAGGTATTGAAGCGTATAATTATTGAGCTATTTTGTTCCCTTTTCTCTATAACCTAAAATAGTAAATGGATTTGTTTTCGTACTGAAATATCTCTTTCTTTCTTTAAGAATTGATTTAAAATCCAATAAAATCATATTAAATAATTTTTATATATTTAGATTAGAGTTCATGACGAAAATTTGATTTTGGGATATCATCACTTCTTTTACGAGTTTTGCATAAATTGAAAAATGTCATAATTATTTTTGTTAGATTTCAACTCCTTCCACATATATATCGATTTTACCAGTTATAGAAAAAATAATGGAAGAAGTTATTGTACGGAGACTGTCTGATTTCATTGAACGGTTTAAGATAATTAATTGCAAGCAATATGGATTTCAGAAAAACAAAAGTATAAATAAATTACTCGGACATTTTCTGATCATCTCAACTTATGCCTAACCGAAAGCTTACACTGTTTGGTGCTTTTTGTGGATTTCAGCAAGGCTTTTGACACCCTATCTCACATAAAGCTACTACAAACGTTAGAAAGAGTTGGAATACGTGGTAATTGCTTAAATTTTTTCAAAAGTTATCTACAATGCAGGAGTTATAGAGTCAAAATAAACAATAACTTAAGTGATGAAGTACTTGTAACACATGGAGTTCCGCAAGGCTCAAAATTGGGGCCAATACTTTACCTTTTGTATGCTAATGATATAATCAGTACTCTGACAAATAGCACAACTTTTGCCTACGCGGATGACACAGCTATTATTGTCGCAAATAAGGACCTAAAAGCGGCAACTAAAATAATGCTAGAGGAACTTAACACAGCAACAAAATGGTGTCATGATAATGGGCTTATAATTAAAGTCACAAAAACTAAAATTATGCATGTAAGGCCACCTCACTTCAAAAATACTCCGGTAGACCTTAAATTTCACAACATTGATTGTATACATTACGAAACCAGTAGTATCAATGATACATGTACCACAACAATAGAACTAGTTAATACGTACAATACCTATGAGTACATGTTGACCAAAATCTGAAATGGCGAATCCATATAGAGGAGGTACAAAAGAAACTTCGCAAATCTTCAATAATGCTCTACCACTTAAGTAACTCGGCAACATACAGTGTACTGAGACAAGCATATTTTTCATTAGCTGAATCCTATCTAAGGCATGGTATTGCAGCTTGGGGAAGTTCTACCCACTGCAATGCTTTACAAAAAACGCAAAACAAAGTATTAAAAATACTGTGGAGAAACTTTAATAAATCAAAACTCCACAACATGGAAAGAAACAAAACAAATAACAGCCAGATTAACCAGCTAAATAACATCGGTGGTATAAACAACAATAGTCGAAGGGCCAAAAAGAGGAAGAAAAAATCTAAAATCACCGAAAATTTAGCAAGAAATCTTCATATAAAGGGTGTCCCAAGAAGAACGCAATTTTTAAATCAGGCAACATTCGAAGTGTCATTGTTTTACATTTGAACAATTGTTATTGTTTGCTAGTAGAAGGTACGAGGTTAGTAAAAATTGAGCGCTACACGAATGAACAACGCATTCTCATTGTGTTAATTGGGTATTGGAGAGACAACATGAAAATGCTGATTTTGCCGATAAAATCATCTTCAGTGACGAGGCCCATTTTCATCTTGATGGCTTCGTCAATAGGCAGAATTGTCGCATTTGGGGTGAGGAAAATCCTCGAGTGATTCACGAGAAGCAAATACATCCTCAACGTGTCACTGTGTGGTGTGGTTTTTGGGCTGGAGGAATCATTGGACCTTTTTTTATGAAAATGAGGCAGGTCAAGCGCAAACAGTCAATGGTGTTCGGTATCGTGAAATGATAACCAGTTTTTTCTTGCCTAGAATTGAAGAAATGAATGTGGAGGGCATGTGGTTCCAACAAGACGGCGCCACATGTCATACAGCCAGAAAAACAAATCAATTGCTGCATCAGTCATTTCCCGGTCGTGTTATTTCGCGTTTTGGAGATCAGAATTGGCCGCCTAGATCGTGCGATTTAACACCATTAGATTTTTTTCTTTGGGGTTTTTTGAAGTCGATTGTTTACGCGAATAAGCCGACGACGACTCAAGCCTTAAAAGAGGAAATTGGACGCTGCATTAATGAAATACCGCAGCATTCATGCAAAACGGTCATTGAAAATTTCATTAAAAGATCGCGTGCATGCCAGCAAAGCCGCGGCGGCCATATGCACGATATATTGTTCCATACATAACCTCATTCTGTCTACTTTACGATATAATATAGTTTCACGATTTTTTTTTAAATATCTGTGTTTTATTTAAAATTTAAAAAATTGCGCTCTTCTTGGGACACCGTTTATATACAATGTTGAAAATATTTATCGTGTCACTCTTATAAATGATTTTTATGATGAAAGAAGACATATTCAAAGAATTGATCATCAATACAACACCAGACGACGAGCAGAAGGACGTTATAAACCAGATAAGTTCAAAAATAATTATGGAAAAAGAACACTAGGAGTTCAGTTGCCGAATATTCTAAATAGCTTGCCAATAGATATATAGTACACATTACATTGAAGCACAAAAGAAAAACTGCAATCAAAAAATTTTACTTAAGTTTGCAATGAATTCATTTAAAAAGAAAAAGGAATTGTTCATTAGAAAAAACTTAATATGTCAAATTATCCACTTTTTAATTGTAATAAATGTTTTTATAATAATTTAGTAAAATCATATTTTATACTTCTTTCTGACCTACAGAAAAGCCACATGGCTTCGTGGGTCTTAATTTAAGCATGAAATGTAAAACTAAATGAAATTTTAATAAAAATTATATATTAAAAAAAAAAAAAAAAAAACATACGCACGGCGGCCAAAAAATCGCTGATTTAGGGTCCATTTCACTACAAAGCAAAAAATTACAAATTTTTATGATATTTAAACTCGACATTCGAATGATTCGATTCTACGCCAAAAGTTATTTAAAAAAATATTTTTTCCCAGTTTTTTAAGTGCACCGTTTAGACAATAGAGTGGACGAAAAACTCTGTATATATTTTTTAGCACACAATGCAAAATTAATTTAAACTACGCAAAAGGCTGTAAACATTTTCAATATATCACGGCCCTTTAAAAAGTTATTAATCAATAAAATATTGCATTTCAGTGCAGATAACATTTTGAAAACTTAATAACTTTTTACTAGCCTGGATTTGGTAAGCACTAACTACGTTTCATGCTTCCAAAATAGCGCTTCACCGCCTTGCATACTATAAAGCAATTACGGAAGGCAATCTGTAGTGCTTCCCAAAATGCCTTCTTTGAAGTAGTTAATAATGCATAAAATGAAGCAATAAAGAATGCATACCATGAAGCATTAATGTTGTCTTCATACAAAAAAGCGCTTCTTATTGCCTAAGAAGGCAGGAATTTATTGCTTTTAAGAGGACATGAAAGCAGTGCTTTGCACCTGCTTAAAACAGACATATCAAGTGGGACATCGCCGAACAATAATCATGCCTTCTGGATATGCTTTGGAAGCGCTTCGTAATTAAATAATGCCTTCCGGAAGCGCTTTTGGGTAGGCACTATTTATTGCTGGGTAAACATATAACTAAACATCATATCACATAACATCTGATCTGAAAAATTGCATACATATGCTGATCTCATGGCATCTCATACGATCTAATCTCATATAGTTTGATCCTAAAAACGGGTCTATATGATAATATGATCAAATTATATATAATTTGATACAATTTTATCTAATGAATTTTTAATTAAAAAAAATTTAAATTACTTAAGAGATCAGTACTTTTTATTTTAATCCAATTAAGTATTGCACTCAGGGAACTTCTGCATTAAAAATATGTAGTTGTTTGGGTTGTAATACAGTTATCTTTATTTTTAGTGTAAACTTTTTACTAACCTTGTAATTCATTTAAAAAAACAAACCACATCAAATAACTGTTTTATGATTTTACATTCCTTTTTACAGTGATTTTTGTTATTTAAAACATCAAAAGTTGTCAACACTGAAAGTAAAAACCATACGTTAATCTGGTAACATTGTGAAACAGAGACTGATGAGATTAGAAAAATAAACAAAAATCTAAAAATAGAATTTTTGTGTTTGGTAGTGTTGTCACTTCTGAGTATATATAATATAACAGAAAAGCTAATAGGAAAGAAAGCTGCAATTTAGCTGCATTACACTCGAGGTCATACTTGGGTGTGATCGCTAAACGGTCATGACTTGGTATTGTTACGTGGCACAGTGCGTTAAAGCAATAAGGCCATATGGTCTTATTTCACCGTTTTTAGAGAAATGAGACCATAAGGTGTTTTTCCCCATTTCATTTGGAAATACACCCATTATGGCTTTATTACTCAATTAAAAAATTTTGGTTCAACAAAAATGTAGTATATTTCATTACAAAAAAATAATATTTACAACAAATTTAACAAAAAAAAAATTACAAAATTTCCTGCGTAGCCGGAGTTCGGCCGGGCTTAGGGGTTTTCTCCTCCAGTATGTCCCACTCTCGGCTTCGCTAAGGAAAGTTTTACTGTGTAAAAGTAATCTATAAATAATAAGTGGCTTTGCCGAGCAAAGTTTTCCTCAGCGAAGCCGAGAGTGGGACATACTGGAGGAAAAAAACCCCTAAGCCTGGCCGAAGGCCGGCTACGCAGGAAAACTTTGCTCAGCAAAGCCACTTACTTATTTATAGATTACTTTACCCCCACCCCACTCGCTCCCGCTATTGTACCATAACTTTTCAACACTTCGCAATGACAACTCATTATTTTGTCACTATGTAACTAAAAAAAAATACACAACGTGGCTTTATTTCCCATTTGGTTGCAAAACGACCATGGCCTTATTTCCCAATGAGTTGGAAAAGACGCCGTATGACATTATTTCCCTTTTTTTTGAGAAATAAGACCATATGGCCTTTGAGAAATAAGACCATATGGCCTTACTGCCCATGTCTTTATCGCACTGCTCTTTGTTACGTTTGCAATGTAAGAAGAGCGCAGGTTTGATTCTTACAGCCGCAGGTTGTTGAAAAATTTATCATATAGAGACAATCTGACAATTATAGATACACAAATAATAATACAATTTCAAAATGGTAAAATCACTGATGACGCCGGCAGAAACTAGTCTAGTCTGATTTAGAAATTAATAGTGTTTATAACTTTTAGAGATAAACGTTTATTCTTCTTCTTAACCTCAAGATTTCTAAATTAAATTTGTCAAATGCATATAATGGTTGCGTGTTTCATTTGTTTCAACAAGCCGTCTGTAAGCTGGTGCAGTCGTATCTCCGTGATAGAACGCAGTTTGTGTCAGTTGATGGTAGGGAGGTTACTAGTGGTGTACCTCAGGGGTCAGTAATTGGCCCCATTTTGTTTATGATGTACCTGAATGATTTTGTTAATATTTTTGATAATAACTCAATTGAGACATTTTTATATGCTGATGATGTTCAGATTTTGTTTTCATCAGATAAACAATTTTTAGATGGGTTGAAAGCCAACATTGATTATTTTCTTAGCCAAATCAGTCTGGCTTTTTGGTTTAGATTCAAATGACTTAAATATATCGTTGGATAATGTGGGGCTAAATCTCGTTTCTGAAATGAAATGTTTAGGCGTTTTTATAGATAAAAATTTGAGTTTTGCAAAACATATTGATCATATATGTTGCCGTGTTAATAGTACCATTAGACGGTTATATTCATTATATTTATATTTGCCTCTTCGCGTGAGGAAGCATGTTGCCAGTTCACTGCTCATGTCGCAGATTATTTATGCTATGAAAGTATTTTCAGGTACAAACAGCGTTG
Organism: Delia radicum; assembly: GCA_021234595.1. NCBI lineage: Eukaryota > Metazoa > Arthropoda > Insecta > Diptera > Anthomyiidae > Delia > Delia radicum. Next base: position 223,197,967 of record CM037851.1, read on the forward strand.
TTCTAAGAAGGCTGCATCTTACTTTTTACCGTATTATTATATATATTTAAAAACTGAGATTAAGGGATCATGTGTCTCCCTTTGTAATGGACTTTGTTGGGTTTTCTTTTGAGAATTTTATTAAATTGAGAATTTTGTTACTTTTTCGAAAAGTCGTTATGCGAAATTGTCCTGAGTACATTAGAGATGATTTTAGATTTTCTAGATCAAGTAGAAACCCTCAGATAATATTTCACCGTATATCCTCATCTATATATGAAAGATCTTTTCATGTACGTATAACTAGGATGTGGAATATCCTTCCCATAGATTTAAAATTATTTGCATTCACAGATACCACCGTTAAGCGTAAACTTAAACAGCATTTTGATGCTCTTTAATTTATTAATTTATTAGAATAACACACACTATTTAAAAATAAATATTTTATGAAAATTTAGTTTTCTACGGAACAAATTTCGAAGCCATTCTTAAATTTTTATATAATGTAAATAACATGTCAAGTAAACTTTGAACATATAATAAAAAAAATCAGTATCCGCATTTTGAAATATTTGCAAATCAAGGACATTTTTAATTTTTTTTTTATTATTTTTTTAAAACAGATTTATTTTTCCTTTAAACCGTATATAAGTTTTATTATGATACTAATTTCCTAACAATTGGATGACGCGTTCGAGAGATATGACGATATGACTAAAAAGTCCATAATTTAAACTGCGATAAAACGCGAACTACAACGATTTTAGTGAAAACTAGATATTAAAATGTTAATATGATCCATGATAATACTTGCTCGAAATGTTGTGTAAATTGGAAGACATTAATCCAATTGGTGTGTAGATTTACTGAAGAATGACCCACTCTATTTCCTGAATGGTGCACTTTTGAAACGGGGAAAAAAGTTTTTTTTAAAATAATGTTTGGTGTAGAACCGAAAGGTGTATTCTAATTTCATATAAATACAGCTCTTCATGTTGCTTTGTAGGAAATTGAACCCTAATTCAGCGTCTTTGGCCGCTAAGCGCATGTGGAAGCTGTTGGAGTTTTAAAAAATTAATAAAAACATTTTTTTTACTACAAATTATTTTAAAAAGTCATGATATCGCAAAAAACAAAGAAATTTTATACTTTTCGGACGAACTCTAGTGTAGATATACATATACGATTATATGGTTTGAAAAAAAAAAAAATATGACCTAATAAATTTGTATCTTTTTTCTGTGCTACATAACCAACTACACACGCACATTTTTACACTCAGAAAAAAAGCTAGCAGACAATATTTTCAATCGCACTTTTCTGTTTTCGTACAAATTTTTTAGTACAATTTTTATTTTAGTAAAATTTTTTTGCTATTCTTATTTTACATATCACTGAATTTTGTACTAATTGTTGTTGCTGATTTAACCAATTATTTGACTATCTTTTGAAAACCAGTTGCAAAATTAAGAAAACATTTTGCTACCCGTGTAAAAAAAAACTCAGATATGATCATATATAATTTTAAATGGAGTCAGATCCGTAATTTGAGTCTATCTGGCATACAGTAGTGGTCAAAACATTTGGAACTGAAATCGCATTTGTTGTTTTCATTGATTTATTTTCTTCAAATCACACTTAGCTACTAAAATTTATTTTTCACATATTCTTCATACATTGTTTTATGTTAAACAAATAAAAAAATTAATTCCGTTTAATTAAAACAACAAAAAAATAATTAATAATAGATGTATTCAAAATGCAGGTGTTCAAAACATTTGCAACTCTCATTATTCTTACACTTAGGAAATTATGTTGGTAAAGACGACAGGAATTGTAGTCAAAAACAAATGAAAATTCAACTAACATTGTCATTTGTTTTTAATTGTTCAAAAAATGACTAACAATTGAAGTAAAAATGAACCACATGGTAGTAAAAATTTAACAGTAAGCGGTAACTACACATATCACAATCGATAAGCCTGAGCAGAAAGAGAACATAAAGACAAAAAAAGTTTTAAACAATAGGACTTTGGATTTCTGTGTGGAGTACATTTTGTCGTTTAACTTTTTTGTTCAACTTTTTAGTTTAACTTACTCTGACATCAAGTAAGGGATTCAGAAAAAGAATCTCCACAAACCGCTGAGCAATAGCCGAGTTGGATTTTTAATAAATTCTTTGTTTGATTTGAGCAAGCACTGAATACAATTCTTGATTCAAAATTCATATTGAATCTTCTTGTACATATTACTTTAGTTTATGGAAGCTGCAAAAAATGATCATTGTTAAATTAACTTTTTCCACCAAATTTTTATTTATTTTACCTTTTTTGTAAGTTTATTTTTTCAAAGAACTGCATATTTTGGAATTTTAAGAAAAAATTATTCGTAGGTATAAAAAAAATAAATAATTTGAAGTCTTAAAAATTTGTTAAATAAATAAAACAGTAAACAATACTAAAATGAAAATCGTGCGCCCCGGTAGGCTAGTTGGTAGCGTGCTGGCTTATCAGTGCGGGGGTCGTGGGATCGATTCCCACCAGAGGCGCTGGTCTGTTTTCGCTACAACGCGCCGAAGGCCATAGTAGCTAGTGCTCGGTTAGGGTAATAGTATATAATTTGTAATTATATGATTATTAATTAATAAAAAAAAAAAAAAAAAAAAAAAAAAAAAATGAAAATCAAAAATTAAAGTTTAAAATTTATAATAACAACGAAAAACAGACACTAAAAATAAAAAAATGTTAGCAAATTTTTCATCGTTAACTTATAGAATCATTTTAAGAGCCTTAAATGCTGGATGAAACAAGGTTACCATTTTCATTATATATGTCATATATGACATTAAATATATAATAATCATATATAACTATATCTGGATTGATATATGATAAGATATATCCATATATGGATATATATATAATCATATATATTCATATCTCGTTCCATATATGATTATAGATATGATTATATATAATTATATATAATTATATATGAACATTTTTACACGGATTATGCACAAAAAATATATTTGAAAAAAAGTAAAATTTTTTATTACACAGTTAAAATGAAGATAATGTTCATCTATTCCCAAAAAAGAAGTGTAAAGTATTGAAAAAGAAAGTATTTCTATTTTACTTTTTCAATTTTTATTCTGTGATTCTATTGGATGTACTAAAATTTAGCAAATTTTTTTTTTGCTGATTTTAACAAACTAATTTTAAATTGCAGTTTACTGAAATTTTACTAAAATTTTGTAGCGGTTACTAATTTGTTCTAATAATTTCATTTTACAGCCAAAAGCAAAAGAAATACTGCTAGGCGAAAAATAGATAAATTTCCCGTAATAACAGCAACATTTTTAGGAGCCATTACAAATTTTTTTCTTAGTGTACAATTAACGATGAGAAAATACAAATGCTAATATTTAATATGCACAAGTTTTGCTGTTGTTGTTGTTGTCTCAAAACCAAATTCAATTTATGTTTAACAATTTATTTATATTGTTCATTTAATGCATAAATTTTCTTATGATGGTATATATGATGGCGTATGAGTGATGTGTATTTTATACATATTTTACTTCTATCTAAATTTTTTATATATTTTAAAACTTTACTTTAGGTTGAGGTTGTTACATGGTAATATTAAAAATGATTTACTGTTTAAAAATTTCATTTAAAAATTCATTAAATAGAGAAAAATATTAATATTCATTAAATGTATTTGCGTGTTGAAGTCATACATACATGGCGAATGAGTAATATTATTTAAAATTTATATTTGAAAATAAAAAGTTCCAAATTAAAAACTTTAATCTGTAGTATAGAAAAATTCTCAGATTATAGATATCTTTTTTTTTTGGGAATTGCTCTAAAACCCTAAGAAAAAGTTGCTACAGAAAAATCCTCAAATTTTGACGTTCTAAGGATGCAGCCTTCATAAAAGTCGAATGATTGTTTTATACTTAGAAATGAGGCAAATGAGTGGTCAAAGCTCTATCAGCGTCTTCAATACACTAATATTAATGCTAATCGACCTCTTTGCACTGATTGGAAAACGATTTTATATTTACTAGAATCGAAAGAACGATAAGAAAATGTTTTAAATGCAACGAATTCACAAAATCACGAATTTTATTGCCAACTAAACTTTACTGCAACACCACTACTCGCTAATAATTTTTCATCACGGATTACCAGTGTGATAATAAAGGCCAGGGGTGGATTACTTGATCTGAACAGCCCGATCATTCAGAAACAATAATGCAGTCATATGTACTATCTGCAATTTATCAGAAACTGAGGATACATACCACTTTATTGGAGTTTGTCAAATTTTTAAAAAAAACTTAGACAAACACTTTTTGGAAAAATTCATCTTACTATGGAAGAGGTACTGAACATTCTAAATGGATCTAATTCTTACGCGTTGTACAAATATATGAAATCATCTGCAAAATATTGTAAATTAATTATAAACGAATATGATACATAAAATTTTATGCTGTAATGAAAAATCTAAGTAAACATTTTTATATATTTCTTACTTTCAAAATCAATTACAAAATTAATTTTACATTAAATTTAAAATAACTAGTATTGTGCCAATCTGGCTTACAACATTCATGTTGTGCCAAATATAGATATCAAAATCAAACAATCTGTTTAATATCTATTAATAAATAAATAATAATAAAATACTTAGAAATTGATATATTCAGATAGAAAACTAAATTTACTAAATTTTTTTCCAAGAAATTGCTCGCGTGCAGTGCACGGTTCGGAAGCCAGAAAGCTTCAAATTGAAAATTTAGTAGAATTTCAAAAAATAAATAATAATTTTAGTATGCAAAAATGTAACAACCAAATTAAAGTTGTCTAAAAGCTCTTGATAATAAAATCTAAGTAAGCTTGAAGCTTTATCTTTCATAATAAATCCTTACTTTAGTCCAAGGACACACAACATTTTACCAGGATACCTCTAAAAGGCATCGTCTTAACTTATTGACGCATTTTTATGAAATTTGGTAGTAAGAAGACATTAAGTATTAGTAGCAAAGCGTTATTGTTTGAACAATATATATTGAAGTTTAGATACTTTTTAGCCCAATTTCGTTTTTCCCAAAAAACTAAAATCGCCATATCTTCTGAAATATATGCACAAACAAATTTTTTTAATTGGGTTTATATCTTGGTAAAAGCAATAATTTTTGTCCGAAATTTCACTTTTAAATGTGTTAGTTTTCGAGATGCACCCCAACCTTATTTTGCTCATATCGCCTAAAATAGACAACGTCAAAAATTTTGTAAAATAAATTATTATTTATTTTTCGAGACGAGCACATGGTATGAATTTCATTTCAAAACAGCGTTTGCCTGTTAGAGGGTTAAAAAACTACAAGGCTTATAGAAGAAATGTTAAATTTTTAAACATTTTGGCTTTACAAAATTATCGCATTCCAAAAAAATCTGTTCACTCACGAAAAGTGGGATTTTCGAGTAAAATGCAGGCTATTTAATATGTCTTTTGTGAAAAAAAAAGATTTATTTCATTTTGAATTTTCAGGTTTGAGGTCATAATTAAAATCTTAATATTTCATTTTGAATACTGTGTAGGTAAAGACCACTGCAAATGCAGTTAAAAACAAATGAAATTTCACTTAAAGAAAGGACGAATTACATTTCAGTAAATTCAACTAACATGGTCATTTGTTTTTTAATGTTCAAAAAATAACTAACAATTGTAGTTAAAATGAACCACATGTTAGTAACAAACATTTATTTGTTTAATTTTTTTAAATATACTAAAAAACTACTGTATGAAATGAATGTAAAATCATAAAACAGACATTTGATGTGGTTTGTTTTTTTAAATGAACTACAAGGTTAGTAAAAAATTTAATTTGTTCTACAAATGACTACCATTTACATTAAAAACAAAGAAACTGTATTACAACCCAAACAACTACATATTTTTAAAGAACAAGTTTCTTGAGTGTACAAACAGAAAACACTAATTGTCAATAATTGTAAGCTAAGATTAAAAAAACCTTGTTGGGATCAGCGCTAGAGTCAGTGCCGCACTTTCGACCAAAGCGACTAGGTCATCTTCAGCCTCATTCTAATCCACCGCCCACAAGAAACTCAAGATTTGATCAGTTATATATATCAATAAACTACAGCCAATCGGTGATGTTAATTGATTACCGGAACAACATGACTTATTTTCGTCTTTTCTTACAAGTTTAGCCAACAGCTTTAAATCTTAAAGCTTTTTATATCTCAGGGTTGCCAGGGAATCTGGCATGTTTGCGTTTCGGTATTTTGTGCATATTTTTTTATTATTGTGTCAGCCCGGCTAATATGGAGCTTTATATAGTCATTCATTATTTAATATGATCTATATACAGTTTCAGCCGAGAAATGGTCCCATATAAATTTACCAGTTTCAATATAATTGTATTTAATTAGATTTTATCTTATAAATCTTTATATATACACATAGAGAAATAAAGTGCCAACCGAATTGAAAAGTGTATATTAATGGTTACAACTTAAAAATTCAGTTAGTACAACGCTATTTATAAATTTTTCTCTGGTGTGTATCAAATGTAATTGGATCCGAGAAAGTTTAAGAAAAAATGTCTATGATATGCTTATACGGTATCCTTAAGATGAAGTGTTACATCGTTTCAAGTACCATGTAGCACAATGTATTCCGTATTCAAACGGTTTCAAAATGGAGTGAAATCAACCGGGATAAAAAAGCAGACAACTGAGAAAAAACTTCATGAAACAAATTTTCAAATAATTTTGGATGATGAAAAATGCTTTCTTTTGCTTGCAAAAATTGAGGTATTAATTCTGGATTTTATTCTGATGACTTGAAAAAAACTCCCGACAAGATACGGTATTCGGTCAAAGCGAAGTTTGAACCAAAAGTACTAGTGTGGGCAGCAAGTTCGGAAAAGGTATATCACAGCTTAACATCCAGGATTCAGAAGCTATGACTGTAAACGCGGATGTTCATATTAATAAATGTTTAGTAAAAAAGAAAAGACTACATTTTATTTTTGCCATATTAACCAAGCTGTTGTACCTTTTGCACCGAAATACGCAAATCCCCCAAACGTCCCAAAGCACTTCCAATTGAGTACTTTTGGGGTATTTTGTGCCAAAAAGTGTATAAATATGGTTGGGAAACCAAATACACGGAAGAATTGAAGAACAAAATTAAAAGCAATGTAAAACCAATTGATATGAATATTGTCCAAAGCATGAGTGGAGGTATCAACCAAAAATACGCCAAGTACAATATCGCGGCCCGTTGGCTTTTTACTAAAAGCCAATAATTTATAGTCTATATTGTATTATTAATACAAATACTTAAAAAAAAAAATAATTATTTTTTATTACAAACGTTTCAAAATTGTCCATTTAGTAAAGTGGCATAGTTTATTTTATACCAATAATGAATAAATCTATAAAAAAAATATTCAAGAGTTTTGTAAAAAAGTTAAAAACGAAAAGATTTTTTTCTGAATTTAAGGACTTAAAGTGTTTTTTGTGTTTATACAATAGTTTATAATGTTTGAAAAACCCGACAAAAAAAAAAGATCTGATCAGATCTAGCTAGATAGGATTGAATGTTATTAGATATGATTGAATTTAATTAGATCTGGTGCCAGATCTGTGAAAATCTTTATGCCAAAATCAGAGCAGATGTAATAACATATCTAGTAACAGATCTGTTCATATCTGAGAAAATTAAATAATTTTCATATCCAGATTTAAGCATCTGGTACCAGATCTAAGTCCTTTCAAAGGCAACAAAATAAAAATGTACATAAATTTATTTGCTTTTGACATATGACGAACTTCAAAAACTGTCGATACTTTGTGCATGCTAAATCCATTCGTGTTAATCATTTATCATTTGGACGTAAACGTTTAATATTTTGTGGAAAGGTGTATTTTTATTAACTTTATCGTAATCAATCAAAAAGTCAATTTTGAATTGTTTGTTAGTTAGGACCTTTTGGATTTTAGGTGACTATATGTAATCAATGACAGATTATTCGTTAGTAAAGAAAATATTCTTTAATCACTTAATTAACTATGAAACATTTTTTTAAACTTTATTATTAAAAAATAACATAAAATCATATTTGTTTAAGCATTAATAAAGGTAACTTAAATTGTATGCGAGTATATTTTTTTTATACTTCCAGATAATAAATAAAAAAGTTATGAATATAACCGCCATTTATATACATTAGAGCGCCATGTTTTTGTATGAAGAATAACTTTGTTTAAACATTTTAATTTCTTTATCAGATTATTGTAAAGGGTGGTTAAATTGTAAGGGCCGATGTTGAATGTGAACCACACCTAAACGCCAAGTTTTTTTCCGAATTTTATTTGACATTTCTCTATTTCAGACTTACTCAATTTGAACCATGGAGAGATACACAATCCAACAACGTGTTAAAGTTATCCAGACTTATTATGAAAATGGGCGTTCAAATCAAAATGCATATCGTGCACTTCGTGATTTTTTTGGTCAATTTGGTCGTCCAAATGTGCGTACAATCGCAAAAATCGTGGAAAAATTCGAGCAAACCGGGTCTGTAGAAGATGTGAGAACACCAGTGCATGCTCGTACAGCTCGTACTGCAGAAAATATTGCTGCTGTTCGCGATAGTGTGGCTGAAGAGCCGTCCACCTCAACTCGTCGTCGTGCCCAACAATTGCACCTCTCACGCTCGTCGTTGATGAACATTATGCATAAAGACTTGCATTTACTCGCTTACAAGGTGCAATTGACTCAAGAACTAAAGCCTCTTGACCATTCCAAACGTCGTGAATGGGCAGAATGGTGGCAAGAAATGGCAACAGTGGATGATCAATTTTCGAAGAAAATCATCTTTAGTGATGAGGCACATTTTCACCTCAGTGGATTCGTCAATAAACAGAATTGCCGCATTTGGGCGAATGAGAATCCAAGAGTGATTGTCGAAAAACCAATGCACCCACAAAGAGTGACTGTTTGGTGCGGTTTATGGGCTGGCGGCATCAGCGGGCCGTATTTTTTCCAAAATGAGGCCGGTCAGGCAGTTACTGTGAATGGTGTTCGCTATCGTGAGATGATAACGAACTTTTTATGGCCCGAATTGGAAGATATGGATGTGGACGATATGTGGTTTCAGCAGGACGGTGCCACTTGCCACACAGCTAACGAAACAATGGCTCTTTAGCGCAACAAATTCAATGGCCGTGTTATCTCACGTAATGGCGATGTCAATTGGCCGCCAAGATCATGTGATTTGACACCGTTGGACTTTTTTCTTTGGGGTTATTTGAAAGAAAAGGTGTACGTCGATAAGCCAGCAACAATTCAAGAGCTAAAGGATGAGATAATTCGGCACATTAACGGCATAGAACCTCCATTATGCCTCAGCGTCATCGAAAATTTGGACCATCGGATGGAGGTGTGCCGCCGTGGTCGCGGCGCCCATTTTGCCGATATTTTGTTCCATACATAATTGAGTAATACCAATATATCATAATAAAATAAAATTACAATAATTTCCTAAATAGTTTGTGTTTTATTCAAAATCAACATCGGCCCTTGAAATTTAACCACCCTTTAGTATTCGGTCTAAAAGTTATTTGGTGCTAGGTTGAAGAACCCGTGGCTCCCCGCTATCAAAGTTTTCGATTTTTGTAAATTTGTTTTAAGTTGCTTTAATAAAAATATGTCTTGCGACACATAATTTTTATTAATTTCGGCATGCTGAACGCGAATTTTTTTAAATCGGATTAATGGGTCTCGAGATAATTCCATTTGGTTTTCACTAAAAATTGCATCGTTTCTCTCCTATTCTAAATTTTTTTTAAAAATTCTTTAAGAATTTTTTTGTTTTTGCACTCAAATACTATACGCAAAACATGCTTTTATTTGATTATAATTATTTCTGAAATTAGGGATGATATAGCACAAAATATATTTTTTAAAATTAATTTGAATTTTTTTTCATATATCAGAGGCTGTGTGGTCAGGTCGTTAATTGTTAAGTAAGCCGATTTTCAAAAACTTTCGCACCACAAAACTATTGGACCTAGTGATTCAACAATCACAACAATACCCAGCAAAAATAATGCGAAGTAGTTCAAAAGAAACGACATTTTCATTACACACAAAGTAGCTACTACTACTACTGATTTTTCTGAACTAATGCTGCCCTTTTAAGATCAGCTCCTAAACTTAGCATATAATATCATCATATACAAGGCTAACTTTCTACTAGTCACGAATGTTCTGTTACAATTCGGTATTTGACATACTCGATTGGAACCGGAGTTTGTGTCTTTTAACAACTATTCTTTAATCTAGATGTCGCTTTGAATTAGTATTTTCTGACCTTTAAATTTGAAAAACAATGATTACAAAATATCAGACTTAACAATAGTTTTCTTTCTTTTCAGTTGAACGAAAAACTATTATTTCGCTTTGTTTTTAAAGCTGTAAAGCTGGTTAAAAGTTTTTTTAATTATAACCTTTTAAGCACTACTACAGATTCATATTATCACTCGGTAAATAAGATGTGACTTGGCATCACACCTTGACCACTAAATAAAAATAACAAATTAAGTTCTATGAAAAAGAACACCCAAAAATACAATCTTTCATAACCTTACACATAGTACTTTTAATAAAGTGAAGTTTGAGGAAATTTCATTACCTCCGTCCTATGACAACCCAATGTTAAAATCATGCGTGTTTCACCTCAATTTGCACTACATCTGAATCCGTATATGTGATGATTTTACTACATCTTTTTCCACTCTTTTTTCGCTGGGTAATTAATAAAAATCGTAAGTTGAAATAAATATTCCTTCATAACCATGTGTATAGAAATGAAAAGGATATACATTTTACTATGTATATTTTCTGTATTTCGAGATATTTGTAGGTAAATTTACAAGTTAACCTGAAATAAATATTGACATAATAACGATCAAATGAAAATTTGTTTTACCGAATTTGCTAGTGCAAAAATATAAAAATTTTGGATAATTTTTAAAAAATTTGTTATATGGAGAGAAAAATCTATTTCTAGTTAAATCAAGTCTCAATATCTCGAAAACCATAAGCTCGATTTTTAGATATTCGTGCACTTACAAGATCTTTTCCATAAAAATCAACAGTTATTTAAAAGTTTAATCGGTAAAGTTGTTTCAATGGAATATACAGTTAAATTACCAACGAAATATATTTTGTAACTTTCTGTCTGTTATTCTATAAACAAAATAAACATAAAAACGGACTTTCGGTAATAGTGAAATACAATATTCAGTTAAAAGTTTCTAATGAAAATGCAATGATATTGTCCTAACAAATAATCTATAGAGTTTTTTGTTTTCAAATTTATTATTTGACCCTTTCAGGAACGTGTTGATAGATCTATTTCGGGAATTTTTTAGGTTCCCATCATCAGAACACGTTTTGAAAGCGGTAACAATCCCATGCCAAACATCAACCATACATATGAACTAGTTTACTCACTACATGAGAACTAATATACATATGAGTTTGAAGTTAAAGATTATAACCATTGATCAAAAAATAAATTGAAAACTTGTTTGATGTGCAAGATCCACCTCTGGTGGATATTCAATACACGTTTTTTTGTTTCTCTCCTCTTTTTATATTTTGTTTAGTTTGTAAACAAACCAGGGGAAGTAAACTTGGCGGTACTCTGCCTTTTTTTTTTTTTTTTTTTCTTCATTAGGATATTGTCCTAACAAATAATCTATAGAGTGTTTTGTTTTCAAATTTATTATTTGACCCTTTCTATTTAAAACAAAAAGTTGTTATATTATATTGAGTATTAAAATAAACGAAAACAATCTATTGTTTTTTATCGATTTTGTCAAATAATTTTTCACCAGTTGAAAATAAACTAAAAAATACAACTGTTTTAAACGAAAAGTAAGTAGTCCTGTTTTTAACTGATTTTCAGTTAATCTAATGTGTAACAGTTTTGTAGTTGCAACCGAATTTTTGTGGTTCCACTTACTATCACTATTATTAAATTTTAATACTATTGTAACCATCGAAACTTATTTACACATTTCGAATTTTTATTGTAACAATTGAATATTTTATGTTAATGGATAATATTTTATAAATAGATTCACATGCATTCAACAAAATTTTTTTTATTAATAATAGCCTAAACCCAATTTAATTTTTTTTTTTTTTTTATTTCAACCTTGAATATTTTCTAGTTTCAAATTTAAATATGTGTCTAAAAATAGATTTGTATGCACAATAGAAATTCCGTTTGCTGATCTCAATATTTTATTAAAGTTACCAAAACTATAAAAAAATTAATATATTATTTTAAATGTATTATTGAAAAAAATCTTATGCCGCGAACTGGAGTCGAACCGGTGACTTTATGCGTGTCAGCAATAACTTTACCTCTAGTGTGGGCCAATTTAAATTTGTATTTTCAAATTTCTGCCTTGAATATTTATTTTTCTTTCAAGTTTAAATATGAATGTCTAAAAATAGATTTGTATGTACAATAGAAATTCCGTTGCTGATCTCAATATTTTATTAGAGTAACCAAAACTATTAAAAAACTTTATATTATTTAAAAATTGGTAACAAAATCTTATATTTTAGATAGAGTGATTGTTTTTTTTTTTTTTGTTGCAGGCGACACTAATATTCGATTTTTACTGCAAATATTTTATTCAAGGGATAAAATCTCCGAAAAGTGGTTGGTTGTTGGTATTAAAGGTAATGTTGAAGATAATATTTTTTCAATATTGATTAGGAAAACCAATATTTTGAATAATGTGACTGTGTTTTGGTTAATTTTATATATTTTCTGTTTACAATATAGTTTAATTATTCTGATGATGAATTGTAAGTACTTACAATTAAAATTATTGAATAATGACTAAATTTTGTTGGTTACAATGGAATTACAACCAATTTATTCTCTGTGTGTTAATTAAAAATTATATTTCGCAAGACATATTTTTACTAATGCAGTTTAAGAAAATTTTTCAAAAATCGAAAACTTTCTTCTCAAATTCACGTCACATGGTAACAATAATCACAACAATAATTGCTAAAAAACGAAAGTTGAGAAAAAAACGCCACTCTAATGTACATACAACAACAGTTAGTATTAAAAATGTTATATTGTCCTTAAGTAGTTTATGTCTTCCCACGCAAATAATAATGATAATGACAATTATTAAATTACCATTATAAATTAATGACTCAATTCAAAGGACAAACAAAATGGCAGACATAAAAATAAACAAAAACAAAATAAATTTTATTAAAACCGACTTTATGATACACTATACATTTCAATAAAGTGATATCCCAGGTGAAAATGATAACACAAGGGAACAAAATTGAACTTTTTTTGTGTTGATTTGAAATTTATAGCAAATTTTTACTAATTTAAGGTCGCTGATTTCAAATCTGCACTTGGTTTTTCTCTATCAGCTCGACTTTTCGAGATATACCGTTATGTTCAAAATTAAGGCACTTCCGCTACATATATTGGAATAACTTGAAAATGGTTCACCATATTAAATTAAAAAAAAAAACGAAACTCGCAAACAATATTCTCTTTAAGCCGTGCTTACATTGTTTTTAAATTTTCCAAGTAGTTTTAGAGATATCGTTCAAGTTTTGAAAAAAAAATTAAAATTTTTTAAAAAAAAAAAAATTTTTGTTCTTTAAAAATTCCTAGAAACAGTTAGTTAAATATATTTCGAATGAAATGAGCTTTATTTCATTGCAATCGGTGCACAACTTTTGATTTTGTTCACGATTTACTGAATTGATATAAATCGCGATTTCCATACAAAAATAACATTTTCTAATGTGTAAGTGTTTGTATGTAATAAGTTAGTTTTTTATGATTCTAAGAATTAAAAAAATTAAGTAATAAAAAAAATTTATTTCATTTTTATGGTTGCGGTAGCAAACTCATAACGCCTATAAATTTTATTGTTCCTTTATGACACCTAGTCAGTTCACAGTCAATTAAAGAGAAAAAAGAAAAGTGCACTTGTTTTTATTGATGTGTGGTTTACCGTTGGTAACGGATGATTTTTTAAAGAAATTCCCCTTAACACATGTGTTCATTCATAAGTGACTGTCAATAAAATTGTGGATATAATTTTTTCTAGGTACTTCAGTAAAAAACTACGAAGTATTTATATCGGTTCATTCAACCAATTTTTCTCATTCAACAAGTGTTTACGAAAGCGAAAAGTATAACGACAAAAAATATTAAAAAATTTTAACCTAGAACATTTCATCAGTGAACACAAAAAACTTTTGATTTTTATCCCTTGTTTTATTTATTGAAAACTGTGTTACTTTGAAATATATGTCAAAATTGGGCTATGACTACGTCAAGAAACACCTGTAAAATTAATCCCAACTATTTTTGTAACATATGTGGCGAATACACGTTTATAAAAAAAAGGAAAAAGTGTGTCAGATTTTATTAAAAAAAATTATTTTGACTACTTCGGATTTACCATGGAAACCCGTGACAAGTACTGGATTCCTAATACTGTATGTAAAAAACTGTGTAGAGTATTTAAGGTTATGGGCAAACAAGCAACGGACCCAGTTCAAGTATAAAACACCAATGATCTTCGAATCATTATGATGATTGTTATTTTTGCGCTGTCAACATAACAGGCGTTAATAAAACAAACCGGTCTAAATGGATTTATCCTAACGTGTTGTCAATTACCCAACCAGTCCTGTACTCTAGTGAGGATTCAGAACCACAACCATCTACACACAATTTTCACGACTTACGACAAAATGTTCCTTCACCAATTTCTGAATGTGGATCAGATGACTTCCATTTAGATATTTCTTCTGAACGCGAGCAATTTAATCAGGAGGAGCTTAGTGATTTAGTGAGAGACCTTGGACTCTCTAAAAAAGCATCTGAAATTCTTGCTTCTCGATTAAATCAAAAAAATCTGTTAACCCAAGGAACAACAATTTCATACTACCGTAACAGATCATATGATGGCGGACTATAATCCCTCTACACAACATTATTTAAGAAAATCTGATAAAAGAAAATTTTTCGATGAGTTGTAATTACATTGTAATATTTGTGTATTAAAATTTTTTATTTTTCTTTAAAATTCTCTTTTTGTGTTAAATTAAAAAGTATAGCTGATAGAAATGAACAAAATCAAAAGTTGTTATTTTTGTATGGAAATCGCGATTTATATCAATTCAGTAAATCGTGAACAAAATCAAAAGTTGTGCACCGATTGCAATGAAATAAAGCTCATTTCATTCAAAATATATTTAACTAACTGTTTCTAGACCAAAACTGTGATTTTTGTCCCATTTTTATTTTTTAGGAATTTTTAAAGAACAAAAATTTTTTTTTTTTTTTAAAAATTTTAATTTTTTTTTCAAATCTTGAACGATATCTCTAAAACTACTTGGAAAATTTAAAAACAATGTAAGCACGGCTTAAAGAGAATATTGTTTGCGAGTTTCGGTTTTTTTTTTTAATTTAATATGGTGAACCGTTTTCAAGTTATTCCAATATATGTAGCGGAAGTGCCTTAATTTTGAACATAACGGTATATCTCGAAAAGTCGAGCTGATAGAGAAAAACCAAGTGCAGATTTGGATTCAGCGTCCCAAATAACCTTAAAAACAATATTCAGTTCTTAATCAACAGAACCATTGTTCCCTTGTGTAATATATGGTAATATATGAACATGCATGATTTCATGTATGAGCATATATTGTTTCATGTATCAGCATGTACGAAGATGTATGCCGTGTATGGAAGCATATATGGGTTCATACATGCAAAACAAAACGTTTATTTATGGTAATATATGATATCTGTATTGAAATAAATGCTAAATAGTGTTCCATATTATTCTATTAAGTGAATTCATATGCGATTATATATTAACTTATGACTGACTTAGAAAAAATACAATTATTTTTGTAATATATGTTCATTTATTGTTCATTTTCTTAGACATATTGAAAGTAAGTCATATTACGGCTAGAACTCAAAATTCACTCGCTAATAAAAACATTTTATTTTTGTTTCAATTTATGTTTTATTTATATATAAAAAAAAGTGTTGTAATTATCTATTCTGCAGAAATAATTTCCAACTTGCATTACAAGCCAATAAGATAATCAGTTCATTTTTTTTTGCAAAATTTTATTGCTTTTAAACAGAACTTAAAATTTAGTCAATAGTTTATTTTTGTCGAATACTGACTATGCATATTACAATAGCATCAAAACTTAAAATTTCCTTAGCTAAAGAAACACTGCAAATAGTATGCCTGTGTGTAGTAAATATTTTAAGTTCTATTATTAGTTCGTGTTAAAAAATATTATATGCACACGATCTTGCTGCTAGTTGTCGTAGTAACCCTATGTGGAATGAGGAGTCAATTGACCTAAAAGTGACTGGTTAAAGAAGGACTTATCACAGGACTGGTATAATTTAATACTGAAGTGGGTTAAGCAGTGTCAATTGTCCTAAAATTACCAATAATGTGACTGGTAAAATAAGGACATACCACTTAACCAGAATGGTTATTAACACGAAAAAGCCAGTTGGCCAGAATTTTACCCATTGGAAGCTGTTTAGTTTTCGTTTATTTTATACGACATGGCCCTTTTGCGACAGTCTTGTGATATGCCCATCTTTGGTTAGTCCTGTGGCATGCCACTATATGGTTTAAAGCAGGACAAATGACCGCCTCCTATGACAAGCCAATGTTAAAGTTGCCAGTTGTTTACATAGGGTAGGGTTTAACAGAGGACCGGTATCTGCCACGAAGGGACCGATCCTGTGGCACACGCAGAACCGATCCCATTCCCCATAGGCAAGCTATAGAAATATTAACTAAAAACAAATATTATATGTAAAAATATGCGACTATTAGAAACTGCTAACAGCGCAGTTAGTTGTGCGTGTATGTGTATAATATACAACTAGCGGCGCTGTTAGCAGTTACTAATAGTCGCATATTTATAGTCGCATATTTCTAGTCACATATTTTTATATATAATATTTTTTGCCTCGAACTGGGCTCGAACCGCGGATCTTCCGTTTGTCAGGCAAGTACTTTACCTCTAGCCTAAACCCATTTTTTTTTTTTTTTTTTTTTTTAAATTTCAACCTTGAATATTTTTTAGCAATTGTTCCAACAATAATGTATTGAGACAAGCTTATTTTTCTATGGTCGAATCCCATATAAGACATGGAATAACTGCATGGGGAAACTCCCCTCATTGCAACGCTCTACAGCACACACAAAATCAACTGCTCAAAATTCTTCAAAAAAGTCGTTTAAAACAATTACTTATAAATGAAATCACAAATCCAACAAACCAAATGATCCCTAACAATAACATCAACAACAGTAATCCCACCAACTCAAATAGCAATGTGAATAATATCGCAAAACAAGAAAATGTCCTCAACATACAAAATATTTACTATACCACAATGGCTATAGAATTTTTTAATGATGAACGTTTCTTGCATAAAATCGATCACAATTACAACACCAGAAGACAAGCCGAAGGAAGATATCGTGTCCAATTTGCCAACAACTACGGAGGAAGTACTCTATCAGTAATGCTGCCAACAATATTCAACTTGATGCCACAAGAGGTTGTAAATTCTACCAATAGCAGTAGAAGAAAAAAACTTTTTGAAAATTTCTTTATGAATTCGCAATGAAATATGATATTTAGAGAAAAAAAAATAGAAAAACCTGGCTTCGCAAGGTTAAATTTTTATGAATTGTAATTATATTTTTTTTAAAATAAATAAATAAATAAAAATAAAAAAAAAAGTTTCAAATTTAAATATGTCTATTATATTAAAAACATAGCAGTCGACATCTCCAAATAAGGCATTTAAAAAAAGCTCTAAAATAAAATTGAAAAAAAAAAACACATTCTTTCATTTCTATAATATATTTCGGAATTTTTATTCCAGGCTAAATTGGGTTAATGAAATCCGATATAGTCAAAATTCCATATCTGAAAAATTTTGAGTATATTAAAGGAATAATGAAAAAAAAAAATAATTTTTAAAAATTTTGGATTTTGCGAATTTTTAATACAAATTTACTTTTTTCAAAAATGGTTCATTTTCGGCCGAAATTCGGCACTAAAAAAATAGGAACTATATGCAATAAAACTGGAGGTATATTGAACGACAATCGACAAATTGTTTTTTAAGGAGCATTCTAACGAACAAATATGGTCATTAGGGTGGGAATGAAAAATCAACTTTGGATTTTTGTTCAAACCCGAGCGGATTATTATGCCACTTGGTGTAAAACTTACATGTTGAAAATTTAAGCCATACTTGCAACTTTTCATTGGCATTGAAATGGAATTGGCGTAACTTATGGTCAATGCCAACAATTTCCGTGAACCCTTGAGGTCAAAGTTCAAATTTTTAAAAATTTAGTAGTAGTAGTAGTAGTAGTAGTAGTAGTAGTAGTAGTAGTAGTAGTAGTAGTAGTAGTAGTAGTAGTAGTAGTAGTAGTAGTAGTAGTAGTAGTAGTAGTAGTAGTAGTAGTAGTAGTAGTAGTAAGTTCTTTATTATTTCAGATTTAAATAATTACAAAATGTTTCTTATTATAATAACTGATACATTCAATAAAGATTATACAGCATGGTTTAAAACCGTCTGCCGGAACTATAATTGACTTAAAACTATTGTTTTTTTTTTTTTTTTTTGTAAAGGTTGACCAAATCTTGCCAAACATATTGTGCCAAGTATCCTTAATGTGTTCCCATTATTTTAATTAATCATTTTGTGCTACAGGTGCCTCTGGTGGGAATCGAACCCACGACTACCGCACTGATAAGCCAGTACGCTACCAACTAGCCTACCTATATACTCGTTGTCAAAACTTAACTTTTTTTGTTATGTTTTTTTATAAAATTTATAAAAATATTTGAAGTGCATACCCAGCAAAATAAGAGCTGAGAAAGAAGTAGTAAATACACCACCTCTACTGATCCGTACAATGTTAAAATCATTAATGATTTTAACATATTCGTGTCATTGGGCGGATGGACATATAACTTCTTTAATAGCATTTTAAACAGTGCATGAATGCTATTTTTCAACAGTTCACGGATAGTCCTTTTCAAATATATATAAACATTTTTATTCAATAGAAATTTGTTGCATACTCTAGGGGATGTTTCTTTAAATATTAAAAAAAAAATCTTTTTGTGTCAGCGAGTACTGAACACACGTATCTGAGTTACGATCTGCTGTATTGAAGTATACCGCTCTACCATTTGCACCAAAGTTACTTTTGCAGGACAACAAACTTAAAACGAACTTAAGTTAAAAATATCAACATATTTTTAAGAATACAAGAAAAATATGCTACACAAATATTTAATAAAAATGGTAAAATAATGATTTTTAAAATATTTTCATTATGTGATTTCTAAATAATAAAAGAGCTGATTTAACAATTTTGAATCCATTGCATATTTTAAAATATTGTTTTAATAATTCGACGGGAAGTGTCTTTAATAAGATAAATTATACCAGATAAGGAAAAAAAAGTATTGGAGAAGTAGTTAACTACAGGTAAAGAAAAGTTGCCTGCAATGAAACGAGTGTGCCTTAGAACGTAAAATCTTTAAATGTGTCCCGTATTTTTTTTTTTTTAAATCTGGAGAAAGAGGTCGGTAAAAACTCTATAAGTGAGTTAAAGTGATATATTTAAATTAAATAAAAGTTATTAATTAATTAATTATTATTATTAATAAACTAGCGTTCAAGTTTTGGCTTCGATATTTTTTGTTTTTGCTTATTTTTTGAAATCCGAAACAATAGACTTAAAAAATCAAATAGATTTTTGAAGACAAAATCAAATTTTTTAACCTAATTTTTCTGAATATTGCACAAGTTTCAAGGCACACCTAAAAAGTATATCTTGAAACAAATATGAAAAATTAATATTCCGATCGGTCAGATCTTAAAAGATTGCATACAATCGATAAACTAATTTTTGGCAATGAAATAATCTTTGCATTTTCTTATCAACATAACAATAAAACATATAAAACTATAGGTTTTTATATTTTTAAATAATGTTTACAGAAAGTTCCATCGCAAAGCCCAAAAATAGATTTTTATCAAATAATTGTTTGTCAACTCTGGATAACAATTTTTTTAAAAAAAATTCTTTATCATTAAAGTCAAGATGTTAATTATTTGGTCGTTTTAAATTACTTAATTATCTTAAAATACACAGAAAACACTGACTTAAATACAAAAAAAAAAATACTAAAAAATTAATAAGAATTATAAAAATACATAAAAAAAAAAATTACCTCCCCAGTCCCGAATCGATCTTGCAACTTACCACCTCAACCTAAATATAAAAAAAAATATATATATATGAACTTATGAAAAGAAAAAGCACTTCCTAGGATGTTATTTATTTAGATACCAATTAATTTATATGGTGATGCAAATGCAAATGCTTGCTGTTTAAAACAACCTTTTTGTAGTTGTTAACAATAACTTCTATGAAATCGAAAAGTGTGCGTATACTAAAGCTTAGTTCCGGTTCACACACGACAATTTTACTTTCGCAAGTTTTCTTTAATTCTCCTTTGAACTTGCTTTTGTGTTCACACAGGAAAAGTTTGTTTCAGCAATTTTCGTGCAGCCAAATTCGTGTTGAAAATTGCGGATGACAAAACAAAAGGGAATTGGAGTACGGGCAAGTCTGTGCCCCCTCCCATTCTTTTTTCCTTCCTCTTCTATAAACTCAAGACTTGCGCAAGTAAAATTGCCGTGTGTGAACCGAACTTAGGAAGTCAAGTTAAAGAGGTTCTTTAAAGAATTACTTCAACTTTATTTTGCTGGGAATTTTTTTTATTTTTAATGCATATTATAGGGCTTAAAACACACTTTTTTAGTGTATGAAGTTCCTGCACCTGATAATCACGATCCTTTATCTACTGGGATTACAAGCTCTTGTAAAACATTACTAAAAGAACATCATTTTAAAGAGAATAACAGTTGAACTAACCAACGGATTAACCCCTTATAATATTAATATTCCTATTAACCCTTTGAATACCCTTGTACACTACGGTGAACACATTTTTGAAAAATTTTAACAAATATATTAATGCAACAAAACTTAATATTCATTACTATCTTGGTCATTGAAAAAAAAAATTATCATATGCATAAACTGTTTATCAGGACAACATAGTCGTGATATTTGTTACGAAAGTCCGAATTTTTGAATTAGCCTTTATCTCTGAAAAAAAGAGATGTTTGGTAACAAAACTAGAATCACGAAATTTGGCAAGTAAATTCATGGTTAAAACAAAACCGAACAAAGAATTTTTGGTTATACGAGTACGTATGTTTAAGTGGTAAAAAAAACTGAGAAGTTTAAATATTTCGATTTTCGAAACCGTATTTTTGGTGGGTATTAAGGGGATGTGTTATACATGAAAACATTTTTCTTCCTAATTTAATGACCCTAACAAGAATCTGTTGTCAAAATAGAAATTCATCCACAAACTACAAGTTGGTATTGAAAGGGTTAAAGGTATTGAAAACAAAGATAGCAAAATAATCAAGTCCGTGCTTCAAAGGATAAAACCACAAGCAAATTAAGAATAGCTTATATATATACATTATATTAACAATAACATTGTGCAGGATATGTACATATAAATAAATGTACAGGAGTTGACTTAATTAAAACCACATAAAGAGTAAGACAACACCGGCCAACAGCATTCACGGAGGATAACAAACCAACTATCCTAGGTAAAACAATATATGCGCTTGTTGTAGCGCTAAGCAATTAGATTATAATTTGTACTATAATATTTATTTTCAATTATAAATATACCCCTAGGTTGAAAGCAAAACTTTCCTTAAATAAAATAAATACACTATGAAAAAAATGCTAGTACACTTAAATAAAAAATCACTGGAAAAATAATTAAAACGCTTTATGTTTCTCGTTAGAGTCATTTAAGTAAAAATTCTTTCTGTTCTTTACATACATTTTCATTGCTGATTTTAATAAAATAAAGGGTGATTTTTATGAGCTTTCGGATTTGATTTAAAAAAAACATAAAATTTAGAGAAATATTTGAAATCTTTATTTGAGTCGATAGAACGATCTATAAAATTCAATGTTTAAAGATGATTTCATGTAAATGTTGACCGCGGCTACGCCTCAAATGGTTCATAAGCTGGGTTCTATTTTGGCATATTCTCTCGGCTGGTATCTCACGAATACATTTTTCAATATTGGCTTCCATTGCGTCAACCGTTGGGTTGTCCCTATAGACATTCGCCTTAACATAGCCCCACAAAAAATAGTCTAAAGGCGTTTAATAGCACGATATAAGCGGCCAATGGACCGATCCCAAACTTGAAATAAACTGTTCACCGAACTCGCCTCTCAATTGGGCCATTGATTCGCGTGCTGTGTGACATGTGGCACCGTCTCACAGTGCTTTGTTCCCATATAAGCAGGGTGCAAAAATAGAAGGAGTTATTGTATATAAATAAAACTTGGCATGCTATTTTCTTATTCCAAAATTAGAAAAAAAAAAAAATTTTGGACAAAATCGGTTCAAGGACTCGAACACCTCCCATACATCCTGAACTGAAAAATTTGACTAAATGCCACAATTTTATTCAAAAAATTCTGAATATTTGGCATTCTATTTTTTTTCATAAAAGTGAAAAAAATTAAATTTTTGGACGAAATCGGTGCAAGGACTCGTACACCTCCCATACATCCTGATTTAAAAAAATAGAGTTAAAGCCACAATTTTGATCTTAAAATTGAAAAACGTTGTCCTGCTATTTTTTTTTGTCAAAGTAACAATAAAAAAAAAATTG
Source organism: Delia radicum (assembly GCA_021234595.1). Lineage (NCBI taxonomy): Eukaryota > Metazoa > Arthropoda > Insecta > Diptera > Anthomyiidae > Delia > Delia radicum. The sequence goes on from CM037851.1 coordinate 223,220,960, forward strand.
GAAAAAATCGGGGCAAGGACTCGCACACCTCCTATATATCCTGAATTTCTAATTTTTAATAAAAGCCACAATTTTCGTCACAAAATTAAAAAAAGCTATCCACCTGTTTTCTTAGTTTAGAATAAAAATAAAAAAAAAAAAATTCGACGAAATCGGTGCAAGGACTCGCACACCTCCAATATATCCTAAATTTAAAAATTTTAATAAAAGCCACAATTTTCGTCAAAAAATTAAAAAAGCTATTCTGCAATTTTCTTTGTTCAGAATAAGAAATGAAAAAAAAAATTCGAAAAAAATCGGTTCAAGGATTCGCACATCCCACATATATCCTGAATTTTAAAATTTTAATAAAAGCCACTATTTTCGTCATAAAATTAAAAAACCTGATTCCTGGGTTAGAAATAAGGCTCCTTACGTTAGAAAAACTAAACTAAGATATAAAAAAAGAATTAGACAAAATTGGTTCAAGGACTCTTACATCCCGCATATATCCTGAATTTAAAATTTTAATAAAAGCCACAATTTTCGTCATAAAATTAAAAAAACCTGGTTGCTGGGTCAGAAATATTGCTCCTTACGTATGAAGAACTTTTCATTGCAAGCGCAGCAAGGACTCATTTAGCTGTCATATATCCTTTTTCGTAAAAACGATATAATCCCTTTAAAATTCATCCAAACATCACAACTTTTTCTTTATTCAAAATTTAGAAACAAAATTTACATGCATAACCTCCAAAAACCCAAAATTTTTAAATATTAAATAAAATCTTCAATTCTAGTTAAAAAATGGTAGAAATTAGTTATTGAACTGGAAATGAAGCTATTAATATCCGTACTAATTTTCATTTCAATCGAAGCAAGGTTTAAATTTGCTTCAATATATCCGTTTTCTTGAAAACGCTATTTGAAAACCTTGCTACAAAATGTTAAAAAGGTATTTGTGCTTGTATTAACTATTTAAAATTTCATTATAATCTATTTAGTAAAAATAATAAAATAGAACTTCAAATAAAATTCTGTATTACTTAAAAATTTATTAACAGTTTTTTATTACATGAAGATATATTTTTTACGGTTTCTGAAAATTATAAGACTAATTATAAAAACAAAGATATAAAAAAATTCATTACAAAATTTACAAAAAAATAATATGAAAAGATTATTGTTTTGGCATATAAAAAGATGTTTTAATCATCAGTACTTGATTCTTCCGAAGTATATTTATAACTCGAAGAAAAACTTGGTTCATCTGAATTAAAATTGTCGTTTAAAATATATTTCTGTATTTCTTCCCCGTAGGTTATAGCAACTCAACCATTTCGAATATTTATTTTCAAGTTTACTTCGGGAATATTTACTCGCTTTCCAATATTCACTCATTTTATAACTAAAAATCTCAATTTTTTTTATTAAATTCAGCTTTTTAAAATTTGATATACCAATTTTGTCTTCTACAAACTTTTTTAGAAGAGGTACTCTGTTATGAGGAAGTGCGGATAACCAACAATCAACCAAATCTAAATTTCTTAAAATCAAAGTCATTACAATAATTATTAACACTATTTAATTTACTTTAATAAAAAACTATTAAATTATGTTTTTAAATTTATTAAAACAACTTGATATTATAATTCACTGCACTGAACAAATTGATAAATTTAAACTGACCTAGCTCTTCATAATTTTGCACTACCCAATTAAAAAAAAATGTACATAATTTTATTTAAAAAATAAGAAAATCAAATTGTGTCAAATTAAATTTAAATTAATTGATCATGGTTAAATCTAATTTCACGTAAAAAAATATAGCTTCATACAGTTTAATGTCGTGATTAATTTGAAAATTACAACATGTATCTAAATCAATGCATACACAATAGGACATTACAATACATGAATTCATACTTTTTTACTTGGGCTGTTGTAAAGTACAAAATAACGGCTAAGATTAGTTTAACCCTAACGCACGCAATGGTAATCAAAAAGTTTTACTGCGTCTAGCTCTAGCAGCTTTATTATTGGGTCTATTGATAAGAATACCATTTGTATTCCTCAATGCATTTTTAAGCTATTTAATTCTAATAAAATATATGGTCTTTAATAATTCATTCGGAAATGCTATTACTTTTTCGAAAACCTTTTATACATTATTGTACTCAATTAGTACCACCAATATCTTTTCTTTGATTTTAAAGCTAGATTATTAAACTTTTTGCCAAAAAGCATATAAGTTTAATATTAAAATTTGCAAATCATTTATGCATAAATCAAAACTAAACATATTAATACATAAGTTTAGGAAAAAAAAATAACAAAAAATACTATTAAGTGATTCTGTTTAACATATAATATTATTAAATTTTTCGATATAAAATAATATTAATTTATTTACTTCTAAGTCAAAATTGACTATCACAATGTGTTTACGTTATGATTTTTGAATATGTGTATGACGGTTAAAGAATGTAAAGCATTTCAATATTTTAAATTGTTTGTACTTTTGTTTTGTTCTAAATATTTTGTTGTTAACATTTAAAGAAAGATTTGTGAGAGAGAGAAATTATAACAAAAATATTAATTAAGTAAAGAGCTTGATACAATTTAAATGCACCTTGGTAAAGAGGTTATAAGAAGAAAAGAGTTGAAGTTTATTTATTAATACTAGTGTAGCCAATTTAGTGTTATTTAAATCATTTTGCGGGAAGATATGCATTTTGGTGTTTTATAGCTTTTTCGGTATCTTAAAGTAGCTTTTTATACATTACGAATTATTTAATTGTTACAAATTGCATTTATAAATGTACTATATAAATATTTTACATAAAAATAACCAAAAAAAAAAAAAAAATTCAAAAAAATTATATGATTATTATAAAATTATTTGTATATATTTGAGTACAAAATTACAAAATTTGTTTTATAACGTATCAGATATATCATAAAACAAAAAAAAAGTAATAAATAAATATAACAGATACGATATTGTTTGCTTAATTTTTAGTACAAATATAATGATTTTAGGTGTTACAAAAAACGACAAAAAAACATAATTATCGTCCGATAGGGCATCTTTTTAAATTTTTTTCTAACAGACAAAGGTCAAACCTAACCAGGAAAAGAAAATAAAAAAATACGGAATACATGTATTTTTTAAATATTTTACCAAACTTTAAAATTTTTTTGGGTTTTTACTAAAAATTAGCTAACTTGCAACGCCTATAAACAATAAAACATTTTTATATTGACTTATAAAATTTTTTTTTCTAAATCGAATATATTTTCTTGTTTAAATTAAAAAAAAAAACTAATAGTTTTATAACAAAAGTAAAATGTGACAGCTATTATTGCAAACCACCATATTTATAGTTCCAAAACTCAGGTTTAGGGTACAATTTAAAAAAAATATATAAAATAGTTCTTGTTAAAAAGGGCAACTTATCTTTAATGTTAATAGTACACATAGGTATAGGCTTTCTAAGAAAAATTAAAAAAAAATTTTTTTTTACATGTATTTTTTTAATATTCCATCAAAATTTCGTAATAAAAACCTGTGAACAAAAAAAAATATAGTATTTCAAATATACACAAAACTCATATTTTAAATTTTTTTTGCACAAAAAATATTTTTTTTTTATTGCAAATATTCTCAGTAACTTAAATGTGCAAAAATAAAGATGTTATCTCAAAAAGTGAATTTTAAGCAATTATTTTTGTAAAACATAAAAATCAACAATTTTTTTAATAACATTTACATACAAAAATTCTCCGAGTTTGGCGCCCTCTGGTGGCGTCAAAATGAGTCAAATCAAAAAAAAATACATCTTTTTTTTTTAATTACTTTATAATCTGTCGACTAAGGTATCTTTCATCAAAATCTGAGACACAGTTTTATTTTTGATTTTTGCTACGGGACAAAGCACTGTGCGTCTTGTTGAAACCACATGTCACTCAAGTCCAGCTCTTCCATTTTGGGCAAAAAAAAAAAAAAAATTGTAATCAGCGCATGCCATTCACAATAACGTTCCTGTCTTCGTCGTCTTTGAAGAAGTACGGTCCAATGATGCCACCGGCCCATAATCCACACCAAACAGTGCATTTTACGGGATGCATTGGAAGTTCTTGCAATGCTTCTGGTTGCTCTTCACACCAAATACGGCAATTTTGCTTGTTCGCGTATCCATTCAACCAGAAATTAGCTTCGTCGATGAACACAATTTTCCGAAAAAAAAGTGGATCTTCATCCAACTTTGCCAGCGCCCATTCACCAAAAGTTAGCCGTTGTGGTACGTCGTGTGGCTTCAATTCTTGCACCAGCTGTATTTCAAAATGATTTACACCCAAATCCTTCCGCAAAATTTTTCACGTAGTGGAGTAACAGAGCCCCAATTGCTGCGAACGGCGCCGAATCGATAATTCACGGTCATCCACAACACTGGCGGATACAGCTGCGATATTTTCCTCTGTCCGCACTCTACGTATGCGTGTTGGTGGTTTAAAGTCCAATAATGTAAATTTGGTGCAAAATTTAGTCACAAGCCGCCTCAGAAGGCGCGATGCACTTTCTTAACCGAGCATAAATTTTGATAATAAAATGCAATAATCTGCAAGCGTTGTTCGTTTGTAAGTCGATTCATGGTTAAATTATTATTCTGTGGTTAAATTATTATTCTGTGGTATACCTTTGGGGTATGTTAGGGAGAAGCTCGGGTCGTGGAGGGAGTCAGAATTCTCTCTCTATTGGGAAAACTCTCTTGGCCAACGACAGGCTAAGAGATTGATTTCTTTTTCCAGTGCAGGATCGAGGAGACTCTTGTCCCTCGGGAGGGGTGACTTGAGAACCCTGGTGTCTTACCTGACTGGACGCTGCAATCTCAGATACCACCAGCTCAAAAGGGGTCTTTCGGACACGGATGAGTGTAGGTTTTGCGAACTGGTAGCTGAGACATCAGAGCATGTTCTTTGCGAATGTCCGAGGCTATGTGAAAGGCGTGCCAAGTTTCTTGGCAATCGCTTTGTCTCCCCTTCGGACATTATGAAGATTTTGCCTAATAGGATTATTGGCTTTATAGGTAGCTTGAATCTTTAGGGTAACTTTAGGCAGCACAAAAGACCTAAGTTGGTCGCGGTGCATAGTGCCATATAATCTAATCTAATCTATGGTTAAATTATAGACCAAACTGAACATGTTTAACAGTAGCATGTTACACGAAAACAGCTGAGCTGCCAAAAACAGTGTTGCCAAAAAGAATCGATTTTTTATGATAAACATTATTATATTCTTAAATATAAAGAACAAGTAAAGAGATATTAACAATAAATTTTTATTTAAAAAAAAAGTGTTATACTAAAAATAATTAAATTAAATAAATCTGTTAACTTCACAAAATTATAGTTATATTCGATGTGAATTTTAGTTAAATGAAAATAGCATTTTGCTCTGTAAAATTAGCAAAAACTTTTACAAAATATTTGTAGGCTCAAAATAGCAAACAAAAACTGAAACATTAGCAACATTTTTGCTATATTTACCGCAAATTTAGTAGAATGCAAATAACAGTAAATTTTGCTAAAATCAACAGAAAGTTTTACTAAAAAATTTTAGATTGCTGTTTTCATAAGGGAGAACTTATTCGCATAAAAAAAAACTAAAAAAACTTTAAAAATTTCACAGTTTTTAATGATATGTTTCTCTACTAATATTTAGTAAATGTTATTGCTGATTTTAGCAGATTATTTTGTCACTTTCAATTAACTAAAATTAAGCTTAAATTCAACAGATTTATTTTTGCTATTCTTATATTAGCAGTTTTTTCTGCAAGGTAATTTTTAACTAATTTTTAGTAGCTTTTTTTGCTATTATTACAGATTTGTTTCTATGAGAGAATTCTTAATTTAAAACTTAATTACAACTAAATCCATTAAAAAGTTACAAATTATTTTAACTAATATTACAATTTCATTAATAGGACCGAATTCAATTAAACTTTTAATTGAATTAACAAATATTTTAATTGAAACACGATTTTAGTTTTTTCTGTGTAACTAATTTTTAGTAGCATTTTCTGGTACTCACACTTATATTTCTTTAAGTGTATATAAGCTGAAATATTTATTCTTACAGTGTCATTTAAAATTAATATTTGTTATTTAACAAAAAAATGAAAACAAAACTTATTCCTTAATTTTCAAAAAAAATATATCACAAAATGAACCCAATATCCCAGAACCCAAAACCAAAATAGAAAATTAAAAAGCAATACAAAAATATAAAAAACACGAAACTCAAATAACGACCTAACGTTTGGCCATAAAAAAAAACTAGCAATTATTTATTCAATTCGGTTAGTCTTTCAAAACAGTCAAACTCACTCCAACACCAGGCCTTACTATACTCAAAACAAGACGCGTGAACCTTCATGGAACTTAACCTAACAACCAAATCAACCACCCACTCAAAGCATTTATTTTAATATGAGCCTTGTGGCAATTAAAGTTGAAAAATATATTTTGAAAAAATATAAAAAATCATGTTGATATTTCTTTCAGGTTATTTTACCTGTATACGGTGTAGAGGTCGTCGGTATCGTTGTTCAAAGAAAAATTATACTTTTCCAATTTGAACAGTATTCATCCCTGCTGGACGTGTACATTAGACTGGACCGCACTCAGAATATTGCTACAGTATCTACATGTAGGTAGGTCATTCGGGTAGTAAACTGTAGTAGTTGTTTTAACTGCTATTGTACACTTATAGATTAAAACTAGTAAAAATTGCAAAAAAAAAGCTACTAAAAATAAGTTAAAAATTACTTTGCAGAAAAAAAATTGCTAAAATTAGCAGATTTTTTAACTCAATGTTAGTGATATAATAGCAAAAATAAATCTGTTGAATTTAGAAATATTTAGTTAAATTTGAGCTTAATTTTAGTTAAGCCCAGTGTAAACAGGGTTGAACCACGAAGAAATGTTGCTCGACATGTTCGCATGTACGAGAAAGTGTCCCCACGGATACATCTGAGATAGCTCGTCGACTTGCGACACAATTGGGAATCTCCAGAACATCGCTGCGACATCTGAGGTTCTAAAAGTTTATCTAAGAATGTTTCCATAAAAATTCAATTGGCTCAAGATGCAATCACAATGATGCATCACAATGGCTACAATATGCTAATGATGTAGTATGCACTTCAACAAATAAAACGAGAAGTCAAACTTAGAAATCTCCCAGCAAAAAATAGAGCTTACCAGAAGCGCTTCCGGAAGGCATTATTTAATTACGAAGCGCTTCCAAAGCAAATGAAGAAGGCATGATTTTTGTTCGCGATGTCCCACTTGGTATGTTTTTTTTAAAGCGCTTCTTTCATGTGCTCTTAGAAGCAATAAATTCATGCCTTCTTAGGCACTAAGAAGCGCTTTTTGTATGTTGGCAACATTAGTGCTTCATGGTATGCATACTTTATTGCTTCATTTTAAGCATTATTTACTGCTTCAAAGAAGGGGTTCTGGGAATCACTACAGAATGCCTTCCCTAATTGCATTATAGTATGTTAGGCGGTGAAGCGCTATTTTGGAAGCATACACATGTAGTTACTGCTTACCAAATCCAGGTTATTTTTTGCAGGGCTATTTAGTAGATCCAAAAATATATAAAAAGTAGGCCAAAGTTTTAAACCAAATTTGTTTGAAGTACACAAGGCCTATATTTCGAAAGGTTTTTAACTTCAGATTTGTGTTGAGGGGCCAATATACATTCAAACAGTTTTATTATAAGTCTGTGCAAAAAGCTTTCAATATCCATATAAAATCTAAATTTCCGTTAAATTTCTAATTAACCCTGAAAAATCGCGAAATTAAAGCAGTACCTCGATATATTGACCGATTTGGAAAACAAATTTACTGAGCATCGCTGGGAACTATTGAAACAAGGGCAGCCGTGTGGAGCTATAAAACTCGACAGTTTCTTTTTTTTTTTTGGCCCACCCTAGTATACATCATAGAGGGTTGCTCCGGTTTTGTTAAAATAAAATTGTGTGTGTTTTTTCTCATACACTTTTGATAATGTTAACAATTTCTTATTGTTTGTTTTTATAACAAGCCCACAAAATATTGATTTCTATATAAATGCTTTTTTTTATATTTGTAGTTATTTGAAACTTATTTTACTTGTAATATTCTATTTTAGTATGAAAAACTGTTGTTGTTTTTTATAAATAATTTAAATATATTTTTAATTACGTATACGCACTAGTGATTTTTTATTGTGTAGTTATGGTAAATTTTACATTTGAGAAAATTAAAAAAGTTAAAGCTTTTATTAACTAGTAAAAATGTAGTTTATAAAATAACACAGGTCCACATTTCCAAACGTAAGACCCTTCCGTAGATCATAACATAGCTATGCCGAACTTACACTATTTATAATCTTAGGTGATACCAAAGTGATTACATTTTGTAATATTACCTCCACACAATTTTTACGGGCCCTGTTATGAAAAAATCATTAAATTTGCTGTAAATTTTACTAAAAAAAACGTTTTCGTACAAAAAGTCGCTCAATTTCGTACTATTTTTAGGTTTTTTTTAACCATTTTTACATCTATCTATTAGTTTTACCGCTGTATTTTTTAAACCCTTACAAAATTTCCCTTCGGTACCCACACTAGTTTTTATTCCGACTCAAGCATATTTTTGACAGTTTTATTTTTTTTTTCCTTGTTTTTTTTTATTGAAAATTTTATTTTTTAATAAATTGTATCCTCAAGTGATACGAACCTTGGAATACAGATTGTCAGTCAACCGTCCTAGCATCTGAGCTATCTCGACTGTATATATACAAACATGAATAACTTTCTGGCACAAAAAGTTAATTTTCATTTTACAATAAATCAAAAATATACAAAAAAAAATCCAAAAATTATATATACATACGAGGGCGGATCAATAAGTTCGTGACTTTTTGAATGAAAGAGTTTTTATGTTAGAAAGTGTTTTGCAATCGTCAGATAATGACAATCGTAATTAATTTTTAATTAATTACTGTAGAATTTTATTTTAGTTAGTCTCTTTACAGGAAGAAGAAAACATTTTTATTGAAAAATTTTACGGACAACATAATCTCCTTTTTCAACATAATCTCCTTTTTTTTGGTTTTTTTTTGTTGTTTTTAAAGAGAAGAAACACTCAGGAAATTCTTCCTATTAATTAATGTGTTGCTTTCTTTGGAAAGGGGATAGTGAAGAGATGAAAGGTGGTGAAAGATGAAGGCCTTCAAACACTTAGTCCAACGTTTCTCCAATTTTTGTATCCCTTCCAAAAAATAGGATTTTTCGAGGTCCATAAAATAGGCATTTCTTGGCCATATGGGGCATAATATTAGCCGTTTATTGTTTTCCCCTTTTGAAGGTAATCGATGTGGATTATCCCTCATGCATCCCAAAAAACTGTTTCCATCACCTTATTGGCCACGATTACGTTTTTGGTCAAGACACTGCCATATGAAATGCCTATGGCCTCAACAATCTCACGCACTTCTACTCTTCGATCGGCCAAAACCATATCGTGGATTTTTTCTACATTTTCGGGTTATTGACCTCAATTAGCAGTCCAGAACGTTCAGCGTCATTTGTACTTGTGCGACCACAACGAAAGACAGTAAAGCATTTTTTTTTTACCATTGAAATCGATGGTGCAGAGTCCCCATAGTATCTATCAAGCTATTCCTTGGTTTGATTGACGGTTTTTTTCGCAAAAAATAATGTTTAATGAGCACTCGAAATTCAAGTTTTTCCATTTTTAAAAATATCCACGATGTTGTATGTTTGGAACAGCTGTTAAACGCAAAGTAAATGACGAAACTTGCTCAAAATTTTATAGTAGTCTATTAACAGGTGGTACTTGATGAGAGAAGTGTTGTATTTCATATAATTACGAGGAAAGTTCAAAAAGTCACGGACTTATTGACCCGTCCTCGTATAAAAATCAAAAATAAATAGTTTCTAAAAATGATAAAATAATGAGTCTAAAAATAGATTTTCAAAAAAGTTGTAAGGCATTGCTTTATATTTAAAATAATAATAAAAATATATATGTACAATTAACACACTATTTTTTGTATTGAAATAATGGGGAAATTAACTAGTTATTAGTGTGTCATTAATATTTTTACTAAAGTAATGCAGAGAGTAATCTGGTGTCATTACTAGAAAAAAAAAGAAAATTTACAATAAATTCATTAAAACAATTTGAATTTTTAGCTTTCATCATTTGCTGCACTGTCAGAATTATCCTTCATGATATTAATGAAACCGTTTCATAGAATTCTATTCGTAAATTCAATGAAGAAAAATTTTGTCACAATTAGGGGAGTTTATGTAGTTGGATAACTCCTGAATGGTTGATAGAAAACAAACTCTGAGCCTAAACCAAATCTCAATATGAATTTGTGATCAGTGCAAAATATCCCAAAATAGTAGCAAAAGAAAACGGAAAGACAAAATTGAAATTACTATTTGCAATATTTTGTTGAACAAGTTTTTGGAAGTAGAACTTACCAGTATGCATATTGGATTAATAAGAAAATGCCATATGACTTATTTTACGGAAATAAGTATCAAAGACTTTTCAAATTATTTGACATTTAGTTTAGGCCTAAATGAGGAAAAAGAGATTGAAAGTTATTTCGATAATGAAAATGAAAATTAGTCAAGTTCCAGCCCATACTCTATATTTCTTTATTAGGATATAAATAATCTATAGAGTTTTTGTTTTCAAATTTATTAATTGACCACTTTCAGGAATGTGTTGATAGAACGATTTCGGGAATTTTCTTGGTTCCCATCATTAGAACATGTTTTGAAAGAAGTGACACTCCCATGCAAACATCAAACATTCATATAACCTAGTTATCCCACTAAATAAGAACTAATATATGAGTTCGATGTTAAAGATTATCACCATTGATCAAAAATAAATTGAAAACTTATCCGTCATTTTCAAGCTCTACCTTTGGTAGATATACAATACATGCTGTTTGTTTTAATTCTCCTTTTTTATTTTTACACTTGTTTTGTTTTATTTAAAAACAAGACGTAAAGGGGAAGTAAACAAGACCGTACTTTGTCTTTTTTATAAGTTTGATATAATATTTATTAAATTATTATGAATAAATTTGAAAACAAAAACTCTACAGATTATTTGTTAGGACAATATAATAATAAAGAAATATAGAGTATGACCTCAAACATGAATAATTTTTATTTTCATTGCACAATTAAAGGTCGAAAAAACACAATTTTTATAAAAAACATAACATAATTTTCATTAGGAATTCAGTGAATAATTTAATTTGTAGTTAATGACAAAATGCAACAGGGACCTTTAGCATTAACAACGAATTTCATTATATCCAAGAAATTTTACTAATATTAAGAAATTTTTGATAAACTTTTTTTCATAAAAAAATTCATTCGATTTCATAAATTAACTCTTCATAAATGTTATGAAAATTTTCTTTAGAGCTATGAAATTATTTCAAAAACTTAATTTTCTAATTTTTTCATAAAATTTCATAATTTCATTAGTTTTCATACATTTCAAATTTTAGTTTTAAGATTTAATTCTCAAGTGTACAACATATTTTATAAATTATTTCAATGTGGCCTTTTATAAACTATGCACTTCGATGAAATTGTTTAAAAAATCATATTAAGCGGTTTATTGGATTAGTTCCAATGCAAGATAATTAATTCATTAAGAGTTTTAAATACTAAAAAATTGTGTGAAACTGTTTCATACATTCTATAAACACTTCATTGTCGGAATGATTGATTAGTTATATGAAGATTTTCATTAATGAAAAAGAAAATTATTCAAGTTCGAGGCCATACTCTATATTTCTTCATTAGGATATTGTCCTAACAAATAATCTATAGAGTTTTTTGTTTTCAAATTTATTATTTGACCCTTTCAGGAATGTGTTGATAGATCTATTTCGGGAATTTTCTAGGTTCCCATTATCAGAACACGTTTTGAAAGCAGTAACAATCCCATGCCAAACATCAAACATTCATATGAACTAGTTTACTCACTACATGAGAACTAATATACATATGAGTTTGAAGTTAAAGATTATAACCATTGATCAAAAAATAAATTGAAAACTTGTTTGATGTGCAAGATCCACCTCTGGTGGATATTCAATACAGGTTTTTTGTTTTTCTCTCCTTTTTATATTTTGTTTAGTTTGTAAACAAAACAGGGCAAGTAAACTAGGCGGTACTTTGCCTTTTTTACAAGTTTGTTATAATTTTTATTAAAAATAAAAATTATGTTTTTTTCGACCTTTAATTGTGCAATGAAAATGAAAATTATTCAAGTTCGAGGCCATACTCTATATTTCTTCATTAGGATATTGTATAACCTGTTTCACAGATTCTATGAAAAGTTTCAATGCACGAGTTCCAGTGACAATTTTCATTAAATCTATGAAGAAATTCATTACTGAAGAGAAGATAATTCTCTCATTGTCTGAAGTAATATATAACGATATAAAAACTTTTTTACTTGCTATGAAATATGAAGAAATATATTATTGAAGTGGTCATAATTCTCTCAGTTCATATTTCCCAAAATTTTACCGTTCTTCAACTGAAAACCCCCTGTGTTATCAATCAAATTACTTAAGCAATTACCTTTATTAATTTTATTCCTTGATAACTTTTCAAAATTTATTCCTTGATACATTTTTGCAAAAAAAAAAAAAAATTATATTAGATCCCACATAAAACTATAACTTAACAGCTTAATCCTAACACAGCGAAATCTCTTTTATATACAAACTGTGAATAAAAAAAAAGTCAAAAACAAAACTACCCCAATATTTTTTAGATAAGCAAAATTTATTTTACTCGTGTGACTAGAAAATATAACAGAACAAAATAACTATCAAGGGTGCGTAAATTGTATTTTGGTAAAGACCAAAGTTAATATGAATGAAAAACTTATTTTACTTTTTAAGAAACTTTTTATTTAAATAACACAGTACAACATTTTTCAACACATGATTTTGGAACTCAATTCTGGGAACTTATCAAAGTAGCCCCAAAACTAAGAACTTTTGCATCATTCGTTTTGTCAAGTTGGCTACAGTAATAATTTAATGGCCATACGAATTTTTTGGCTCTAGGCGGATTTTTAGCACTTTTTCTATATTTTAACACGGTTATATCTCGGTATACCGTACGGAATATCTCATTTGTGTCTGAAGCAAAGTTGAATAGGAGAAAAAAAATGCGAAACAATCTTACCCGAAAAAAGTGCATCCGGTGCCTTAAAAATCGCGAAAATTCCCATTTTCCCCATTTTTCACCTTTTTTGCTCAATAACAGGATTACAAGTTCACAAATATGCTGTTTTTTTATAAACTTTATTTTGCATGAAAATTAAAATTCCGATTTTGTTTTTCCCCAAATCCCATATTTTCTGTGTAAGAAAGGCTGTAATATGAATGGAATTTTTATTTTCATGCAAAATAAAGTTTATAAAAAAAAACAACATATTTGTGGATTTGTAATTCAGTTATTGAGCAAAACGAATGATGCAGAAGTTCTTATTTTTGGGGCTACTTTCACGTGCAATTCTCAGAATTGAGTCTCAAAATCATGTGTTGTACTGTGTAATCATACATTAAACAATGGAAAATTTCCAGTGAATACTCGCTGACACTTAAACTTCAACAAAATACATATACTCATAAAATATAATTAGTTCAAAAGTCTGTTTCGCGGATTCTAATGCAGTTGAACTATTTTTTTGGCAAAACTACACTTTATGGGGCGTTCCTCAAAAAAAATACCCTTTGAATTAAAAAAGAAAATGTTTTCTTATCCTTGGTTTTTGGGGCCGGAGCACCTGGGCCCCTAGGGCCCAAAACCCGGTATACGTAGAAATATAAGTGTGGGTACTCAAATGAAAGGAAATTTCCTCAAGATTTCAAAAATTATATGACCCATGATACGTAGATTACTCTAGAGCTATTTTAAGTATATTTTAAGTACAAAAATGGGGAGGAAGTTTTTTTAGTGGCCTGGGGCCACTTCGGAAATTAACACTTCCGCTAAATAGTTTAAACTACAATTGGTTTAAAAAAATGTTTTTTGTGTCTCCGCTATCAGTATCATTTTAAGATGGTGCTTTTCATAAAATAGGCTATATCTCGGAAACTAAGCAAGATAAAGCAAAATGGACCAAAAATCGCTACTCCATACCTATAAACTTGTCTTTATTAACCACTTATATTCCAGGTTATAAATATGATTTGCCTCCTCAGGTCGGATCTGGAGAACATTTTAGCAGAAATTTTCTGTTGACTTGGCTTAAAAATTCGGTTGGTTTAGCTAAATTCTTAGTCAACCAAAATTTAGTTCTCCCGATTTAAAAAAAAAAAAAACTGATATGGAGCTTTATTTAATTTTATCTAATGGCGTTTTCTTTTCTGGCAAAAATGTCACATTTTTTTTGCACTTTTCCCTCAAATTACCTTTTTGTGTTATTTTCTAAAATAAGGTAAACACTCTGAGAGGGTGCCGTGTTTCTTTCTGAAAATGTTGCCTTATAAAAGGCAAAAAATGCAACATTTTTTGCCCTCAAAAAATTTACAGGGTTGGATGTTGCCTGTTTTTTTTGGTTTATCAATCTCATGTGTAAATAGTGCAAAGTTTTTGGCGAGAAAACTCTCACCTTGGTAGCAGAGTCGTAGTGTGCTGGCTTCTGACACAGAAGATCCCGAGTTCAAACCCATATTGGTATCACATTTTATTATATTTTTTTTTTTTTTTGTTAAATTTAATTTACGATTTTTTTAATTTTTTCTTTTTGTAAGTATTTAATAATTTTTTTAATCTGAAATTCGCTTACAAACAAAATTATAAAAAAAAAATTTAATTGAAAAAAATGTATGGAGCTAAATCCAAATTTTTTAAATAATTAAAAAAACAAAAATTAATTATTAAAAAAAACATTAAATTTTTTTTAAAGTTTTCTGGGATTCGAACCCGAACCTTAACTACACTAAAAAACAGATTTGTTTAAATAAATGTAATATGTGATGAAATTGTGTTCTATTCTGATTGTAAAAATGCTTCATTTTAATGGGGCTAGGGCAAAATTTTAAAAATGTTGCACATTAAGAAGGCGACACTTTTTTTTCCAGAAAAGAAAACACCATAAGTTAATATGACCCCATAATTAATTATATATAATTTCATGCGAAAAATGGCCGGATTAAATTGTAACAAATTACACCTAATTGTATCATATCAGATTAATTTAGATACAATTAGAAGTGATTTGATAAGTTTTGTCCAAATTTTGTCCTAATCCAATTTTATTAAATTATACGTTACTTTATCTGATTTAATATAATATATATTATTTTAAATACAAATATCGTATGGTTACTATAAATTTGTTGCTAAAATAAAGTTTTTAGCGAAAATTTTACTTAAACGGTTTCACTAAAAAACTACTTTTGAACTAATGTTTAACTAGTTTTTGTTGCTACCAAAATTTTGCTGATTAACATATATCGCACAACTACTTCAAAAGTGACTTAACTCAAAAGTTTAATTTTTCAGGTTTATATGCTTAAACTATGCACAATACACTTGTTTGTTTATAAAAAAATATCAGCGTATTTTTTTGTTGGTAACTGTTGCTAAAAACAGTTAGGGCTTTCTTTATGTTTCAATTGGTATAAAGTTGCAAATATTTTTTTCCATTTCTGAAAAAGGGAAAATTTTGAGTTGAGTTACTTTTGAACTAGGTGTGCGATATATAGCATGGAGAACAAATAAAAAGACGAGACATAGTTGTCGCAGTCGGTCTAGACGAAGTAGAGAGAAAAGAAAAGATACAAAAAAAGTAGATCCAAATAAAGTAGAATTATATTCATGTAAGCAGTTGAGAATGATTATGTTTTGTTATTTAATTAATAAAATATTTTATTTATTTCTAGATTTTTTTTTTATTTTGATTTGTTATATAAGTTAATGTTATATTGATATCACATTAAGATTTCAATAGTTAAATTAAATAAAGTAGTCAACTTAACTTAATTAATGTTACATTTCCTATTGGGTCTTTGATCTTGTTTAAATTTACTGAGTTAAGTTAAATTAATGATTGTAGGATAACGTTTATTAGAGTGATAAATAGTGAGATTATTGTTTCTTCTTTATTCTAAATGAATTAATGACTGCGTTAATGATTGTAATGTTAAGGAAGGCTCAGTTTGGTAAACGGATTTGAAAGCTAAACATCTTCATAGAAGATACCGCTAGTGACTAATCTAAATAACCACATGTTAATTATTGTGACAATTATTATTGAATTACTAAACGTATTTTAGTAAAATATGAAATATTAAATAAAATATTTGAAATTCAACAAATAAAAACACATTTATTATTAACTTATATATTTAAAACAATCGCTAAAAAAACAAAAATAGATTTAAATTTCAGCAAAATAAATTAGCTAAAGAAAAAAATGTATACTAAGCTTTTTTTAGTTTTTTTCAATCTACTAAGCTCCAGCAAAATTTTTTTTAACAAGTCAATTTTCATTTGCATTGAACTAAGTGTCATCAAAGCATTTTGCTGAATTTACAAACTTTCAGCAAAACACATTTTCAGATATTAGCATTTCTTCTGCAAGGATCGTCCCAGCAACAATTTTGTTGACTCAACTGACTGTTTTGCTTACTTTACGAACTTTTTTTTTTGAGTATAAGTCTTTTCATAAAACGAGATTGTTCCCTGCGGGAAACAAAGGGTCGCTTGATCCAAAGTTACAAATCTGTGATATATTATTTGGAGGCACGTCACGAAACTGGTGAAACCAAAATTGTGGTGCACCAAAAAGTGTTAATTTTGGTGAAGTGACCAATCAAGTGACTATAGTAATGGTGACGAAACATTCACTGGTTGCTACCAGATATATCATGTAACTGGAGAAAAAGTAACATAACATCAAAGTGTACTGAAGCAACTAGGGCCGTTGCAGTTGAAGTTATTACTGGTCATTGAACTGGTTGAATTATTCCCAAAGGATTCAGTCCCTTGACTGCTACACAGCAGACATAACACTGAAGAAATTTTATCTGTACCGACTATGTGACAGTAGAAATGAAGACGTAACACTCCACTGGTTTAAAAGAACTGAACACGGAACTGTGACCAGGCCTGTCAGATATGGCGATTTCTTGCCAAACGTCGCGATCTTAAACTTAGTTTTTTGTTGGATGTAGAAAAAATAAGCTAATTATAAAATTGATTTTTGTTGTGCCTTTTTTAAGGTTTTTTTGAACAGGGGGTAAGACACACTGTTTTAGAAAAGTGCAGTGATTGGTTCCGGACGGGCTATTTAGCAACTCGTGCATAATATGACATACGCTGAATAAAAACTGACAGGTTACTTGCTAATTACTTTTCCCATGCCCGGCGACATGTACCCCTCAGACCAGTGCAGTGGTACGTCTCAAAACTATTTCAGTCAAACTACCCCTGTTACAGTACACATTGCGTTCAATATGTGACTAGTTTTCCTTCAAAAATTGTTCTCCAGTTCTAAGATACGTACACCTACACCAGTCACGTGATAATTTTTTCCCACTGGTTCTGTTGCATATCACATAAATCCTAAAATGGTCATACTTTGACACTACCTACTTCTTACTTATCCCGTAGTATATTCATTTCAATCTGTATTGTAATAGGTTACCTTGGTCAAGTTATTCGATACGCCACACAGTGCTCCACAGGTAGCAAATTGTCACCTCCTATGACAAGTACCGGTCACTTTCATATAAAGTACCGGTCACTTTCATATAACAGAACCGAAACTAGGACAGGTTCATACACACAAAATTCTAGTCACATGACCATACCAGTGACTGGTCCATTTCCCGCAGGGTTATGTTTATTTACCATTTCCGTTGAAATAAAGAAAACTTCATATAAATTAAAATTTTCTAATTAAAATGGAGAAAATTTTGCAATTAATATTAAAAAATTACATTTTCAAACAAAGAAGTTATACATTATCTAAAGAGATTTCTTTTAAATTACCAATTTACTAATAATTTTCTCAATTCAAAATAGTTAACCAGAATTTAATTTATAGATTTTGCAAGTTCTAATGAAAAATTCCACAATTATTCCGACAACTTATTTAACAAATTGTTAAAAATTATTTTTTGTATACTGGTTCCTGTCCGGATTTAAATTTTTTGTTCTCGCCTAGAACCATGAATTAACACCCCATGTACAAATGTTCATGTATTAAGTGTCATATATATTCAGATCCAAAAATTGAGGGTATATGACCATATATGGCTCATACATGACCATTTATTTTAGTTCAAGTATTTATATTTTTTTTAATTTTTGATGTTTGTCTCTGAGGTCCGAATAAATTAAAAACAATTAATGACTTGTATTCTATTTTATTGCTAAATAAAAATCAAATAATAGTTTTTTATTTAATCAGACAAACACGCAAAATCAAAAACCATTTCTTACAAAAACTAATGGCTGTTACTCCGCGAGTTAGTGGATTGTTTAGATAGTAACATTGCGGGGTTCCAATTCAATGTCCAATAAAAAAAAAAAAAACAATTAAATTATTATTGAAATAGCAAAAATAATTTTTTATATTTTTTATTTCTGACAGAAATTTTATTTATTTGACAGAAAATTTAAACATTTTAATTTTGAAAATGAAAATTATTTAAGTTCGAGGTAAAGTTCTATATTTCTTTATTAGGATATTGTCCTAACAAATAATCTATAGAGGTATTGTTTTCAAATTTATTAATTGACCACTTTCAGGAATGTGTTGATAGATCTTTTTCGGAATTTTTCTAGGTTCCCATCATCACAACACGTTTTGAAAGAAGTGACAATCCCATGCAAAAATCAAACATTCATATTAGATAGTTATCCCACTAAGTGAGAACTAATGTATTAGTTCGAAGTTAAAGATTATCACCATTGATCAAAAGCAAATTGAAAACTTGTTCGTTATGTGCAAGCTCTACATATGCTTTGTATTGAAAAAAAAAGCAACAAACAAAAAATATGGAAGAAAATTTAAAATTTTAAAATATTTCATTGATATTTTTAAATACACCATTCCCTGTAAACCATAAATGTATTTGTAAAATAGTAGAACATTGCAACACTATTTTAAATTTTAATGTTTTTATTAGCGAGTCTATATAAATTTATAACTCTCATATGGATTTTTAAAAATAAAATCAATTTTAGATTCTGAGACTTCTAAGACTTCTAAGAATCTAATCTGAGAATCTAACTTGCAACAAATTAAAGCAACACTAATTGTTTATTTCTAACAACAATACATGAGCAATATTTGCCTTTTTTCTAAGTCAACAATATATAAGTTGATATATAACCACATATGAATTCACATAGTTAATATTATATATGGGCCAATATTTAAAATATATTTGATTACATGCTACCCTACATTACCATATACGAACGTTTTGTTTGCATGTATACAGCCATATATGCTTCCGTATGTGGCATATATTCTCATACATGCTGATATATGAAACAATATATGATCATACATGGAATGATGCATGTTCATATATTACCATATATTCTCATTTTCACCTGGGACTTGAAATATGAAAGAAAAAAACAAAAACAACAACGGTAATATCAATCAATATATACTTAGATATTAATAAGTACACACAGAGAAATACAGTGCCAACCGAATTGAAAAGTGTATTTTAATGGCAACAACTTATAAATTCAGTTAGTACAACGATGTTTACATTAGATTTCTTAATATTATTGATGTTGCAACTACAATTCAGTTGAATTAACCGAACTTTGTTGTCAAATCTAATGTTAAGTTGTGCCAACCGACTGAAATTCGTAATAACCGCATTTGAGTAGTAGTAACCAAATTTCAGTTGGCAAATAGCTAAATTTTTCTTTGTGTGTATGAGACCATATTAAACATTTACGAAAAAACCAAATCCAAGATAAAATTTTTAAATGATCATATGTGTCATCACATATATCCATATTAATATATAAAAAAATTGTTTTTTTTTTTATAATATTATATTAAACAAGATATGATTGTATATGAACGTTTTTACTCCGGCTTCTAAAACTTATATCACCTTTATTTAGCAGACTGTGATACTCAATTACGTCGAAAATTCTGCTGGTTCAAATTCATTAACCATTTTTTGTTGTTGTAGTTTAATTTCCAAAAATTTGTACGAACTTTTTTTTATGAGTGTTGTAAACTCCATTTTAAGGTGAACTGAATTTATTTTGCGTGCTTAAATAGCATTTTTTTGAGGTATTTGGGGTTTTAGTTTTCGTTGAATATGGTAAACTTAAAGAACTTTGTGTTGTACATAATATAATTGTAGTTATATACAACAAATACAGAAGAGATTTTGAAAAAAAATAATATGGTTTTATATTTATTTAACATTCAAGTCATTATGAATGTGAGCTATTTCAAAAGTTTTCGAAACCCGCCAAAACTAAGTTTAGATGCCTATTATTTCTCCAGGTTTTTTGAATTGAGAGAAACGATGGACAGTATTAACACTTGGCCTTTGAAGTGTTTTCCCAGTTTAAAGTTTTATTTTTGCCAGCTAATTGTTTTCGAAAGCTAATTTAAATATCTTTCTAATGGTACCAAGATCTTTAAAATTGGTTCAGCCATTCCGTAGTAATCACAGCTTGAAAATACATATTATCGTAATTTTTCAAAAACTTCGATACCTTGCCACGCCCGCATATTTTCAAAAATGCAATTTCTAAAAATTAAGTTGTGTTTGTATAGGTAAAATGTAGCTGTATGCAAAATTTCATCAAAATCTGCGATTACATCATATATGCAATTACATCTAACATACATTATCATATATGTATATTAGGATGGGCCGAATATCCTCTTTTTGAGAATTTCGACTAGTAATAGCAAAATTATTGTTCTTTGTAGAAAAAAATTAATTTTGGAAAAAAAAAAATTCGGAAAATATCTCAGGCTCGCCCAATCCTATAATAAATCATAAAATTAATTACATCTAGATGGTTAACAACTGCCAATCGAATTTTGCGATTATACATTTCTACTGAAAACCCTAATACTAATTTACTAATTTTTTAATTACTAGATGCTATTGCATTTAGCAATTCAATTTAAACCGATGTTCAGCATAATATACTATTGTCGTAAGTATTGTCAACAACATTATACTAGTCTTCATCTTTAAAAAGTGAAAATATAGTAAAAAAAAATAACTTTTTAAAATAAAACTTATATTTTATCAATAACTATCAATTTTACGTTTTTACGAAAGACCATTTTTGTAGAGGAACGAATTTACTATAATATTAAGATTTTTTTTTTCATCCTTAAAAAGCTAAAAAGGGTGGTTAAATTGTAAGGGCCGATGTTGAATGTGAACCACACCTAAACGCCAAGTTTTTTTTCCGAATTTTATTTGACATTTCTCTATTTCAGACTTACTCAATTTGAACCATGGAGAGATACACAATCCAACAACGTGTTAAAGTTATCCAGACTTATTATGAAAATGGGCGTTCAAATCAAAATGCATATCGTGCACTTCGTGATTTTTTTGGTCAATTTGATCGTTAAAATGTGCGTACAATCGCAAAAATCGTGGAAAAATTCGAGCAAACCGGGTCTGTAGAAGATGTGAGAACACCAGTGCATGCTCGTACAGCTCGTACTGCAGAAAATATTGCTGCTGTTCGCGATAGTGTGGCTGAAGAGCCGTCCACCTCAACTCGTCGTCGTGCCCAACAATTGCACCTCTCACGCTAGTCGTTGATGAACATTATGCATAAAGACTTGCATTTACACGCTTACAAGGTGCAATTGGCTCAAGAACTAAAGCCTCTTGACCATTCCAAACGTCGTGAATGGGCAGAATGGTGGCAAGAAATGGCAACAGTGGATGATCAATTTTCGAAGAAAATCATCTTCAGTGATGAGGCACATTTTCACCTCAGTGGATTCGTCAATAAACAGAATTGCCGCATTTGGGCGAATGAGAATCCAAGAGTGATTGTCGAAAAACCAATGCACCCACAAAGAGTGACTGTTTGGTGCGGTTTATGGGCTGGCGGCATCATCGGGCCGTATTTTTTCCAAAATGAGGCCGATCAGGCAGTTACTGTGAATGGTGTTCGCTATCGTGAGATGATAACGAACTTTTTATGGCCCGAATTGGAAGATATGGATGTGGACGATATGTGGTTTCAGCAAGACGGTGCCACTTGCCACACAGCTAACGAAACAATGGCTCTTTTGCGCAACAAATTCAATGGCCGTGTTATCTCATGTAATGGCGATGTCAATTGGCCGCCAAGATCATGTGATTTGACACCGTTGGACTTTTTTCTTTGGGGTTATTTGAAAGAAGAGGTGTACGTCGATAAGCCAGCAACAATTCAAGAGCTAAAGGATGAGATAATTCGGCACATTAACGGCATAGAAACTCCATTATGCCTCAGCGTCATCGAAAATTTGGACCATCGGATGGAGGTGTGCCGCCGTGGTCGCGGCGCCCATTTGGCCGATATTTTGTTCCATACATAATTGAGTAATACCAATATATCATAATAAAATAAAATTACAATAATTTCCTAAATAGTTTGTGTTTTATTCAAAATCAACATCGGCCCTTGAAATTTAACCACCCTTTATAAAAAATATTTTTTTTTACCAAAATTGCCATTATCTTAGTAACTATCAATTTTAGGAGATTTTACCATTTAACTTTTTTTGTAGAGAATTAAATTTCCAATTAAAATAGGTGAAAAAAATTTTTTGAGACAATATTAAACTTTGACCGGATTGGGCGAGCCTGAGATATTTCCCGATTTTTTTTTTTTTTGTTTCCAAATTTTTATTTTTTTTCAAATAACAATAATTTTGCTATTACTAGTCGAAATTCTCAAAAAGCGGATATTCGGCCCATCCTAATGTATATATCGAAATATCATTATATTTTGTTGACATATTAAATATAAAATCATATATAAATATATATGATTTTATATGGATATATATTTTGCTATATATCATTATAAATAAACAGACATGGGCGGTGTCAATTACATTTACATTTGTCATATAATTAATAATTTCAGACCTACGCTCTCACTTGATGGCCTAAACGCTTGCTTGGAAAGTTCTAAATTTTGTCAATACCGGGAATTTTATATAATACCAATATTTTTGTATTTAATTACAGCCAATTACATTTGTACGTCTAATTGCATGTAATATGGCGTAATTGAGTAATTGGCCTGTAATTGAATATCCAGATGTTGTTACTAGTCCCCATGTTTGGTATTAAAAATTTTAAAAATTTTCTAAGGAAACGTTTAAGCCTACAAGTGTGAGCGTAGGTCTGAAATTATTGAAGAAAATTATTGAGGTGGAAAGTAAAAATGTATATTACTATACATGATGTCATACTTAACTATATTAAATTTTACAAAACTGTATCACCTTATAAAAGATTATACAATATTATTTTTACTCGGGATGGCATATGTAAAATGGCTGATAAAATTTAATTTTTTTTGGTGTTTTTGAAAGACAATTTTTCACATTAAAATAGAAAATGGGGTAATTTTATGCATATTAAAGTTTTTACAAATTCGGAAAGTTCTTGCCCCAATCTTTTGATTTTACCTAAAAAGACATGCTGCATAACAAATTTTTTTCTTTAACAAAATTTCCCATATGTCCTTAACCAAATCATCATACCACCCTTATATCTCTCTCTTTCTAAAAATTAAGAATTTTGCAAAATAAAGTGTTTTAAAAATGTCAAGAACTAAGTTTTTTAAATTTAATATATGGCTACCCTGGAAAAATAATTTTGGTAATTTGTTTAGTTGTTTGTATAGATCAGATCTTCAACTATTACATGTTCTGTATAGCGAAAATATATCTCTCTACTATCTAAAATTATCGGACCTTAAAAGTAGGAGTTTCTTTAAACTAAAAACTGCCATAATTTTAGCTCCGTTAAAGATAAATGACTAACGCGGATGGTTATACATCGGATGACACATACACAAAAGGTCATACATGCCATAAAAAAATGTTTCACAATATTTTGCCTTTTTGAAATTCCTCATATACCGAAGCAGTAAATTACGAGGGCGGACCAATAAGTCCGTGACTTTTCGAACTTCCCTCGTAGTTATATGAAATGCAAAACTGATCCCATCAAGTACCACCTGTTAATAGACTACTGTCTATTAACAGGTTGAGCAAGTTCCGTCATTTACTTTGCGTTTAAAAGCTGTTCAAAACATACAACCTAGTGGATTTTTTTTTTAAATGGAAAAAAGTGAATTTCGAGTGCTCATTAAACATTATTTTTGCGAAAAAAAAAATCGTCAATCAAATCAAGGAAAAGCTTGATAAAAACTATGGGGACTCTGCATCACCGATTTCAATGGTAAAAAAAAGTGGTTAACTGACTTTCGTTGTGGTCGTACAAGTACAAATGACGCTGAACTTTCTGGACTGCCAATTGAGGTCAATACACCCGAAAATGTAGAAAAAATCCACGATATGGTGTTGGCCGATCAAAGAGTAAAAGTGCGTGAGATTGTTGATGCCATAGGCATTTCATATAGCAGTGTGGTTTTGATTTTAAATGATCAGTTGGGTTTAAGAAAGCTGTCTGCAAGAAGGGTGCCTTAATTGCTCTCAATTGACCATAAACGTAATCGTGTGACAACTTCAAAGGATTATTTGGAGTTGTTTAACCGCAATTCGAATGAATTTTTGAGGCGTTTTGTAACTATGGATGAAACATGGATCCATTACAACACTCCGGAGAACAAGCAGCAGTCTAAACAATGGGTTTCTCCGGGTGAACCGGCTCCGAAGAAGACCAAGGTAAGTTTGTCGGCCAATAAGGTGATGGCAACAGTTATTTTGGATGCACATCAATTACCTTCAAAAGGGAAAAACAATAAGCGGCGAATATTATGCCAACTTATTGGACCAATTTAAAAAAAAACGACGTTCACTAAGGCCTTGTTTTTGGGATGTAGATTATCTTTAAACTTAGATTAACGAAGTTTGTGTATGGAATACTACTTCTGACATGTGGTTTATTTTATTTTGTTATAATAATGCCCAAAATTCTAAACAAAATAAAGTGGTTCCGAAAATTTTTTGTTAATAAACTTGGAAATGGCAGACAAAATTCATTGTCGGTTTTACTAAGCCGAGTTTAACTGACATCCCAACAACTCGGCCTAAGTGTATTGAGCTAAAAGGAGATTATGTTTTTTTTTTTGCAAAAAAAACTGCCTTTCATTCAAAAAGTCACGGACTTATCGAACCACCCTCGTACGTTTGTTGCGGAATTTAATTTTTTTTTTTATTATGAATGAATTTTTTAAAGTAATATTGCTAACTATAGAAGGTTTTAAAATACTCTATATATTGGTAGCGTATGAGTTATATTAAAGTTGTTGGTCAAATAATATTGATCATACGCACCGTTAAACTATTTCAAAACAAAAGTAAGTAGATTCAAATTCATAGTAAGTACCTCATGGGAAATGAAGGGTAGATTGATCCAAAGTGGTAATTCTGTGATGTATGATGGGGGAGCACGTCACGCAATTGGTGAAACCAAAATTGTGGTGTACCAAAAAGTGTTAATTTGGGTGAAATGTCCAATTACGTGACAATAGTTATGGTGACAAAACATTCACTGGTTGGTACCAGATATATCACGTTACTGGAGAAAAAGTAATATAACATCAAAATGTACTGAAGCAACTAGGGTCGTTGAAGTTGCTACTGGTCATTGAACTCGTTCAAAACCGCTAGGTGTGGATGAAAACATGACAATTAGTACGAAAGGATGCAGTTCATTGACTGCTACAAAGTGGACACAACACTGAAGGAATTTTTTATGTACCGACTTTGTGACAGTGTAAATGAAGACGTAACACTGCACAGGTTTAAAATAACTGAATACGGAACTGTTTAGACAGTTTATCAGATATAGCGATTTCTCGAAAAAACTTCGCGATCTTGAAACTCGTTTGGCAAGTTAATTTTCAAAATGCCAACTGGCGATTTTTCGAGTGAATGACGATTTTACACAGAATATTCAAAAACTTGAAACACTTTTCAAGAATATAAATTAAAATTTAAAAATATCTGCATATTGGTTTCGAAATATCTTGTTTAGATATTTTACAAGATTTTGAACAGGTGGTATGACACGCTGTTTTGAATAAGTACAGTGACTGGTTCCGGACGGGCTATTTAGCAACCCGTACATAATATGACACACGCTGAATAAAAAGTGACAGGTTACTTGCTAATTACTTTTCGCATGCCCGGCGACATGTGCCCCTTAGAACAGTGCAGTGGTGCTTTACTAAACTATTCCACTCAAACTACCTCTATAACAGAACACATTGTGCTTAATATGTGACCAGTTTTCCTTCAACAATTTTTCTCCAGTTCAACGACACGTACACCTACACTAGTCACGTGATAATTTTTTTCCCACTGGTTCTGTTGCATATCACATAAATCCTCAAATGGTCATACTTTGATACCGCCAACTTCTAAATTGTCCCGTAGCACATTCATTTCAGTCGGTACGGTGATATGTTACCTTGGTCAAGTTATTCGCCACGTCACACAGTGCTCCACAGGTAGCAATTGTCATCTCCTATGACAAGCCCATGTTAAAAGTACCGGTCACTTTCATATAACAGAACCTAAACTAGGACTGGTTCATACACACAAAGTTCTAGTCACGTGACCATACCAGTGACTGGTCCATTTTCTGCAGTGTAATTTCTCTTGCAGTTCACATAATGTAACTTTTTTTATTGCTAGTATTTTGGTCGATTTGTTTTTGGTTTCGTGATAAATTGTAGTGTTATGTTTGCATGTATTTTTGCTAAACTTCTTTTGAAGTTTATATAAAAAAAAAACTCAACTTAATTCACCCACAATTTTTTTATTTTTTTTCCTTTTTTAAGTGGCAACAAACAATGGCCTCTTTATAATAAAGACTAAAAGGTCTTATAGACCATGAATCATGTTTAGTATATTTATTAGAACACTAAGAGAATTAACACATTAACAAATTAAAAATTTTATCATTTTTATAGATTGTTTATTAAATCAATGAAGTGCCGCTCGAATTTAACAATTGTTTAAATTCGAGCCCATTAAAGTTTTACAACTTTTCATTAACACAAAATTTGTTTATTTTTTGTAAGGATTTTTTTTTTTTCAATTTAGTGAAAGTTAACATTTTAGGTTGACTGAAAGTTTATTCTCTGTGTACAAACGCCACAAATATGTACTTACACAAACTAGCTTTTTGAACTGAAAACGTTGTTTTCGTGGATTTTTTCTATTTGATATACACACCTTAAAGGTAACACGATTTAGTTGTTGTTTTAAGAAGTTTTCATAGTTTGTTTCTATGAATTTCATGATATCGATTGTTTTTATGTTATATTTTAGTAATTACGAGCTTATAAGAACGATACTTCGTTACCGGTAGTTTTATATAACGGAATATATTAGGTCGAAAAATGAATTATTTTTTAAGGAATTTGTTTCAATAAATTGGTTTATCCTTTTTAAGTGGATGTTTCTGTGATTTCAAGTTTTAGATTTCTACTTTAATGGAATTTCATATTTCATTGCAGGTGGACTTTTATAAAAACACAAAAAAATATTTAATAACAAATTTGTATTTTAAATTTCAGACTTTTTGCAGGACTTTATGGGAAGACTTCATGTGTTTGTTCCTAACTGTTAACATTTATAATGTCAATTTTTAGCGGATGCCTAAACCAAATTATAATTCCTTGATTCAACGGTTAATGCAAATTATAAGATCTTTACTTTAGCGGAGCAGACATTTCCCCAAAATAAACCCATATTTTACGCCGTTCTTTTCAAATGTTATCAGTGAAGTGAGTCCATACAACAGTGAACAAATATTTCGTACAACAGTGAATAAATATTTTCGTTCCGCTGCATATTTTTAAACAATATTATGCAGATATAAAGGAGTATGCTTCAAATAGTTGTTTTTGTCTCAGCTATGTTTTAAGTGAAAACGTAATAAATTTCTTTATGTAATTGGAAAACAAATGTTTTGATCGATCAGATTTTGATACCCAGCAAAAACTGTGTATCTTATGTCACTGTAAATGTAAACATTTTGTGTGCAATAATTTAATTTACACACTCGAAGTAAACTTACTCAACTAATAGTAAGAATATATTTTCTTTTTATAAGTTTGGTAAATTAAAAAAAAAAAAAAAAATTAAGAGTGTTTTTAAAAACAAAACGCTCAACTTGTAATTATTTAGCTAAGCCCGCTTTTCAGAAAAATTAAAACAGTTGTTCCATGTATTTTTCGCATCAAATAGGGCTACAAAAGCTATAAGTTTCGCACTGATCTAACATACTTTACCCTATAACGGGGCAGTTGTGATAGAAAGCCTCGTATGAGCTTTTGTTAGCAACTAATTCAAGTTTTTGCAATACCTTCAAATGTCTCTAATATTTGTTGATTAATTTTAAAAGTTTACAGTAAAAAATAAAATAAAATAATGTATTTAGGCCAATGTAAAATTTCAATCATGATTGTTGTTAAGATCCTTGAAATGGTTAGCAGACCAAAGTAATTTTATATATAAAAAATAATATTGTAAAAAAGAAGACCATGTTATGAAAATTAAATGAAATAACTTAAGAAGATTTTTATGTTGTTCCAGTATTTTATTTAATGTTTTTTTTTTTTTAACTAAACGAGAGAGAAAACAAAAATTCTAAAAACTGTGTTATAACAATTTGATCATTTAATGTTGAAAATAACCAGGAATACATTTACACACTTAAACACACACCTACACAAACAATCTAATCTAGATAAATGACATAAATGTCCTTCCCATTTGTGTGACAAATGACAAAAAAATTGCAAATTACGGGTCATGTCTGCGTTGGTGTGAATTATATGTTTATGAGTGTATGTGTGTGAGGATATTGTTATAATTATTGTTTGCTTTTTTTTTGGGGTAAGAAAAAAACATGTAAGCCATTTACCCAGTAAAAAATGTTAGTGTTTTTAGCAGCAGATTAAAACTAATGCACTGATGTAAGTGCTTACAGTGGGTTTCCATACTACTCAGTGTGGCTCAATCTGCTATCTTTCTATTTGTTCTTAAACTAGCACCGAGCAATTAAAAACATGTTGCAGAATTTGAAAAATTTAAATTAATTTTTATGGTGGTTTTAAATAACAAATTTAACAAAAATTTTAATTATTTCAAATATTAATTGTAAAATCAGCAAGATAAAACTAAAATATATTAATAATGTTAAGTTTTCTTCGATCTTCTTTTATTTTATTCTTTTTAGTTTAAACGAGCTTATATTTCGTCTCCCCTGTGGGTGACATCTTCAGGGCACAAATATTACAATTGAAAAACTAGTTTTAATAATTAAAAACTTATATACATATTTCAAATTGTAATATTTGTTCCCTGAAGATGTCACCCAATGTGGAGACGAAATATTGGAAATAAATAATTAATAAATAAATGATCTTTAGCTCGTTTAAACTAAAAAGAATAAAATATATTAATTTTTAATAGAAAATAACAAAATATAAGCAAAACATAAGTGAGTGTTTTAAGCAAAAGTTTTTTATCAACAAGATGCAATCATAATTTAGTGCCCGGTTCGGTATTTTATTGCTGAGAGGCGTGATAAGTACAGTCTCTCTATTTGTATATACTCTTTAGTGGTTACTATTACATAATACTTAGAACCAGCAAAAGAACAACTAATTGTCGTATAAGAAGGATGCAGGTTGTAAGCATCTTACCCTAATCACTTATAAGGATGCAGGTTGAAATGCAGAAAATCTCATATCGTGGATTATAGACTATCTGTAGCAGTTTTCCCGAGTGAGTTTCGATTATGTTTGGTGTTTTCGAGTATGTTATAATTAGTAATTTATCGGTTTCTGAAGAGCTAGCACGTGGTGCGGTAAAAATAAATATAATTATTGTATTAATATGTCTAAAATTTAAACAACAAAATTTAATATCTGTAGAATTTTAAGTAAAATAAATTGAATTTTAAAACAAGTTTTTCAAACAAATTGTAAAAACTGTTCCCTGAAGAAGTCACGCAATGTGGAGACGAAATATTGGAAATAATTAATAAATAAATGATCTTAAGCACGTTTAAAATACAAAGAATTAAATTATATTCATACACTCAGGGAACTTCTGCTTTAAAAATATGCAGTTTCTTTATTTTTAATGTAAATGTCAGTCATTTGTAGAACAAATTAAAATATTTACTAACCTTGTAGTTTATTTAAAAAAACAACCCACATCAAATGACTGTTTTATGATTTTACATTCATTTTTTACAGTTGTTTTTTGTTATTTAAAAAAACAAAAAAAAAAAAATGTTTGTTTATTTTTTACTACCATGTGGTTTATTTTTACTACAATTGTTAGTCATTTTTTGAACATTAAAAAACAAATGACAATGTAAGTTGAAGTTACTGAAATGTAAGTCGTCCTTTCTTTAAGTGAAATTTCATTTGTTTTCAACTTCATTTGCAGTGGTCTTTACCTACATAGTATTCTAAGTGTATTATTACTTTTAATCGTAATAATGTAGACATGAAATATAATTTTACTGAAAGCCATAAAATCACAGCTTTTTATAAGCGCTTAAATCCGCACTTACTTGGCCCAAAAGTAATGCTTCCAAGTGGGAATTCGCAATATAAAAATCATTGCATATGTAAGAAGGTTTGTAAAGGATTCTTTTTGGCTTACTCCCTTACAACCTGATTGTAGGTAAGTAGAGTTTTTTACTGGGTTAATATTGGCCAAGAGTGGCCAAAAATAGCTTTAACCAAATTTTGAGTACATTGCACGGAGACAAAAATGAGAAAATCAATTAAACTTTCTTATATTTCCCAGTATAGAAACGGTAAGGACATGTCATTACTTTTCTCGCTACCAGTACTGATATCAGCTAACTTTACTAATAACACAAATTACTAATAACATACTAATAACTAGTAAATTTTACTATTACTTTAATATAAAAAAATAATGTGTTACCCATAAGTACTTATTTTTATCATTATGTTACTTATACAGTAATTATCTCAAAACTATTTAAAAATCTGTTTTTAGACTCATTATTTTTTCAACTCTAGTAAGTACATATATATCTACTTATTTTTGATTTTTTGTAACCTGAAAAGTAATGATATTTTGTGCAACCAAGTTATTTAAGTTTTTATCTATTAAGTATCACATGTCGAGATAGCTCAGATGGTAGAGCGCTTGAATGCCAACCTGGAGTCCCAGGTTCAAATCCCATGTGGGCACATTTTATTAAAAAAAACTTTAAAAAAAATATTTTTATTTAATAAACTTTTTTTTAAATTTATTTATAGACTAACTATTTTTGTCGACACTAGTAAGCATATAGGTAACTACACATTTTTTTTGGATTTTCGTATGGTGAATAGTAATGATATGTCAGTAATTCGAAACTAAAAAATAAAAAAGTGAGTACAGCCAGCTACATTTTTGTTGGGAGGATCCTTGCTAATATCAGCAAAAAAATTAGTAAATTTAGCAAAAATGTGGATACTGTTGCTGACTTTACTGATTTTTTTTTGTTTGAGTGTATAATCACTTGTATGGTTATGCTTTTCTGCACTGGGTTATACGGAACTTCTAATCTTTCAAGAAAACTACACCGTGGTGAATCCGCCGATGAAATGAAATTTGGATATGTTGTGTAGGACAAACAAATATTAAACACGCATATTTTTTAATGGGCGCAATAGCGCGTTTAGGGGTTAAAAAGGGAGGTAAAAAATTACATAAGTTTTGTATGCAAACATCTTTAAAGTTTAAGAAATCCAGGTTTTTTTTTGTACGCAGTATTAAAGAACTCTAAACGCTGAAAAAATAACGACCTGCTGTAAATATAAATGCTGGTAATATACTTTTGTTTGGAAAACATTTCTGTTTTCCGTGTTTCTAATATGTATAACATGTTTGCTTGCAAAAATATAATTATGTTTGCCTTTGAATATATATATGTTTGGAAGAAGAGAAAACCTCTACCTCCAAACATATATATATATGTTGGCTGCAAAAATATATATGTTTGTTATGTATGTTTTCTTGTCCCAAACAAAAGCTTTGTTTAGGTTTGAAAATTTGAATCATTGTAAACATATAAATAATTACCTGCAAACATATTCAAAAGTGTATTTTTTCTGCGTGTAGAAAACTAAAATGTTGATACCCATATATGCTGTAGACGCAGGGTTTGCGCTTATTTGAAAAATTTCGTGAAAGCCGAACGATCGGTTAAAATAAATAAGCATTATTATATGTTAATTGGTGCTCAAATCAATAACAATTTCCCATAAAAATGTGGTATTCAAAAAAAATATTTTTTAAAATTGTAATTGTATACCAGTGGATGCGTCTTTAAAATACCATTCATTTGATACCCAGTTTGCAAATAGTTTAAAAACTTATATACGAAATATAATAAAAAAATTTCAAATTGAGTAATTTTTGAGCCCACTATTTAACACCTAAACTTGAGGTTTTAAAAAAAAGTGTCTAATATCCTAGTTTAATTCAAATCTGAGGACAGTTTAGTTTCCTTGTCAGTTTATTAAAAAAAAAAAAAATAAAGCAAATTTAAAAGTTTTGCATATTTAGTTTGATAAACGAATTTTAATACGGCAAAAGATCCCATTATAAACCTATAATAAACTTTAACTTATTGATGGTACGTCATAGCTTCTCTGGACATTTTTCACACAATCTTTGTGAATCTATTTAACCATTATCTATTAAGAAATGTTTATAACTTCTTTCCATGTGCGCCCCGGTAGGCTAGTTGGTAGCGTGCTGGCTTATCAGTGCGGGGGTCGTGGGTTATATTCCCACCAGAGGCACTGGTCTGTTTTCGCTACAACGCGCCGAAGGCCATAGTAGCTAGTGCTCGGTTAGGGTAATATTATATAATTTGTAATTATATGATTATTAATTAAAAAAAAACTTCTTTCCTTAAAGTACTTTGACTTTGACTGGATTTAAAAAATTTAGATTTAGTATTATTAGGTCAACCGATTTTAAAATTTTTTTTGGAAAAATATCTTGGTTTTTGAATTTCCATATGAAAATCGTGACATTATAGTTTTTATAAGTGTGATAGTATTAAAATAAAAACCAGTAATTTTGTATGTTTTGAGTGAAAACTGTATACATTTCGATGAACTAATTTTTAGCAAAGAAATACATTTTTATATTTCGAATCAGCATAATATTCAAAACTATACAAGCATACTCTTTTCATATTTTTAAATCATTTTTCAAAAAGGTCCCATCAAAAATTGATTATTTCAAATAATTATTTGGCAACGCTGGATAACAATCTTCCAAAAGATTTTTTATTCCCGATTGTAGTAAAGGTGTTGGATAATTTTAACCCCTCTAACGGGTAAGGCTGAATCACGGAAGTCTTCATAAAATTTATCACAAATGCGTCAAATGAGGGTTTTATACTTAGAAAGTAATATATTCCGATAGAAAGCTATATTTGCTAAATATTTTTGGAAGTGATAAAGCTTCAAAATCAAAATTTCGTAAAATTTCAAAAATGAATTATTTTTGAAAACAATAGTTTTCAAAAATCAAAAAAAACAATTTAAGTTGACAAAAAACTCTTTATAATAAAATATAAGTAAGATTGAAGCTTTATATTTAATAATAAGTCCTTACTTTGATCCAAGGACTCACAGGATTTTATCAGGATTCCTCTAAAGGACATCATCTTAACATTTAAACTAATAGACGGATTTTTATGAAATTTGGCACAAGGAAGACATTAAGTATTTATAGCAAAGCGTTGAAGTTTGAACAATGTAAATTGAAGTTTCAATACTTTTTCGCTTAATTTCGCTTTTTTCAAAAAGCGAAAATCGCGATATCTTCTTAAATAGGAGCAGCAAAAAAATAGTTTTTCGTGCGTGGTTATATCTTGGTAAGAGAAATAATTTTTGTTCAAAACTTCTCTTTTATATGCTTTAGTTTTCAATATGCACCCTAAAATACGACAACGATAAATAATTTTTGTTGAAGAACTTATTATTTGTTTTTCGAGTGGAGCACACGGTATGAATTTCGTTGCAAAGCAACGTTTAAATTACTTAATTATCTTTATCCGCTAAAAAAAAATGGAATTTTAAAAATAATGGGTTGAAAAAGGAGCACTGTATCAATAATGAGTTAATAATAAATTTGTCTGATTTCAGTTTTCTAAAGAAATTTTAGTATTTTTTAAAACTGAAATCTAGGAAAAACTTTGTTCTAAACGAATTTCGTCTAAACTACACCATTTCTAATTGAACTTGAGGGCTTTCAGAAAATTTCAAAAGAAATTTATATTTTTTATTTTCAATTGAGAAAATTCAAAAAGAAATTTGGATTATCCTTTAAAATTCTAAAAAATCCATAAGAAACTAATATATTCCATTTTAAATTAAAAAAATTCCAAATAAAATTGAGGTTTCTATTTCAAATTAAGAAAATTCTAAATAGAATTCAGAAACATTTTGTTTTTGTTGCAATTTAGGAAAATTTCAATTGAAATCGAAATATTCACTTGAAATTGCATAATCGAATTTCATATTTACAAATGCAGTTGAGAAAAATTAAATAAAGAAGAATTTGAGTATTTTCTAATTTAAAATTCATTTGAAATTATTTAAAATTCACTTCTATTTTTAGTAATTGCACTTAAACTTTTCTTTATTTAATTTCAAATTTTCTCAATTTCAAACAAAAAAATCACAATTTCAATTTAAATGTTCCCAATTACAAATAGAAAATCGCAATTCCAATTGTAAATAATTTTCCGAAATTTAAATGAAGTCGTAAAAATTTTAAATTAAAAATCTCAATTTCAAATCTAATTTCCCCAAACCAAATAGAAAATCTCAATTTCTTTTAAAATGTTCTGAATTTTAAATAGAAAATAGCAAAAAATCTTAATATTATTTGGAGTTTTCTCAGTTTAAAAAGTTAAGAAGACAAGAATGGAGCAAAATTGGTGATTTGTCTATTCTGGACGTTCTAGCTTTTCTAAAACTTCGGGTTCTGATAAGATCTTTAGCCAGATCGAAATACTAGTATCAACCTAGCTAATATGTTTGATTGGCTTTATTTTTTGTAAATATACGGATGTTCAAGGCTCGTTATAAATTAAAAATAACATAAAAATAATCTCGATGTATATAAAAACAAAAAACTAATATAACTGTAAAAAATATTACTTGAGCCAGAGTAAATACTAAAATGTTTTTATATAAATAGAACATTTTGGTTTTCAAAGTTTAGTAAAGTCATGATGCTTGTTAAGAAAATGCCCTATCCACGTGTTTGATTACAAAGAGACATGAATGGAGCAACATTGACGATTAATAGGCTTTTTGTTATAGCTCTAGCTTTTATAAAACTTCGGGTTCTGATGAGATTTTTAGCCAGATCGAAATACTAGTATCAACCTAGCTAATTTGTGTCATTTACTTTAATCTTTGTAAATATACGGAGATTTATAAATTAAAAAAGAAAAATCAAAATATTGTTCGACTTTTTCTAATTTCAAATGTTAAATCACAATTTCATTCGGAATTTTCTCAATTTCATTGAAAGATCTCAATTTAATTTGAAATTTTTAAATTTCAGTTGATAATTATGTTGCCATTAATTCTGAATTTTTCATACTGCGCCAATTTTTGATGTTGGGCAGACAAACATATTTCAATTTGACATGACATGTTTTTTTTTAGAACTCTCTGTTTTCTCTTGTTTGATTCTTGGTCCTAAAACCTTAAACAACATTTTTTGTTTTATTTATTTTTTTTTTCAAAAAAAGAAAACGTCATTAGTAAAAGTAAAAGTACCGAATAAAGAAAGTCATATTTATCTGCTCTTTTAATAACGATAATTTCTTTTTTCCTCCTTAAACCATATTTTGGTATACTACGTATTTTAAATTTAGTATTTTATTGTGGTTTTATATTAAGTATCTGCACAATTTGTGTCAGCAGATATTTATCAGTTGTACAATTCTATAGTAAACGAAAGAAAATAAAAAGACTACTTAAATGCCAGACATGGGCGGTGTAAATTACATTTCACAATCTTTGACATGTTAAATTTTCAATATCATTAATAATTTCGGACATACGCTCACAATTGTGGGCTTAAACGCTTCCTTATGAAATTTGCATAATTATAAATACCAAACATGGGGATTAGTGACAACATCTGATTATTGCATTACAGGGCAATTACTCAATTACACCCAATAAAATGTAATTAAACGTAAAAATTTAATTGGTCTGTAATTAAATGAACAAATAAAGGTCTTATGTCCCATATCTGGTATTGGCAAAATTGAAAACTTTCCAAGGAAGCGTTTAAGCCAACAAGTGTGAGCATAGGTCTGAAATTATTAATTATATGACATATTTCATTAGTGAATGATTGTGAAATGTAATTGACGCCGCCCATGTCTGTTAAATGCATGGTTGGCAAACACTACCTTTTCATTACAATAGCGGGTACGTACGCATGAAAATTTTAAAACTACGATTCCAATAGTGGCATGTGTCTTCTTATATCAGAGCATTAATTTCAAATTTGACCCAATAAATTTAGTTATATCTACAAAGTACCGTCATAAATGGGTGTTTCTGTATTTTAGCGTTATTTTAAAATTTAGTACAAGATAATTCAAAATCAAACCGGTAAAATAGCAAGAAAAGACTGGTTACACAAGAATAAAATTGTCTTTATTGGAATCGATTTTTTTAAATTTTCATTTCGGTGTTGATGGAACTGTGGTAGCCAACCAATGTTATTTTGAAAAGGTTTTGAATTTTAACCCTGTTTAAATATAATTGTGGAAATTACTTTCTTTATACTGTCCACATTAACCCATTACTGCATAGAGTTACATATACACTCATTGAAATAAACCTGTAAAAAAACCTGTAAAGAAGCAAAAGCTACTAAAGATTTGTTAAAAATTACCTTATAGAAAAAACCGCTAAATTTAGCAGTTTTTTTTTTTTTTTTGCTAAATATTAATAAAATAAGAACAGCAAAAATAAATCTGTTAACTTCAAAAAAATTTTAGTTATATTCGATGTGAATTTTAGTCAATTGAAAATAAAGGGTCCGCCAAATAACTTTTTTTTTTTGAACTCCTGAACCAATTGGACTTTGTATGGCATCATACCAAGGTCTTTATGCAAAATTCGTCTCAATGATGTCTCCGAAATGTTCAATTGTTGAGAACGACGGTGAATTGATGTTGATGGCGCTTCACGCACACTTTCTGCCACAGCAGCAATATTCTCACACTGATTTTGGCTTTTCATTCTTTGGTTTATCGATGAGGATGCCAGTTTCTTTCACTTTTTTCACAAGATAACGAACATACGGACCATATTCGTTCAGCGGATGGATAAAACTAATTATCTGTCAATCAGACATGAGCTAAGTGTTACCATTCACGAAATAAGCACTAGTTGAAAAAAAAAAACGTTAGATGGCGGACCCTTTAGCATTTTACTGTGTAAAATTAGAAAAAAGAATTTAACAAAATGGATGATTAATAGGTTTTTTGTTAAAGCTCTGCCTATTATGGAGGCTCTAGCCTTTCTAAAACTTCGGGTTCTGATGAGATATTTAGTCAGATCGAAATAATAGTATCAGCCTAGCTAATATGTTTGATTTGCTTTATTTTTTGTAAATATACGGATGTATTATCTCGTATCCCCGCCTGGGACACTACATTTTGTCTCACTGGGAAAACCCATTGAGGCAAAATGTAAATTCCTATATGAAAGCACAGCTGAAGTGCTACGGGACGCCTCCACAGGTTGCGGATAGTGGAAGAGTAACCCCATCATGCAGTGTGATGGGCAACTGCGAATTAAATTAGCAGTGGCGGACAATTCAGCGGATAAGAGAAGAGGGTCTCAGAAGGACACGAGTGGCGACGTGTATCTTTAAATTTCTGAGTGCCGGTGAGGCTCTTATTGACATGGCGATTAATGGCGCCATTAAAAAAACCATATGCCAAATTATAAAAACCCTACAAGCCAGACTGGAGGCTTCAAACTGGCAGCCCCAGTACCAGTCTTAGGACGCTTTGGACCAATCATCCACTCGTCTAAATATCAACTTATTAATGAAACCGCAATGTGGCCCTATGTTCCTCCTAGGAATTTAAAGGATTATATATATATTATCTCGGATACGGAAGTATTTACAACTCAAATTTTTTTTTAACACAACTCGCTTTTATATAAAAAACATTTCAGAATAGTATGCACACTTTATATTTTCAGAGAGAAATTATTTATCTGGAGATAAATGACTGTTGGTGATTTTTGGGGAAAAAGCTTAAAAATTTAATTTTTTTTTTAATTTCTATTTTAAACGAATGTAGTTTTTGAATGGAACAAGATATTGCATTAATTTTAAATTGGCCCCGATTTTGTCCCGCTATTCATTAAAAACTGGACCTGAGTCGGACAACATTGGGAATTTTACATTTTCAAATGGCAATATCTCGGGAACTATTAGAGATAACCCACACATGTAAGTAAGTTTTTATGTTGGTCTCTACACTCAGGGAACTTCTGCTTTAAAAATATGTAGTTGTTTGGGTTGTAATACAGTTTCTTTATTTTTAATGGAAATGTAGAACAAATTAAATTTTTTTACTAACTTTGTAGTTCAGTTAAAAAAACAAACCCTATCCAATTACTGTGTTATGATTTTATATTCGTATTATACAGTAGTTTTTTTTATTCAAAAAATTAAAAAAAGAAATGTTTGTATATCTTTTAGTACATAAGTTTTTAGTTTTTACTACAATTGTGGTTAATTTTTTGAACAGTAAAAAAAAAAACAAATGACAATGTTAGTTGAATTTACTGAAACGTAAGTCGTCTTTTTTCAAGTGAAATTTCATTTGTTTTTAACTTCATATGCAGTGGTCTCTACCTACATAGTAGTAAAAACGTCATTAGTAAAACTAACTAAATGTACTTTTCGATTTTTTGCATTTTTTTTTAAGTAAAAATAGTGAAAAATAGCGATTTTCTTGAAAATTTTAAAAACTAAATATGTAAGAAAATCTATAGAATTGAGGTCAAAAAGTGCCAATTTGTTAATGTTCTTTCAAAGAATGAATGATATAGTAATAATAATCTTAATGCAATACTTATAAAAAAATTAATTTAGAAAAAAAATTTTAAAAAGTGTTTTGATTGTTTTTTTTTTTTTTTTGTACCATTAAGAAAAGCAAAAATATTAAACTTGAAATTTTCTGATGACAAAAGTAGACGCTTTCGGTGTCAAAAAATTTCCAAAAACGTAAGCGGGTTTGTAATCAAGCATTTTGCGCAGAACGCATTCCTTACTAGATTACCTACTCGATTCTTTTAACATTCACTCACGATAACGTCAGTAATTTAAACTTCCACTCACAATTTTCTGCTCACGTGCGCTTCCCTAATTTATACCTAGCCACAGTTTAACAAAATTTAGGCAACATGCAATTTCTGTTTTTAGTATTATTTCAATGCAAATAAAAATTTGTTTGAAAAAATATATGAGATAAATTCTTTAAAATTGTATAACTTCTCTTTTCAAAATTAAGAACTACTTGCAATAACGTCCTTTTATTAAGAAAAAGTATATAATTACTTCTTGAGTACAAAAAGTTATACATATAAGTTAATAACATTGTTATTTTCTTTAAAGTAAATAATTACTTTGTTATTGAGTTCATGCTTTCTGGGTTAAATTTAAAGAATTGATTACAATACTACTTGCTTTTTTGACTCTATCGTTGGAATGAGTTTGGTATTGCAGTTACTAAATTTGGCAATGAGATATGTAAGCAAGTGTGGGCATCACCTTCTTTTTGGAATGTGTAATTTTTTCCTGTGCACTTAAAACTGATAAAGAATCAAAATTTTTATTTTTAAATTGCGATTTCCTCAAAATTTTAACGTTGTAGAAATTGTTGAAAATTTTTTTGAAATTGAGTTATCAGGTGAAAATCTATTCATCTCAAAAAGTGGACGATAGAAGATTTTGAATTTCTCCTTAAACTGCTTCTAGTGGTGACTACCATCATAAGCTGAAGAAAAAAAATCCAATAAGCAACAACCTATTAATTAGAATTCATTAAGTCTCACCGCAAAAAACGTTTAATGTGCTAAAATCAGCTAGATTTTTGCTAAATATTAGTAGACGAAAAATCAAGAAGTATGAAACATTTTTAAAGTTCTTTTTTAAATTTTTTTTAATGGGATTAAAAATCTACTGTTCAAAAATCAGCACTCTAAAATATTTATCAAATATTTCTGTATTTTTTTTTTCATTATTCTAACAAGTTAAAAACACTTAAAAATTTTTCTTTGAAATGATTATACAAAATGGTTATTTGTATTTAAATATGTAGGAGGGCGGTCCCAAAATTAGCCAACCTGACGTATAGATGGCGGTAGTAGTTTGAAAAAAATTACTTTGTTGAAAAGATGCAAAATTATAAAACATATGTTTTAAGTTTCAAGGCGTCACGTTGTTTAGTATTTTTCTCATTGAATTTGTAAACATGTAAAAAATTGGTCACCGTTATGTAATTTAATACTTTCATTTGAAAGGTCTCAGTCCAACCAAAATTAAAGCTGAGCTAGATTCTACTCTGGGGGAATCTTTTCCTTCGTTTACGACTATAAAATATTGGGTGGCAAAGTGAAAAAGATATATATTGTAGTGGTCGACCAATTGAGGTGTCCACGCCAGAAACGGTTGAGAAAATCCATAAAATGGTATTGGATTATCGTTGGCTGTATGTGCGTGAGATGGCTGAAAGTGCTATACAGCGCATATTGACCAAAAATATGGTCAATATGAGCAATAAAACAAAAACAGAGTCGTGAAGATGTTTCAATAGAGTGTTTGGCGATGTTTCACCATTTACTTTAAGGAACATTTTAGAAACTAAACTTAGTTTTGACTGTTCTCTTGTCTCAGGTGTGAAGTGGTGAGCCCATGTCTCATCCATGGTGACGAATCGAAAAAATCCTACGGATTCAAAAGTTACAGCCGGATTAGTGAGAGCGCATTTTTAATTTTCGTGCTACCTAAGTACTGCAGCTGGTATATACTTGTTTTACTTGCTACCTGACTTTTGGTGGACTTTTGGCATATGAAGCTTCAAAAGAAGACCGAATTGCTAAACGATTGCAAAAAACTGTAAGAAACAGCACAACACAAGATAACGAAGGCAACCTTTTTTTCTTTGTTCACAAACTTTGAACGCGTTTATCTCGACACCATGTTTTTCGTACTGGTTGCGGCATTTTTTGACGAAATTTTTTTTTTTTTTGTATTTTTTCAAACTTGATTCGCTATCGTATGACACGAGCTTTTTTTAAATTTTTTTTCGATTTTTTATGAATTTTTAAAGTCAATATTTTTTTTGAAAAAACACACTTTTAAATTTGGAACATCACCAAAAATTTAAAAAAAATTTAAAAAAAGCTCGTGTCATACGATAACCAATTTTGTTAAGATTTAGAAAAGTAATTTTTTTCCAGATCGGACAATTTTTGCGACTCCCAGCGCTGCAACCACGAGGCCCCGTTTTTTTCTCTGCCGCCAGTTTGGAGCTCTATAAAACCATGTTGGAGTGAAAAATATATTTTTTTTGAATTTTTTTTCTTGTAGTTTGTTCAATTCTCTATAATAAAAAATGTCGAATGGAAAAATGTTTGTTTTTGACTGAGTTATGAATTTTTAAAAACAGGTCTGTTTTCTCTGCCGCGAATGTCATGTCCCCTCTTAATAAATAATATTATAAAAAAAAAAAACAGATGAGCAAAAAATGTTTTTCATATATTTTTTTTTAATATATCACGAGTACTTAATATGAGTATGACTTGTGAACTAAAAATAAGTTAATTTTGCATTACCACAAGTTCAATCGTCTTAACCCTCTAACCGGCCTAAGCTTTTTTGGACTGAAATTTATATCACTTGTTCGGCACGAGAAATAAAGAATATTTTGTTCTAGCGAAATTTTTTTCGTCGCCTATTTTAGGCGATATGGGTCAAAATAGGTTTAGAGGCTATCTCATAAACTAAGCTATTAAATTTAAAAAGTTAAGGCATAAATTATTCTTCTTACAAAGATATAACAACAGTCCAAAAATTAGCCCTTTTGTGCTTTTAGATAAAAAGATATGGCGATTTTCGTTTTTCGAAAAACGCGAAATTGAGCGAAAACGCACCTTAACTTTAATATATATTGACGAAACTTTGACGAAGATTTGATAGTGTTACCAAATATAATATTTCTGCCAAATTTCATAAAAATCCGTCTACTCGTTTTCAAGTTAAGATGATGTCCTTTATAGGTATCCTTTTACAATCCTGTATGTCCTTGGACCAAGCATTTTCCAAAAGTTTAAGCTTCAATCTTTCTTTGTGTGGAATATGAATGGTTTTATGTTAACAGAAATGTGTTTTATGGACTTTTCAAAATTGTGGTTATTTCAAAATATTTATTTTTTGAAATTACCGAAAACTTTAACTATAACGCTTTCTCGCTTCCAAACCGTGACATGTACACAAAACATTACTTCGCAAAATATGTGGCTAACTTCGTTCTCTATCGATATAGCTTACATTTTTATAATAAAACACTTTGATGACGAACTTATGGCCAATTGAAAATACCCCGTCTAGAGACGGCTTGCCGGTTAGAGGGTTTAAAATCTAAGAAAAGTTAACCTCATTTTAAAATATTTTTACTAGATTTTTATGTAATACTTAATTTTAGTCAAAAAAATATTAAATTTTAGTAAAGGTTAATAAAATTTAGTACAACATTTACAAAATTTTTTAGGAAAACTGTATACTTGATCAGAGTTAAATTTTCTTTGGTGCCAAATCATTCCCGAATTCCCTAAAATTTAGTTCAAATTACTTAATATTTCGTAAACTTTTTTTTGAGTGATGGCGAAGACAGTTGCATCTGCAGGCAAGGCCCATGGTGTCTGTTTTTTTAGGATGTTTTTTCTTTAAAAGAAAAAACAATCAACGACGAGTATTATGCTAACTTATTGCAGCGTTTAAGTAAAGAATTTAAGTAAAAAGTCCGCATTTGGCGAAAAAGAGAGTGTTGTTTCATCAAGACA
Source organism: Delia radicum (assembly GCA_021234595.1). Lineage (NCBI taxonomy): Eukaryota > Metazoa > Arthropoda > Insecta > Diptera > Anthomyiidae > Delia > Delia radicum. The sequence continues at coordinate 223,264,459 of CM037851.1, forward strand.
ATGCAACAGTTCACACATTCACTATTGCGATGGCCAAAATCAATGAATTAAAGTTCGAATTGCTTCATCACGCACTTTATTCGACATATTTAGCTACCTAGAATTATTTTTTTTTCCCAAACTTGAAAAAATGGCTCGGTGGTAAAAGCTTTGCCAACATTGAAGATGTGAAGTTCTTACTATAAACTGGGTATCGAAGCTATTGAATAACGCTGGCAAAAGTGTAACGAGCTAAAAGGAGATTATATTGAGAAATAAAGAAAATGTTTCCCAAATTTGTTGTGTTTTCTTTGTTAGTTCGGCTAACTTTGGGACCACCCTCATATGTCAAATGTGTCATTTATTTTTTTCATCTTAAAACATTATTTTTCTTCATAAAATTTATTTAGTTTTTGTTCATTCACTTTGACACTTTTAAATTTCAATAAGTAATGATATAATTCCCTAAAGTGGTTTTCTTGTTAAAATTTTAACATTATTTATATTTTGGGATACACTTATAGAAATGCTGCAGTTAAAATATTTCAATTACTCTCGTAGTCGTTTACATATAATTTTTCGTTTGAAAAGCAATACCAATTTGTTTTGCCAGTCATTAAAAAAAAAATTAACGAAAACTACTGCATTTTTGTCATATTTAAAACAGGTAGTATTTTAAGATTTATAATCGTTTCTTTTTTTGTATATTTCTGTCATGTTTTTAAATTTCATACTTTTTGGTTTCTTTTTTATACAAATGTTTGTTTTTATAAGATTTTCTGTATGCGAAAAATATAAGATTTTTAAGTCTACAATGAATTACAAATTGAAAAACTAAATGTTGAATAATTTGCTTAGTAGTTTTTAGTTGGTTTTACCTCATTTGTCAATTGTTGTTTCAGTAAAAATTTACTAATTTTTATTATAAGCTTTATTTAATTTGTTAGTTGTTTCCACTGAATTTGTTAATTTCATTTAAATAATTTAAAAGAATCAGTTAATTTAAATAAAATGTTTAATTTAGAGTATTTT